>CAWUFW010004055.1:1200000-1639532 GCA_963921515.1 Calotriton arnoldi
ACGACACCAGCTGAGTCAACAGAGTGGTGTGTGCATGGAGGACACTCAGCATCGCTGTCTGCCCTACATGGAGCTGGCGAAGGAGGTACACAGACTCCTCACTCAGGGCAGCAGGGGACACAGGGGCAGGGGGTGCGGTGCCTGGCCCGAAGGAGACACGCTCCCGAACATGGGAGCCTCCACGGACCTCGGGAATGGGAGCCGATGGGAGGGCGGTGGTGGTGGTGGCGGGGACAGCAACACTAGCTGGGGTGTGGTGGCTGCTGACACCCGCCTCCATAAGGGAGTCATCCTCCGAGCTGCTGTGGTCCTCAGCTGAGGTGGATGGTGCTGAGGACTCCTCGGTGAGGCTCCCCTCACCCTCCGTGCCACTGGGTCCCTCTGACCACTCCTCGGCTGCTAACCCAGTCTGGCTCTGCGGCTCCTCCTGGTCCGTGGAGCTGTCCCCTCCTGTGGCCGTGGATGTATCTGCAATCAATAGGGAAACAGACAGACATCAGTCACCTGCACCGAACGCACACACCACAGTAAGTACAGCACATTACAGAGCAAGCCCTGGCATCCTTAGTTGAACATTGCTAAAAGTGCCCAAACAGAACAGGAGAAGCCAATTGTCAGTCTGATGGTCAACCATGGCACTCACATCCCACCTGGCCTTGCACCCATCTGTCTGGTGTCTGATGGATGGCAATACCCCAGTGTGGACACATGCACCACCTACACAGTAGTTGGACAGTGCAGAGAACCCGGTGAAGCATTTGAACATGCACACATCACAACTCTTGCCACTGAGTCAGTACAGGTGTCCGGGTGAAAGGGATGCCCAGAGTCAAATAGGAAATGCATGTGATGCATACCAGCGACAGACACCATGATGCACCCATGTCCTGATAGCCATTGCCACAATGGTGTGCATGTAGCACATGTCACTCCCCTGCAGGATCACTAATAGGAAGTCACATGCCATGGCACAGGCATGCCTGCTAAGTCATACATCACTGTCTCCAATCACATGGGCAGGGCAGCCAGACAACAACACTCTGCACTGTGTCACAAGGGTAGGTCATGGGGAATGCAAGTCCTGGAGCTGAACAAGTGCACATGTACATCCCCCACACACCACATCATCTGAACCCTTATCTGTCCAGGTCATACCGATTGGACATATGGGAGACCTGTAACACTACCCTCTGAACCTGAGCACCTCACAATCTGCTGTGAATGGGAAACAGCTGCCTGAACTTCACATTCGCATACCCCAGTCTGCACGGTCAGGTGATCAAACACCTATGTGTCACACAAGTATCGTCTCCTATGGTCACATCTCCGGTGGCATGCTGAGCCCCAACCGAGAAACACCCCAGCAGACCTGACAACGAAGCCACAGCACACTGACACAGAGGCAGACACCTGAGGGGACAAATCACTGAGCACAACGTGTCAGCTGATACACGGGAGTGGGAGTACAGAGTGTATTGTATGGCCTGGAGTAGGCATGACTGTCCTGCCCCACATGAATGAGGGATGAGCCCTGGACAGTAGGCAGCTGGCTAAGTATGTGTGACACACGTAATATACACACTCCTGGGGCCCAAACATTGTTCCCACCCGCAGCATGGGTGTGTGCCAGATACCCCAGGCACATGTGGTGGATCAGCTCTGCAATTGAACCACATATCAAAGTAACACGCAGATTACATGTCAGAGCACAGGCATTGTGTAAGCAATGGACCCACCCATGATGCCCACCACAGAGTTAGGGAAACAGATGCTGTCCCCCACCTTGAGTCAAGCAAACTGCAAGGACACAGTACCCAAGTGACACAATTCCCTGACTGTAAGGGCCACACCTGGGTATCAGATGAGGAGTGGGCAGTGCACAATAGAGGGACATGGGTCCTGGACCACATGACTGATGTACTGTGGAATTTTAACCAGGCCAGAGGAGGGCACATAGCATGGCAGACATAGTTCACAATGCAGTCATGGACTCACCCCCTCCTTGCTGCTCTCTGGCCTTCAGCTGCCCATCCAGATCAGGGAAGACCACCGCCAGGATCCTGAGCATGTGGGGGGGTCAGGGTCCGGTGTCCGCCCCTCCTGCAAGGAGGCGACAGCTTCAGCTGGACTCGTGCGATCCTCCGGGTCCAGCCCCGAAGGTCCTGCCACCTCTTCTGGCAGTTGCGGATCCGGCGCTTGTAGACCCCCACGGATCTCACTGCCCGGACGATGGTCAGCCATATCTGCTGCTTCTGGTGGGCATCAACCTGTGAGGATGACAAAGTGAGAATGCCATTACTACACATGCAACATATCCGTGCATTACACAGTTGGATATACATGTCTCAATCACAGGGGCACATGATGTACACAGGCAGTGCAACAATGGCCATGGACAGTATGCCAGCAGTTACTACATGGTATCATTGCCTGGGAAGTAAAACTTTGTTTAAATGCACTGTCACTGCACTATACCTGTCCAGTGCATGTAACTACACACTATGGGGGTGACAACTACTCAGTGAGCCTGCTAGCCAGTGGCGTGCAGACTGTTAGCCTTGCTAGTCAGACAACATGCACATTTAGAAAGGCAGTGGACAGAACACTCACCTGCTCCCCTGCTTTCCCATACAGCTTGCTGTACGGTGGAAGGAGGTTGTCCAGCAGGGCCTGGTTCTCCTCAGTGCTGAAGGCTGGGGCTCTCTCCACAGTACGTGCCATTGCAGGGTCCAGAGGGTGCAGATACAGCAGCAGTGTAGTGGCAGATGTCGTCCTGGAGCATGTAGTGCAGGCAAGTGAGCTCTCAGGGGAACAGCCAGCATTATATGTGTGCTGCAGAGGCAGATACTGACCCATGTGTCCAAAGTGATAGGTCCAAGTCGTTTGCATCTTCTGAATCTGGCCAATCCATGGAATTGCACTACTTACACACGCCCACAGCATCCTTCAAAAGTTCATCTTCATGACACCCATGAATTTGCAACATTGTTGTGGGTGACCAACTGAATTTACAGCATCAGACTCGTTCAAAATTTGAAAACGCGTCCGTTGCCAGGCCAGGCCATAGCCAATGGGTGCGCACCGATCGGTCCATTGCTGTTCAACGCGTACCTAGGATACAACGCGTACCCGCACACATTGAATGCAATGGGCCGGCCGGGCACACCGATCGGTCCATTGCTGTTCAACGCGTACCCAGGATACAACGCGTACCCGCACACATTGAATGCAATGGGCCGGCTGGGCACACCGATCGGTCCATTGCTGTTCAACGCGTACCTAGGATACAACGCGTACCCGCACACATTGAATGCAATGGGCCGGCCGGGCACACCGATCGGTCCATTGCTGTACAACGCGTACCCAGGATACAACGCGTACCCGCACACATTGAATGCAATGGGCCGGCCGGGCACACCGATCGGTCCATTGCTGTACAACGCATACCCAGGATACAATGCGTACCCGCACACATTGAATGCAATGGGCCGGCCGGGCACACCGATCGGTCCATTGCTGTTCACCGTGTACCTAGGATACAACGCGTACCCGCACACATTGAATGCAATGGGCCGGCCGGGCACACCGATCGGTCCATTGCTGTACAACGCGTACCCAGGATACAACGCGTACCCGCACACATTGAATGCAATGGGCCGGCCGGGCACACCGATCGGTCCATTGCTGTTCAACGCGTACCTAGGATACAACGCGTACCCGCACACATTGAATGCAATGGGCCGGCCGGGCACACCGATCGGTCCATTGCTGTTCAGCGTACCCAGGATACAACGCGTACCCGCACACATTGAATGCAATGGGCCGGCCGGGCACACCGATCGGTCCATTGCTGTTCAACAGCGTACCTAGGATACAACGCGTACCCGCACACATTGAATGCAATGGGCCGGCCGGGCACACCGATCGGTCCATTGCTGTACAACGCGTACCCAGGATACAACGCATACCCGCACACATTGAATGCAATGGCCAATGTGTGCGCACCGATCGGTCCATTGCTGTCCAACGCGTATTGCGAATACAACGCATACCAGCACACATTGAATGCAATGGCCAATGTGTGCGCACCGATCGGTCCATTGCTGTCCAACGCGTATTGCGAATACAACGCTTACCAGCTCACATTGAATGCAATGGCCAATGTGTGCGCACCGATCGGTCCATTGCTGTCCAACGCGTATTGCGAATACAACGCGTACCAGCACACATTGAATGCAATGGCCAATGTGTGCGCACCGATCGGTCCATTGCTGTCCAACGCGTATTGCGAATACAACGCATACCAGCACACATTGAATGCAATGGCCAATGTGTGCACACTGATCGGTCCATTGCTGTCCAACGCGTATTGCGAATACAACGCGTACCAGCACACATTGAATGCAATGGCCAATGTGTGCGCACTGATCGGTCCATTGCTGTCCAACGCGTATTGCGAATACAACGCGTACCAGCACACATTGAATGCAATGGCCAATGTGTGAGCACCGATCGGTCCATTGCTGTCCAACGCGTATTGCGAATACAACGCGTACCAGCACACATTGAATGCAATGGCCAATGTGTGCGCACCGATCGGTCCATTGCTGTCCAACGCGTATTGCGAATACAACGCGTACCAGCACACATTGAATGCAATGGCCAATGTGTGCGCACCGATCGGTCCATTGATGTCCAACGTGTCCCTGTACAAGTCACTGGCATATGTCACCATGCCTGTCACAGGTGAACATATGCCAGCCACATATACTTCCCAGGGAGTGAGGGGCACACCTACAACACCACAGCCTGTCCAAACTGTATCCTAAGGCATGTAAGGCTGCATTACCTATTCCGTGTATGGGGTGAACATGTTGTTCTGTGGGTGTCACTTGGGGCAGCCACCCCCAGGCTGTGCACGTGTTCATGGGGACAGAATCCTTGGTGTTTCGTGTACATGACCACTGTGATGTGCAACTGTTCATATCTGAGCATGTGGCATGGTCACATTTCACGGTGGTGTATGTGTATGTCATGTCACATACCCCCTGAGTCCCATGTGGGACGGTATGTTTAACCCAGGGTGACCCATTGGCACAATAGTGATGGTCCTTCAAAGTCTGTGTGCATGTTGTGTTTACAATGTCTCTGATTTCATGTGCACAATGGGAGACAGTCTCCACATCCACGTTGTTTGTGCATGGACTTTGATGTTGTGCGTGTGTGTGTCACAGACGTCCATGTCTGTCCTGCCGAGGCAACAGGGACCACTACCTGTGGGGGTCATGGTTGTTTTGCTGTGGTGTATACATGATACACCATGTCATGCCAGTGTCCATGTGGCAATACAGGGTCCCTGGGAATCTACCTGTCGTTGAGCTGTGATGCCTGGGGCACAGCTGTCCTCACATGTCACTGTGGGGTGTGTTTGTAACGTGGCAGCAGGAGATGGGAACTGGGACACGGCCTCATGATATTCAATGGCACAACCTGGGACTTATTGATGCCACTTGTTGAACTGTGATGTTAGATGTTGGCCATGTATGTGCCATACATGTCCTTACGGAACTGCACACATCATATACTTGTGCCTCATAATGATGTATCATGTGATATTGAGTGTGTTCAATGCCACATATGTGGGTTGACTGACAATCTTGCTTTCTTCACCTATGCACTGCAGGGCACCAGCTGTCCTTAGACCATTCCCTGACCTGGCAACGATGGTGGAACGTGACAGCATCCGACGGTACCGCTTCACCAGGCAGCTGATTGAGGATTTGGCAGTGCGCTTGGCACCACATTTGCAACCTGGCCGGCCGTACCCTACAGCGATGACCCCCAAGGTGAAGGTGATGGCAGTCCTACACTTCTTTGCCACGGTACCTTTCAACACACTGTGGCGACTGCTGGTGGGATGTCACAGACCATGTTCAGCCGTGTGCTCCGCGATGTTTTGGAGGCTATGTTGATATACCTGAACCAGTACATCTATTTCCCTAGACTCCAACAACTCACTGGCGTGAAGAGTGACTTCTATGCCCTGGGGAGGATGCCGCATGTCATTGGCTCCATTGATGGGACACATGTGGCTTTGGTACCACCACAGGCCCAAGAGCAGGCATACAGGAACCGCAAACACTACCACTCGGTCAATGCAATGGTGGTCTGTCTTGCAGATATGAGCATCTCACACGTGTGTGCCTGTTTCCCTGGTTCTGCACACGATGCCTACGTGATGAGGAGTAGTCGCATCCCAAGGATGATGTCACAGATGCGGAACCAGCGTGCCTGGCTTGTTGGTGTGTACTGACTTTGTACCATTGTGTGTGTTCTGCAATGTAGTGTTCCACCCTCTTTTCCATCTCAGCTAATGTGCAATTGTCTGTATGTAGGTGACTCTGGATACCCCAACATGCCGTGGTTGCTGACGCCCCTCAGGAACCCTGTGACACCAGCCCAGATGCGCTACAATGAGGCACATGGTCGGACGAGGAGAGTGATTGAGCGGACATTTGGTCTCCTGAAGAGCCGCTTCCGCTGCCTGGACAAGACAGGAGGGTCCCTCCCATATGCCCCAGCAAAGGTGTGCAAGATTGTCATCGTCTGCTGCATGCTACACAACCTGGCAGTGCGGAAGGAGTTGCCTCTCATCCTGGATGACGATGACCAACATCCGCCACCTGTGGAGGATCCTGGCCTGGACCACGATGCCAGTGATGATGATGATGATGATGATGATGATGGTGATGGTGATGTCCGCACACAGCTCATCACCAACTTCTTCAGCTGAATGTGAGTATCCAGAGATGTCATGTCAATGATGTGAGTTTGCATGATATGTGTTCGTGGTGCTCTGGTGCTGTTTGAGTGTGTCCATGGGCTACATGACTGTATGCGTGTAGCGATGTGTCCTTACAGGTAGTCTGTACTCCCCAACAGTGTTGACATGCTAACTTGGTTCTGGGTGGGTATCTTGTGACATGTATTGGGCATGAGTATTGCAGTTCTGTCCTGTACTTCAGTGCTTTTGACTGTGTGTCATTTCTGTCCTTCACAGGGTACTTTCAGAGTCGTTTGGTCAACTGTGATCCCCGACACCGTGATTCGACTTCCAGGGTGGTAGCTGTCGTGTCCCTACAGGTGATGTGCACCACACCCATGGACTTCCTTCCTTCTACACTTGTTGACTGTGTGCCCGCTGCCAGGTGGGATTACCTTGCATCTGTAGTGGTTACAACATGTTGCAAATGTGTAATAAACCTGTGCTTCACTTTGTGATGTGCGTTGTCTGTGGTCACACATTTGACTGACATTTGCTTACTGCACCAGTGGGCTAGTTGACTAAGACTGGGAATAGGTGTTGTGTCTGTGCATTGCACCGTATTTCCTGGCAACATCAGTGTAGGCAATGAGTCAGATGGCCTAGGTGTGTATTTGTTGTGTAGCCCTGGTGGTGTGTCTCCCTCATATGTGTCACGTTGCCATGACTCACATGCCTGTGTTGTACTTGCTGTAGCAGTTAGCATGCACAGTGTAATTTCGCTGGTCATCATCTCCATGACAGAAACCACGTTGGAATCACGACAGAGGCAGGTATGGTGTATTAGTGTGTTTATTGTCATACATGTGTGTGAATAGTGCACAGGATGGTGAGTGCTGTACATTTTGATTGCAATCCAAAGTTCCTAGATGAATTGGAAGTCCTGGTAGCAGAAATGTCCTGTATCAGGTCCACAGTCATCTGAGACATTGGTCCAACTTGTACTCCCCATGTCATGTGGGGGAGTTGTGTTGCAGTCAACAGGGTGAACAGTTTGCGCACAAAGGTGATTATCCAGAACAGGTTTTGGCTTCCTGGGGGTTGCACATGGCCATCGGCCTCTCACTTGCCCCTCCTCGGACGACCCCTCTTCTTTGGGGGGGGGACCCTCAAGTGCAGGCAGCTGCGGTGCAGGGGACTCTCCGCCAGAGTCATCCTCCCTCCCTGTGGCAGTTGCAGTTGTTTCAGCACCAGATGTTGTGGGCACACAGGGAGGTGTTGACTGGTTGCTGCTCATCTGGCGGAGGCATTGTAATATGTCCCTATGCACCGCCGTCATCTCTTGCAGTGTGTCCCACTTGGACTCCACGCGGGACATGTGTGAGTCCAAGCGGGCATGATGGGCAGCCTGCTGCTGTTTAATGTCCCTGAGGAGCCCCACTACCTGCCTGAGCTCTCCGGTGCTGGACTGGTACGCATCGGCTATGCGTGCCAGTTGTGGGTCATCATGCAGTCCAGACCCCTCTGCGAGCAGCGACCTATGTCTCCCACCCCTCCCACCACCCCTGGCGACACGTGCAGTACCTGAGGTGGCACGCACAGGTGACCCTGGGCCCCCTTGGGGGTTGTTGGTGGTGTTGGTGTCCATGGCCCCACGTTGGTCCAGGGTCCCTGTGCTGGTGGTGGTGGTGGTGCTCCTTGGTCTGTCCATGTCGGCAGGGGTGGTATGTGTGTTGACAGTCGTTGGAGGGGTGGGTGCAGGGGGTGCAGCTGGTGGTCCTGCTGGTGCTGCATGATGACTTGCTCCGGAGGTGCCAGGTGGGTCTTCTTCATCCGAGGAGGGCAGAGGCTGTTCCACACCAGTGAGCTCCGTATCCTCTTGAGCCTGGGACGGGGACTCCTCAGCGTCTGCTGCTGTGTCCCCATCATCACCTGTTTTTGGGAGACACACACAATGTATGTTATGTTTCTGCAGGCATCAATGGTTGACACACCTGACAGTTGTGACTGTGCCTCTGGATGCGGGCCTGTACATTGCATTGTCCTAAGTTGTCACAGTCAGGGGTTGATATTGGTGTAGCACATTGTCCTGCATTATTTGGGCATTTCTATGTGAATGTTGGGGTGTGTACATGGTCTGCATTGGTTGTATTTGGTTGACATCCGGCCCTCCTTCCCACCCAGCCAGATATTCCACCATGGAACGTGCTTCCATTGCAGGGAGTGCAAGTTGTCTTTCAGGATGTCAGTCAGTGGTGTCCTGCTGTTGGTTGGTGCACAGTTGCCAGCAGGGCCTTGTGCTCCCCACAGCAGTAGCCAGTGTCAGCCATCTTGTCAGTTGTTTTCCACTCCCTGTGATGTGCGCATGGTTCAGGGTGGTGTTGATGGGACAGTTGTGGGGGTGACCAATATCTGTGACTACCACTCCCATCATGCTATTGCCTCCACCCCACTTCCCAGCATGCCCGTACTTACTTGCTTTTGGGTGGACTTCACTGTGTGTGAGTGTGAGAGCAATGGCAAGATGGCTGACAGTGGTGTCCTGCTGTTGGTTGGTGGCCAGTTCCCAGCATGGCCTTGTGCTCCCCACAACTGAGCACCAGTGTCAGACATCTTTGATGGGGCTTTCCACTCTCTGTGGAGTGTGCATGCTTGAGTGTGAGCTTGCTGGGCCATGTGGGTGGGGGATGTTGAGCTGTGACTACCACTCCCATCATGCTATTGCCTCCACCCCACTTCCCAGCATGCCCATACTTACTTGCTTTTGGGTGGACTTCACTGTGTGTGAGTGTGAGAGCAATGGCAAGATGGCTGACAGTGGTGTCCTGCTGTTGGTTGGTGGCCAGTTCCCAGCATGGCCTTGTGCTCCCCACAACAGAGCACCAGTGTCAGACATCTTTGATGGGGCTTTCCACTCTCTGTGGGGTGTGCATGCTTGAGTGTGAGCTTGCTGGGCCATGTGGGTGGGGGATGTTGAGCTGTGACTACCACTCCCATCATGCTATTGCCTCCACCCCCTTCCCAGCATGCCCATGCTTCCTTCCCTTTGACTCTGCTTCCTTGTGGGTTTGTGTGCCTGTGCTGACAAGATGGCTGACAGTGTTATCCTGGGGTTAGTTCTGCTACAGGTCCCATGTGTGTCCCTGTGCTTCACACAGCATGACCCAGGGTTGTGGTTCTTTGTGGGATATTTGATTGGAGTGTGAGGCAATGCATTCTCCCAGGTGAGTTGTGTGGAGTTTGTGTTAGGGGGGTGTGTGGGTGGAGCTGCTGGTGACTATGGTCTGTGCTGTGAGTCCTCCTTCCCACCCAGCCAGATATCCCACCATGGAACGTGCTTCCATTGCAGGGAGTGCAAGTTGTCTCTCAGGATGTCAGTCAGTGGTGTCCTGCTGTTGGTTGGTGCACAGTTGCCAGCAGGGCCTTGTGCTCCCCACAGCAGTAGCCAGTGTCAGCCATCTTGTCAGTTGTTTTCCACTCACTGTGATGTGAGCATGGTTCATGGTGGTGTTGATGTGCGCATTGTGAGGGTGGGCAATATCTGTGACTACGACTCCCATGATGCTATTGGCTACACTGACTTGCCCAGCATACACAGAATTCCTTTCTTTCAGTGGGCTTCACTGTGTGGTGGTGTTGTAGTGGTGGCTACATGTCTGGATGTGTTTGTTAGTTATATTTGTGCCACTGCCTAGATGTAGTTGTAGTTGTGTTTATACATGTGATGACACAGTTACATGTCACTATGAGATGGCATGTGTTGTGTTTATCTGACTGACATACACATTTTGGGATGATTCTGTTCTGGTTGCTGTGTATTTGCTAAGGGTGCATGGTTTGACTCTCCCCTTGACAGTGATGTGTGTGTATTGTCGCACAATATTGTGTACATTTGTTGTGTACTCACCAGGCTCTGGGATGTTTTCTAGTCCATATACGCTCACTGGTGGTAGGATGGCCCGCACCTTCTCCTCCCAGGGCCTGAGGTATACTGGCTTGGCAGGAGGGCCACTGCCGGTGTGTTGGCTCAAGAGGTAGTCCTTCTTCAACAGCTCCCTGACCCTCCTGCGCACGTCATACCACCTGTTCTGGATGTCTATCTTTGTGCGCAAACATGGTGATTGTGCGTTCACCCTGTCGACGATCCTCTCCCACATCTTGGTTTTCTGCGACATGGGTGTCTGTTGGACCAGTGTACCAAACAGCTGTGGCTCTACCCTGAGGATCTCATCTACCAGGACTTCCAATTCACTATCTAGGAACTTATGATTCTTCTTTTGGGGGCATGGTGATGGGTGGTGATGGTGAGTGATGTGTGTGTTGGTGTGCAGGTGAAGGTGTGTGAGTGTGTGTTTTGCTGGGTGTATGTGAGGTTGCTATTTGTTGAGGTGCTGATGGTGTGTGGCTTGTGTGATGGATGAGCTGTGGGTGTGTGGTGTGTGGTTGCTGTCTGTTGAGTGCTGGCAGGTAATTTGAATTTGCAAAGGATCATGGTAGGGATTTGTGTCCTTTATATGGGTGGAGTTGTCTTTGTTCCCTGCCCCCCCCCAGTATTTATTGGCTTTGTAATTGCTTGTTTGGCCTTTTTTTGTGTATTTTCCCCTTGTACTTTTCGTGCATGTAGGAGACGTTCTTGTGACCGAGTCCGACCCTGCAGTTGTCTCGTACGAGCTTCTCCGATTAGTTCACGCTGTGTTTGTGCTGTTTTCTATGCTGCGTACGCGTCGGTCGCGTCGGTCGCGGTGTTTTGGGTTGCTTCGGCTCGCAGTTTTGTATGCGTGTCGGTCGTTCGGCTTGTCCTCCGTGCGACTCGGTCGTGTTTTCCACGCATTGCATCGTACTTGGCGGGTAGGAGTTCGCGGGTACGTTTCGTTCGGGATTGTTCCGGGTGCGTGTCGGTCGGTTAGATTCGCGTGTTTTTCCGGCCGGATTGCTGTTTTCTGCGCGGTTCGGTCGTTCGGCTTGTGTTCCGTACGAGTCGGTCGGGTTTTGCACGCTTCTCATCGTACTTTGTGGGTCGGGCTGCACCGGTACGTGTCGGTCGGAATGAATTCCGGCTCCGAGTCGGTCGGTACGTTTTCCGGCCCGAATCGGAATCGACCCCTAAGACTACTCCAAAAACCCTGATTCAGGACAGCAATGCATACATTTCATATACTCAATTGACTAAACCATTTCAATAGTTAAAAAATTGGGTTAAAGACTTCAATAATATACAGACTTACAAAAACTAATCTTATGTAAGCCTTACAAGCTTCACTAAGCACTACTTCCCCTAAAGAAAAAATAAATTACATCAATAAAAACTATATATAATAACCACATCTTAAAGTGCTGACACTTTAAAAGAACATTCACTTTACGTGAACAGGCTAAGTGCAAAGAAACAGTGAAAAAGCCACATTCAACCTTAAACAATAGTTTAGTGTGCAAGCTCCTGATAACGAACAATATCATCAACACTAGTAATATCAAACGGACTTGATATAATCCAAATAGGGTAGTATATATGTTTTCAACAACACAACTACCTTATTCAGGAAGTGCAAAAGGCAATAAAATGCAATAACAGTTTAAAACTATTTTTTAAATTGAGTACTCCGGTCTAAAAAAAAAAAAGAAATCACAGTTGTTACAACATATTCCAAAGTTGGTTCAGGGACACGAGTTACCAAGGCTCGATCCAACAAGGATCTCCGTTCAATATGGCCTATGAAGTTTTTAAAACAGTAGACCACAAAGTCAGCTTCATTAAGCATTTGGGTGCAACAACTGCTCACTGCCTTGGATACACTTACAATGTCTAATCCCATAAGTTGACTGTGGAGTAGACCACCACTCTACTGGTGTCAACACTAAGGATCCCAAAGGCCTCCAAGTGTCATCTAGTCACCAGATTCCTGCACAGAGAAACTAGCCATTTTGCTCTTTGGGTATGATACACTGGACAGAAAAATTGGAAATGGGTTAGGGATTCCAGCCACCGTGACCAGGCAGGGTACAGGTCACCCCAGAGCAGTATGAAGACCATTTACTACAGAACCTTTAAGTTGGGAGAGTTTTGTATTTGACTGGGATGCACAATTTACGTGCAAGAGGGGGTGTAATTTAATCAATTGTGGGCTCATACCGTGGGCATGGTTTGACATCTATGAATTCAATTGTTAAAATTCCTCTGCATTTACTCACAATTGAACAGCTACATATTCCCAGTAAGTTTCTTTTAGGTTTGCTTTAGATGCTGCACACATATCTTTGGGTGAAGACCAACATTTCTCCAAGCCCAGTTTCCCCAATAATGCTTTTACACAGGTCAGCCACAGGATTTTCCTTGCACATGCCAGAGTCATTCGATCTCTAAGGCTGACCAAATATGGTTTGAGAGCTGGTGAAGTCCACAAATGATGCCAGTAGATCAAAGGTCTACACTCAATTTTCTGGGATATACGTCTTACAGCCAAAATTTAAGCACACCAAGATCATTGGCATGCTAACTGGAAGTCCCAGAAGAGATTTAATGAACTTGTGTTTGACCGTTGTCAAAATTGTAGTGTTTACAAACCCCCAATTTTTTTTTTAAGTTTGAGTTTAATGAGAAACACTGAAGAGCATTTAGTAAAGGCATAAACAATAAGAATAAAATTCAACAAAGAATGAAAAACGTGATATATCATAAAGCCTAAGATATAGAGATAAATAAATGTACATCTTATGATGTAAAAAACTGTTGAATTGCATAAGATACATTAAGAGAGACCAGAAGGCGAAAGGGATGGAACCAAGAGAAAGTGGTAGCTGAGCAATATAGATAAAAATAACAATAGAAACTATAGACATATTAAAAGAGAGAAAAAACATTGGATATTTGCATTTATAAAACTATAGAAAGGTATGAAAAAAGACAAAGATAAATTCAATATGATTTTTACACTTCAGCAGAAACATAAATGGTTTTTCTGGCAAGTAAACTTGCTTGTGATAAAAAATTTGCTAGTAGTAACCATAAACAATCTCATTTTATAGCTAAGGAGGTGGGCGAGACATAATTAGTATCCAACCTGTGATGAAAACAAACAGTATTCCACCAAGATAGGAAAGTAACATTGGGAGTCTGTTTCCAATTAAAAGTTATTAAGTGAAAAACAATGGGCAGTAATAAATACATTAATTTATGACCGGGAGTTAATTGAGACCAAAAATATATTTGAAAAGGAAAAGAGAATAGTAACCTTAAACATCTTGTTGATTTGATGCCAAACTACATTCCAACATTGGAGAACAGAAGGACACTCAAACAACATGTATTTTAAATCTGCATTTGAAGAAGTACAAGACCAGCAAGTTGAACTTAAATCCATAGAACATTATTTCAAGTTCACGGGAGTAAATAATAAACAATGATAGATAAAGTACAAAGTTTATAAAGTGTTTGCAGCCTCTGTAGCTTTATGAAGTTAAAGCCAAATGTTATCCCACAGAGCAATTCTCCAACAGTTTAGCAAATCTGTTTCCCATGCCAACTCAGTCTTTGATGTTGCTAGTAGTGTTTTGTACTTTATAATAGTACAGGCTGAGGAAATGGAAGGTAAAAGTGGACAAAATGTAACAGATTTTGGGTGAGGAGAAGATGTTTGGGGTAAATAGGAGATAGAATCAGTTAAGGAGGTGTGGAAGAGTTCATATTGTGATCTAAATGTAGAAGGCAAGAAAAATTTAGCTTGGAGATCAAGGAAAGACAAAAGTTAATTGTTATTGACAAGCTGTGATAGCCAACACAACCCTCTCTCTCTCTATCCAAGTTTTCTACTATATAGAAATTATTTTTAATACGAATGTGTCCATTATACCAAATGGGTTGGTGTTGAAGAGTAGCCAAGGAAAGCTAGGTAGAAGGAAGGAGAGGAGTCAAAATGTTACGAGAATGGCCAATAACTGGAGTACACATTTGTGAAATATTTGCTGTAAAAACCAATATTTCTTTAAAATTAAAAGGGAAAACAAGAGTCTTTTCTAACAATAGCCATAACGAAGTATTAGGAGAGGAATCTTGGGCAAGCCTAAGAAATTTAGACAAATGAGAGTCTATTTAAAAAAAAAAAGTAATCTAGTATATGAAATGGAATCATGGAAATGATATAGAGTATCATGGGAGTAAGCATCATTTTAATAGAATCCATTCTGCCCCACCAAGAAAGAAAAAGTGGGTGCCAACGTATGAATTTATCATTCAAAGTCTTTGTAATTTGATCAATTTGTAATTTGATTGGATCTTTAATTGTCTGTGTAAACCATAATCCAAGATATTTTATTTTTGTAGGTTGCCAAGTGAAATCTGAGTAAGCAAAGAGCTGTTTATTACATAAAATATTTAATGGTAATATTTGATTTATCAGCATTTATCCAGTATCCTGATTATTGGGAGAAAATGGATACTTGCTTGAAGAAAGGAGGAAGGGATGTAGTAGGGTTGAAACAGTATAAAAGGATATCATTGGCATAAACTAACATTTTGAACTGGTGATCTGCAACTGGAAATCCTGAAATGTTTGGGTCTTGTCGAATTTTGGTTTAAAAGGGATGCAGTGCATGTAATGAAAAAAAGGGGTGATTAAAGGCAACCTTGACGTACTCCTCTAAACAAAGGAAAATGAACCAAGAGAGTTCCATTAACAAAAAGTGCAGCTTTAGGACCTATATATAATTTTAAAAAAATGAAAGCAAGCAATTTAGGTGGAAAACCAATCCATTTCAATACATGAAACATAAATTCCCAACTAATCCTGTCAAATGCTTTTACTGCATCCAAAGCAATAGCAGGCAGAGGACAATCCAATGTGAATGCCTTACCTAAGATAGTGAAAAAGACACGAGCATTATCAGATGCCAATCGGCCCTTGAAAAAACCGGACTGTTCCGGGCCTTTGAGATCTGTTAGAATTGGATCCATGCATAATGCTAAAATTTTGGTGAAAATTTTGTAAGCAGTATTTACTAAAGAAATAGGGCGGTAATTTTTACATTGTGAGAGAAACTAAATTTTTGGGGAATTAAACAAATCATGGCTTCTTGGAACGTGCCTAGAGAGGCGCCCTTATTGATGAAAAAAATAAACAAAAGTAAAAGGTTAGGAAGGAGGAGGTTTGCAAAAAGACTGTAAAATTCAATGGTACAATCATCAGGTACGGACGCTTTCCCTCTCAGTATGGTAGAGACTGCATGAGTGATTTCTGATAAAAAGAAGTCTGTATCCTATGATTCAAAATCAATATGTTGGGATTGGGGGATGTAATTGGTCAAATCTGATGGAGAAGGTTGAGTTTCTGGGAAGCATAGAGTCATATAAAAGTTGACAAATTAATTTAAAATAATTTTGTCCTTAAAGAGAACAGCCCTTTCCTTATTTATTAAAGATTCTATTTTAGTTCCATCTTGTTTTACTTTTAAATAATTTGCAAGTAACTTCCTCATCTTATCTTGGGCACCATAATGTCTTGCACTACTCTTCAATAGATAAGTAGAAGTGCCATTTGTAGGTAATCTGTTAAAGGTATATTTGGCGTCTACTAAGCTTTATAAGGAAGTTTCAGTCTTGGAATGGTAATAGGTGTATTCCAGTTTCTGGTTTTTTTCTCAAGAAATTAGTTTGACTGAGTTTCCATGAGTTTTTTCTTATGGGAGAGAAAATTAATAATAAAGCCTTCAGCTGCTGTTTTACAGGAATTCCATATTATGGTAAAAGAAGAATCAGTTGTGATGTTGATTGTGAATACTCAGTAGTAAAATGTTCAAACTGAGAGGTAAAATTAGCATTCAACAAAAGGAAATTATTTAAACGCCATCTTCCTGAATGTGGTGAGAAGGGTATAAAATCTAAATCAGTGTACACTGGAGTAGGGTCTGATATTAAAATTAAGCCTATACCTGTATTAAGGGTATGTTGAACCAAGGATTTACTTGAGAAAGAGATAATCTATTCGAGATTGAGAATGACATGGTGCTGAATAGAATGTATATTCCCGAAGATCTGGATGGCATAGTCTACAAATATCAGCTAGGGATTTTGTTTTCGAAATTGTGTATGCATTTCATTTGGAACGAATTTGACTTCAGAGTGTCTTTTATGGGGTCACTAACGTGATTACAGTCACCACCAAATATATTATATTCGTCATTACACTGAACAAGTTTGTTGCAGATATTAGTCCAGAATGTAGCATCAACAGAGACTGGTCCATAAACATTAAAAATTGCAATTGGTTTGTTATCGATAAGTAGTTCAACAATAAGCCATCTACCTTCAGAGTCACATTCTCCATTCTTTTTCCCTATTGCAGACGAAACAAAGACATTTCCAAACCAGCATTTTTTTGAGCTTGGCAGTCTCTAATTCAGAATGATGCTACTTCTGAAATTAATGCCACATCCGTTTTAAGTTTAGCTAAATGAGATAATATTCTCTGTCTTTTAACAGGGTTACCTAAACCCTTACTGTTCCAATGTAGTAAATTGGAATGTAAAACTTGAACAAAAGCATGAACATTTTAGAAGCCTACAATAACAGTATTAATATCAAACTGTAAATACGATAATAAACAAACAATCAGAAAACGTTGATACTTAGTAAGGAGAAGGAAAGCCAGAGGGGGAGTAGGATGAGGAAATCAAGGGGAAAAATGATAGAGTAAAATAACAGAAAGAAAACAAATAAATAAACAACAAAAAGGGGTACATAGAGACAGTACAAGTCATACAAATGACGACTGAAAAACATTCCTAGGAATACGAAAAAAGACAAGGGCAGGGTGGTAAAATTGTAAGACAAAGGCAACAACATATTCACTCCAGAAGATGAGCAGGGCAGATAGGAACTTAAATAGGGTATCACACGAAATTGGAACCAAAAAACAAACACCTATATAAGGAAAGAAAATAATATGTAAATAGAGCTTGTCATGAGGTGAGAAATATACCACATTAACAAATCACATGCAAAACCATAGTAACTGATTGATTATGAAAGAAAACATTGTCAAAGTTTTCATGTCTTCTCCTTAATGTTTTTGCAGAATTTTTCTGAGAGCGGCAGGATCTTCATAAGTAGAAGTTTTTTTCTCTATAAGTCACCTTAAATAAGAAAGGATGAATTAGACCATATCTAGCATTCATGGCTCTCAATGGAGGACGCATATCCAGGAATTGCTTTGGATGATCTGCTGTAGCTTTTGCCACGTCTTGGGAGAAGCAGAGTCTGTGACCAGCGCAGAGTATTTGTTTTTTAGATTTACCAGCAGACATCACCTGCAGAAGATCTGTATTGCCATGTGTCTGAGTTAGGCCGGAGGAGAAACGCTGCCATTTCAAACATGTAATTGTTTCCTAAGTTTACTTCCCTTTCACACAAGAACACACTTTTGCTCATGACAATGTAGGATTAGTTTCTCAGAAGCTAAATTGCTTACAAACTCCACTTAGTAAGAACATTATCACAATATCTTGAACGTCCTGTAGAAGGTCTGAGCATACATTGTGCAAATGCGGTTGTTTGTTATTCGTCCATGCAGCGACACAGCTCTCTATAGAACATAAACCATGGTGGCCTGACTAGAGGTCTCGGCTCAGAGCAAGGATACTTTTTGGTATGAATAAACAAGCCTTCCCGGGTTTTAGGCAGCAGGGCACTTGCTGTCGTTTGCTAGGCCACAACATGCTAAAATCACAGCCCAGATGCCTGTTGATCCGTTTGTGAGGAGGGATGCTCAACACGTGATCAAGGCAAGGACCTACACGCTTTCCCTTCCTGTAATGTGGATGGAACATCCAGTAGGGGATGCTTGGCAGGACACATACATACACCCTAAGCACCGAGGTTAGGGAACGCATAGGATATATACAAATAATATATTTATATATGCACACACACACATATATATTATTTTTAGATGCCTGCATATACATATTGTTTCAGCGACATGGTGGGACTGTTCATTCTGTTCACTGTTCTTATATTGCTAATCACTTTCATCTGCTTTTTTTTTTGATCATTGCACCACAAATATTCTATACAAGAATCACAATGGTTCAATAAATATTGAAAACGCCCTTCTGTGTATTTCTTGTATTTTTCTCTGAGAGAAAGAGAACATGAGTGATTGAGCAAAAGGGTTCTAGATCTGTTACTATGATTCCTGGGAGAAATCAGGTTTGTCATGTTCTGTGGTTGCCAAAACCATTTGCTACCTATCTTGGTTTAGGGATGATTATGGTGGCACTGCGAGCTAGCTGGCTTTTAAGATAACATATCCTGAGGGGGTCAGTCTGGCACCATCCCATTGTTTACGTTGGCCCACAATTGTGCAGTTCCTACTAGAAAGTGGGAACCACAGTATACTGCAAGAAAAATAGAATAACTCCTCTCAGCTTATTAGGAACTCTGGAACCAAGTCGGATCACCCTTTGAATATTGAGTTGAGTCATTGCAGGCATATCTAGAAGTTTGGGGAGAAAAGACTGAAAATAGATAGTCAGATCAGAGCCCTCAGTGTTTTTGGGTAGACCACAAATGCATATGTTTCTTCGATATCGGTTTTCCAAGTCTTTTGTGTGCTTTTTAAGTAGAATGATCTCTGACTCTAAATGAGCAACATGTGAGGCCGTATTTTGAAGATTGACAGATTTTTGCTCTACCAGTAGAGCTCGTGATTCTAATGAAAACCATTTATCATTCAAATGTTGTAAGGTTTTAGTAGTCTCTTCCATGAAGGGTTTTAATGCATGAATTTCCTCAAGGATCACTTCCATGGAGATCTGAGGTGATTTAGCTGGCAATGGGGGACCCTTTTTCAGCCTTTTATTTGGTCCCAATAGCATTTTACCTAGCGTAGATGATTTTGGAATTGTTCCTGGGTTAGTGTCAAATTTCTGAAAGGTATTGTCATCTGTATTGTTATAGGTGGAGTCAGAGTCTAATAACAAAACAGTAGTTGAGGCTCCAGTCAGTTTGAAGTTTCTTGTTTTCCCGATATAATATAATTGGATTAGAAGAGGGTAAATGGCAGTGAAAGAACAATCACATCTGATAAATTGAAGTAAGACCTCAAATAAAGTAAAATGCAAGAATTATTAGCAAACTGAAAAAACAGTAATGATGAGCACCAAGGGGAAAAAAAGTCATGAGCATGAAAAATTATAAAAATAGCAGTACGTATCTCCCTGGTTGTAGTTATGGTATGCAGATGAGTATTAAAACATGGCTCTGAAGACCAAGTTGAAACATAGACGCATATTGTGGTTGGACAAGTGCATTTTCCTTAGATTATAAAGAGTCTCCCAAAACTGGTTGAGAGAAGGCAGGCAGACTGGTGAAAAAATAGAAATCATGGCATAAGGAAAGTGTTGAAATGAAAAGAAACGTGCCTACTGCCTTACAACGCATCAGGTGCAAAGTCTTATGTTGAGCAGAGAAGTCCCCAGGTACATCCGCATGTTTGGAGGAAGAGCCAGTAGTTAATGGAGACTACTATATAAACAGATATCCTGGCATGAAGAGAATGGTAGAAATAAAATAAACGTGCTTACTGCTTTACAACCCGGCTCCTCGCAAACGGGCCGATTCGCAGACTCGGTCCGTTTGCGATCGCAAAAAATGCATTTCTGAAGCAGCAAACCCAATCTTGCAATTCGGTAACCTGTTACCAAATCACAAAATGGGCTTGCGATTTGCTATTTGGAAGGGAGGTGTTTAGGGCGTCCCTTCCAAATAGCGATCCTAACGGTATGCATTAATGTTTTGACACCGTGAATGCAGTCGCAAAACATTTGCATATTACCACCTACTTCAAGTAGGTGGTAACCCATTCACAAATGGAAAGGGGTCCCCAAAGAACCCCTTCCTCTTTTGTGAATGTTAGTTAAATCATTTTTAAGAGCAGGCAGTGGTCCCACTGACCATTGCCTGCTCCTAAACAATGAAAAGAAAACTTTTCATTTTTTTTTTTTGGAAGCGCATCCCGGGCTGCATTTAAAAAAAATGAATTGCTTTATTAAAAATCACAGACATGGTGGTCTGCTGAGCCCAGCAGACCACCATCCCTGTGATTTTTGCGATTCCTAGGGGGTAGCAAATTGCGACCTACCTCATTAATATTCATGAAGTAGGTCATTTGCGATCCCCTAGGAAACGCTAAAAGTGTTAAACACACTTTCATGCATTCCGTTTTGCGATATCCTAATTATACACACCAATGATTGACCCAATGTTCAGACCTGTGAACATATAATACATTCTTGGTCGTGGAGATGGTGTTATCTTTAATCTCCTTTCCTTTCAGATGTGTTTCAATGTGAATGATGTATGAGTCTGTATGAGATTGCATGAGTTGTGTTGTGTATGGTTTTGATATATGTAAAGATTTGTTTCCCCAGGGGGGTATCTGTCTAATAATCATTGGTGTGTATAATTTTTGTACTTATGGTGATAAATCTGTTAATTTCTTGAAATGTTTCAAAAAAAGTTTTTAAAAAAAGAAAAAAGAGAAAAGCAATGAATTTATATTTGATATTTTCAGAAAAAATGTTTAAATAAGAAAATAAATAATATTGAATAAGTCAATGTTGTAAGTGTTGTTCACTCGATTGCACCTTTGTCAAGCCCATTCTATATTTAAAAGTACCTAAATAGAAAAGAAATAGAGGTCTTGAGGGAGGTTTTTCATTATAGGAAGCCTATTGTGCCCCTTATGGAAGTTAATAAAAGGAAATGTATTCCAATGTTAGCCTATGGTTCAGGAGTATGGGGGTATAGACAAGTGAGGGGCCTATGGATTGAGGAAAATAGGGTTTGCAGATAAATTTGGGGTGTTTCAGTGAGTAGTTCCAGCTACGCTGTTCACCAGGAGCTCGGCCTTGACAACGTGGAGCAGATCAACTTAGCTCCTTTGCTATTATGGTGTAATGTCCATGTCTCATGTAACAGGGACGTCACTGAATACTGTCTCTTGTGATTTGGGTATCCACAACCCTTTGCTCCGCCCCATTAAATTAACTTGCAATACACTTGGCAGACCCTCTATTTTTCTAAAGCCTGTGATTAAAAAATAATGGAGAGGTGCCTGCCTAGAAAGACATTTTTTCGATCATTAAGAGCATGAAAGGGAGTTGGTGGAGTTAAAGAAAAGGTAAAATCAGGAATATATTCTGATCCAAACCTCTCTCTTTGGCACCCTTAATCGAATCTTTTGGAGTCCAGATAATATATTATGCAGGTGATACGCAACTGCTCCTCATCTTTGACAGAAATTCATCCAATTCACTGCATAATTTCAAGGCCTGCCTGACTTCTGTGTTTCAGTGGATGTGCAATAGCGGCCTCTAATGTAATACTATGAAGACAGAAATTCTGCTCTTTGGGGCAATGACCATTGGCATAAGGATATCCCCCGCCACCTCCCCCTACCATCGTAATACTCAATCTTAGGGTAAAATGTGATACTAGTGCTTCATTTGCCCCCCAGGTGGTGGTGTTAGTTGGCACCTGCTTTGGCCTGCTAAAAATGTTTAAACAGTTCATCTAACCCAATAGCAGCAGAAAACAGTGATCCAGGCCTTGATCATCTCAAGGCTGGATTATGCTAACTATGTACTGGTGCCTACCTGCCTATCTCCTAAAGAGATTACAGCTGGTGCAGAATGCTGCTGCTAGGCTTTTACTATGCCTTCCCAGGAGAGCCCACATTCAACCAGGCTGAAAGGAACTGCACTGGTTGCCTAAAAACAATGTGTGAGGCTTAAAGATTTCATCATGGCACACAGAGCCTTTTACCACAAAATCCCTCAGTATTTGTCAAACAGATTCACACCTTACCAACAAGCTTGGTCTTTTTGGTCATCAAACTTCTTGCTGGTAGTACTTCCTCATTTCAGATGGAAAAAGTGGGGTGGTAGCTCCTTCTCTGATCTGGCCGCTAGTAGTGGAATGCCCTCTCAGTTCAGCTCCATGCTTCCTGGGACCTTCCGACCTTTAGGAGACTTGTTAAGACCAGGCCCTTTGGTTCTGCTTTTTAGTACCTCTGTTACTTAGGGATCAGACTTGCTACTTAGCACTGGGACACTCTATTGAGTAGCTGTTGTGCTTTAAAAATCTTCAAATAATAATAATAATAATAACAACAACAAACAGTAATAAAGTGAAATACAAAACATGAAAAATGCCAAACTAATTCAGAGAAATGGAGTAGATTTTAATAAATAAAAATCCAGAACAAAAAAAAACAATTAGTAGGATAAGAAATATTCATTTTTAAAGTTTTTTGTGAAAATAACACCTTAAAAGCACAAAGTTTAGGTCGACTGCCATAGAGCACTGGCTGGGTCCAGGGACCAGGTTAGTCCAGCTAAAAAGTTGCCTTCCCATGTCCAGCGTGAAGAGTACCGTTCACGTTGGAGGAGGCAGCGGCTTACAGGGTGAAGAGCAGGTTGAGTGTCCTGGACAGTCATTGCTGTAGTGTGACGATTAAGTAGTTGCTAGAGATTTACGTTGGTTAATCATTGTGGGCGGTCACAATTGCCACAAAGTGCACGTTGATCATGGATAGTTGCTGTTTGCACGAAGAGCAGGTTTTGCTGGAACTTTACATTGGAGGTCATCGCGTGTGACAGTCTTGTTGCAAACTGATTCATTTGCAGTCACGAGGACCCCCAAACTTCACAATCTTCCCCTTTTCCTCAGGAGTAGTACACTCCGATGACAATCAAATGTCCAGGATCTGAGGGGCACCTCTTGGGGATCAGTACTCACGCTAGGCAGAGGTCAACAGCACGGCTCAGGCATGTCCAGTTGGTGATGGCCAGCTTGGCAGGTGCAGGCAGGCCTCTGGAAGCTTGTGCATCACTGTAGCTAGCACAGATCAGCCAACTGACTCTTGGAATCACCCTGGATAGCCTGGGACTAAGGCAAGCAGGTCCAATCATCTTTCTTCAGGCAGCAAGGAAGCCCATCAAACAGCCAGGCAGCCCTGCAAAACAGCAAAGTAGTCCTCTAGCAGCAGGACAGTCCTTCTTTTGACTATTCCACTTGTCTAGGTCTGTTCTGATGACTGACTTTGGAGGTCCAATATTTATATCTGGTGCCAACCTTTGTTTAGGGGGGCAACTACCTGTCCTACTCCCAAAACGCATTCAGGAAAGTTACTCCTGTTCTCCTGGTTAAGGCTCCAAACTGTCTTGGGTGACAAAAGGCAGGCAGGCCTAGTATTTATTCCGTTGTGTGTGTTGTAGGGAAAGCACTTTGAAGTGTAAATGAGGCTGTGTACAGCGCCTCCCCATTCATCCTGCCAGGAGGCCCATCCTGTCCACACCTAAGCACCTTTTGTCTCACTGTTTGAAAGCAATATACAAACCCCCAATAGCAGAGCCATTCACAGTCATGTCACCAAGGACACTGACAGAGAGGCACAGTTGGTAGGGACAACAAAATGCTAACTTTCTAAAAGTAGCATTTCCAGAATTGTAATTTAAAATCCAACTTCATCATGTGAGAAATTACAAATCTATGTCAGGACCGGAGGCGAGGATTAGGCTTCAACTTTTTCATTCACTGCATCGAGCAGCCATTAAAAGCTTAAGAAAAGCCAACAAAACTACATTTCCGATGATGTTTCAGGCAACAGAAAAAAAGTCCAACAGCAGTCAATCAGCACCCGTCCATCCATACACCTTCCCCAAGGATGCTCTAACCTCTTCTTTCTTCGCTGCTCCAGCAGCATTGAGATGTGTTTTATGCCTTCCCACTTTGTCATGTTTAATTGGGGTTTTCAGACTTGCATGAACCACTGTTATCAAGAATTACGGTGCTCTTTTACTTGTTAATGTGCTATGCTTTTGTCATTGCTTAATTGACTGCCTTTGCTCTCAGCACAGCCGTGGGAACGTCCGCTGTGGCCGCTCCAAGTCTCTGACAGGTTCTGGGCGCGGTGCGGTCTTCCAACCACTAGGGGAGCCGGTCTTCAAAAATCTGATGTGTGCAGCCTGTCTTGACCCCCATGCAGCCAACACGTCATTCACCATTTGCTGAGGCTTGGTGAGGCACGTATGGTCGCGAGCTCTGGCGGGGGAAGGTTGTTGTGTGTTTCTTGCTCGGGGAAATCCCTGTGTTTACCAGAGCCACTGCTTAGAGTGGAACACCTGTTTTAACAAGTAAGACACGCTGTTTAGAATTAAAAAGGGACGTGCCCAGGCAGTTCAAATCCCTATGTAAAATAAAGGAACAACTGTTCCCAGGCCTTAGTCCTTTCTATTAGCCCTTGGTGGCGTATATTTTCATTATACAGGGAAATTCCCTAACTTAATAGCCCCTAATTCCTCAATCTGGTGAAGAGTTTGAATTAAGAATGGAGGAGGTCACTTACCTCTCTATTGATGATCACTTCTGCCAGGTGATGAATGTGCTCATCTTTAAGGCAGTGTCGCAAGTGGTGGCGTCTCTGGAGAGGAAAATAGAGCAGCTCCAAGCACAGTGCCAACAATCTCTTGAGCAGAGGAAGACCTTTCAGGGCCTTTGGCCCAATTACCTCCTGGGCAGCCTTCCAAGCATGAGGAGCAGTTAGGGGTAGCTATGGATGCTCTGCCCACCTAAAAAAGGCTTCAATGGACTCTCAACCCTCTTCTAATCCAGTGGGTCCCTCCGACCCACCTAACTCCCAAGGGAATCCAGCAAATTTGGCACAGTCACTCCAGACATAAGATGCAGAAACTAGCAGACCATGGCGGCCTACTGGATCCGCTCCAGCTGCGGATACAAACACCCTTGAGGGGGTGACCAAGATCAGGCCTCAGATATGCTTAACCCAGATGACCTCCTGGACCCTAGATCAGCAGAATGGACCCCGGACCCTAAGGGGGCGTCCTATATAGCGGCGAGATTGTGGAAACACCTAGATAAGGAGGTTAGGAGCTGCCTAAAGGCAGAGTGCCCTAAACTGGCACTAGAGGGGAAAGGTGTGCTCACACCGAAGGTGGACATGAAGATGGCCACGTTTTTGGCCAAATTCGTGAAAGACCCAAAAAAGGGCATTGATCGTTCCTGGTGGTCATGCCAAGATAAATTGTTGGATGTTACGGGCCCGTTAGCCAAAATTTTGGATATGATAGAGGATACCAAGACTTCTGGATTCTTTATATCCCCTGAAATTTTGTCCAGCTGGGTGCAGAGAGCCATTGTTTTCCTAGGGAATGCGAACTGCGCTATATCCACCGAGAGGCGTAGGTCTTTACTAATAAAGATTGACCCTAAGTAAGGTGAACTCTCAACCTTGAAGGCCGGTCCCACTGTGGAAGGTAATCTCTTCTACAATCCCTTCGTAAAGGAATTAGGGACGTTTGGGAATAATTTCAATTCCTTAGATAAAGCCCACTCCTCAATCAGGAAGATATTTATGCCTCGTGTTTTTGCCAGAGCCGGCCAGCTGCGCTTACCACCAAGCCTCCTACAAAGGTGCAGAATCATGCAGAGTACAGTGGCAGGACCCGAACAAATTTGGAAACTTCCATCCAACAAGATCGTACCCTAGGAGAGGTGCCAGAGGAAAGGGCAATGGATCTTTTAATGCCCAACAAGGTGAGTGTACGGTATCAGGAAGGGGTCAGAAAAGGGGGCAGACTAGCTTTTTTCCCACAAGCCTGGGCGACCCTGACATCAGATGCTTGGGTGCTTCAGACTATCAGACGGTTCCAAATAGAGTTCTACGACTCACCATTTCAGCCCGCCTGCCCCATACCCAAACCCCTATACTTCCTGGGAGATCAGATGAGGTTGGTGGATGAGTAAATCTCCAGTCTGCTAGAGAAAGGGGCTATTGCCCTCCATTTCCAGGGTTTTCTCAGCAATCTATTGTTGGTGGAGAAAAGAGACAGGGCTATCGCCCAGTCATAAATCTAAGAGAATTCAATGAGTGGTTAGGGTATGGCCACTTCAAAATTGAGGGGGTGCATCTCCTCAGGGATCTCTTACAGATTCAAGACTGGTTGGTCAGGTAGGACCTTCACAATTCGTACCTCCCGATCCCCATCTTCCTGCTGCATCACTGTTTCCTCCAATTTCAGTGGAGGTTTCAGATTTTGAGTTTGTATCCCTCTCTTTTGGTCTGTCTTCCCGCTCAGAGGTGCTTTAACAAGGTGATGAAGCCTGTGGTAGAGCAACCATGTTCCCTGGGGATCCGGATGATTGTCTACCTGGATGACATTTTGATCATGAATCAATGTCCACAGCGTCTGACCTATCAGTTACAGGTGACAATCTACTTGCTGGAATCGCTTGGCTTCGTGATCAATGGGATGAAGTCGATGCTCTCTCCGACACAGAAAATTAAATTTCTGGGTTTTGTGGTGGATTCGGTTAGAGATACGTTAAGCCTTACTTCGCGGAACCTCTCCAAGATCAAGCACGAACTCAGACGCACTCTTTCCAAGACAACGATCTTGTTACACCATTTGGCCAGGATTGTGGTCCTTCTCTCCTCATCAATACAGGCCATTTTTCGGGGCTCTTTTCTCTGCAGCGCCTCAAGATTTCCCACCTGCACAAGGATCTGACTTACTCTCCATGCATTCCCCTTCTAGAAGAGGCGAGAACAAA
Source organism: Calotriton arnoldi (assembly GCA_963921515.1). Taxonomy (NCBI): domain Eukaryota; kingdom Metazoa; phylum Chordata; class Amphibia; order Caudata; family Salamandridae; genus Calotriton; species Calotriton arnoldi. Next base: position 1,227,390 of record CAWUFW010004055.1, read on the forward strand.
AATCCAATGGTGGATCACGCATATGGAAGCCTGGAATGGGCACACAAACTTCGGGTCCCAACCCGATATGGTAATCGAGTCGGATGCTAGCGGCTCAGTTTGGGGAGCTCATTGCGGGGAGTTTTCCACAGGAGGAAGATGGTCCTCTGCAGAGCAATCCCTCCATATAAGTTCTCTAGAGCTCTCGGCAGGGTTGTTTGCAGTGAAATGCTTGACCAAGGACAGGGCTTAGTGTTGTGTACTTCTCAAAACTGGACAACGTGGCAGCGGTCCACTACGTCAATCACCTAGGCAGACACGGTCTCAAAACGTGTTGGATTTGGCTCTGGATCTTTGGAAATACTGCTTGACCAAACAGATTGCGTTGTTAGCAGAACATCTTCCAGGAGTTTTCCAATAAGGTGGCGGACTGGCACTCCCGCCATTGGTATGATTCAAGTCTCTGGAAACTTCACCCAAGAGTACTTCAGGGGCTCCAGAGTGAATGGGGCCCATTCTTATTTCAACCTCTTTGCCTCTCGTCTGGACTATCAGCTGGAGAGGTATACTAGTTGGCGTCCGGATCCCGGAGTATTGGCGGTGGATGCGTACCTTCAGAATTGGAACATGGAGAAAGGGTATGCGTTCACTCTGTTTGCGATGATCATGAGAGTATCCATGCAAATGCAGCGCCAGAAGGCATATCTGGTCGTCATCACCCCGATCTGGAGGTCTCAAGTCTGGTTTCCGGTTCTGATGGGACTTTCCTGGGATTTTCCAATCCCTCTACCCCTCTTTCCAGATCTTCTTCGGGATCCCCAGGGGAATCCCCTTTACCTACTGCTCACAAAACTCGCTCCGGCTCATGGCATGGCGGATTACAGGCAGCGCTGGGGGGGTGCCAGGACTTTCAATGGAGACTGCTGCCTTACTTACAAAGGCCTGGGCAGATAGTACCAACAAGATACAGTTCCGCCTGGTCCAGATGGCGGAGTTGGTATTATCAACGACAGATGGATCCAATGGGGGCAGGATTTTATCACCTCTTGAATTTTTTGGCCTCTTTAGTGGCAGAGGGATTAGCCTACAGGACAATCAATACGTTTTGAGCTGCAATTTCAGCAGTGCATATATCGGTGGAGGGTCACCCGGTGGGCGAACACCCCCTGGTATGCAAACTCCTTAGGGGTATCAGGCTCTCTTCATCCCCGGAGCCTTGATATTCTGCTTTGTGGGACGTAAATACAGTCATTAACTTTTTTGTCTTGGCCCTCTAATAAATACCTGTCCAGGATGGAGATGTCGGCCAAACTGGCTAACTTATTGTGTTTGATTTCCTGCAGTAGAGTGTTGATGTCAGGGCTCTGGACTTGACAGGTAGAGTATTTACTTTAGAGGGGGTTACTTTTCATATTTCTAGGAGAACAAAGTATAATTCAAAGTCAGTGTCATACCCCTCCTTTCCAGACATTCCAAAACTGGGTGGTAAGAGTTCTTAAGGCCTATGATGCTATGATGGATGATTTATGCCCACAGGGCAAAAGTCAAATTTTCATTGCTCTTACGAAGCAGCATACAGGGGTATCATCACCTACTATAGCCCGTTGGGTCCGCTGGGCTATGCAGGAGGCAGGGATTGATATTTTCAAATTTGGAGCTCATTCAGTAAGAGGGGCGATGACGTCTAAAGCCTTTACATTGGGAGCTCGCTTACATTCTGAACGTGGCGGATTGTTCATCTGACACTATGTTTAAGAGATTTTACTTTAATCCGGTTTTAAATCTGGCTTCACTAGTGGTGGATAAGCTTTAAACTAGCCTAATCCTCACCTCCGGTCTTGACATAGAATGAAAAATTTCCTAGCTATTGTAAAGGAAAGTTTCAATTCTATTAAGGACACGGAGGCGAGGATTAGCTCACCCTAGTTTGGAATTCCCCTCTGAACTGTCTACGTTGAGATTGTAAGTAATCTATTTTCCTCCGAGTAGCATTTAGTAATCTGTGCCTTGTTTATTTGGTTCCATGTGAGCATTACTCTGTTTTCCAAAAATGCCTTTAAAGTGATGTTGTTCTTTTGAGAGGTTAAAATATTCTATGTCTTCCTCAAGGATGGAAGCAACCAAACGGGACTGAAAAGGACACTTCCCAGCTGTGCTCGCATGAAGAAAGAGGAGGATAGAGCGTCCTCGGGGGAATTTGTATGGATGGACCTGTGCTTATTGGCTGCTGTTGGACTTTGTTCTGTTTCTTGAAGCATCATGGGAAATGTAGTTTTGTTGGCTTTTCTTAAGCTTTTAATGGCTGCTGGATGCAATAAATGAAAAAGTTGAAGCCTAATCCTCGCCTCCGAGTCCTTAAAAGAATTGAAACTGTCCTTTACGATAGCTAGGAATTTTTTCATTCATTTGAGTGTGAACAACATAAATCTATCTGCTTCCAAACTGAAGTAAGCACTTATTAAAAGTAGTAAGTGTTAGACCTGACACCTTTGGTGTGGTGTTTTCCCAACTTTTGGGCTTCACTCCTCCTGTTTTGCTGAACTCATTTTTGTTGGCTTTGGGACTCTGTCCACTGCTAAACAATGCTATAATGTTCTCTCCTTAAAACGTGCTAAAATTGGATTACACCTAACTGATATATTTAATTTACTGCTAGCCCCTAGTGAAAGGTACTACATGTACCCAGGGCCTGTAAATTAAATGCTATGTGTGGACCTGCTTCATTCATTGTGCTACACACTAATGTAGCCTTTTAAAACATGTCTCAGGCCTGCAGCCTGTAGAGCATTTTTAAACTGCCATTTTCCCCAGGTAACAACAATTTCCAGGGCTAAACCTACATTTTTAATGCATATGTCACCCCTAAGGTGACCCTAAAGGCTCATAGGGTAGGGTGTATTGTATATAAAACATAGAACATGTGTACTTTAGTTTTACATGTCCTGACAGTGAAAAACTCTGAAACGTTGTTTTTCACTGTTGTAAGGCCCATCACTCCCATTGACTAACACTGGGTTACCTTATTATGTTATGTTACTTTAGCTTAAATAGTGCACGAATCACCACGGAAGGGTTATCTCGCTGCTCAGAAAGATTGCAGCCAGGAAAGCACCAACTCAAAACAATCCTGTCTTGAGCTGTTTTCTTAATTTCAGTTGGTCAGAGCATATTCAAATGTGCTGAGGTAACTTACCCGTGTTGTAAAGGTATGCGTTGTAAAAGCATGCATGATTAAGTCATACATCAGCCTAAAGCTGCCCAACGTGTCTTGGGCGGATTACATGTGCAAGACACTGGATTGTTGTGTAAAGGGCAGTGATGTGAGTGATTACAATAAGCTGTACAATTTGATAGCAAGAGAGCAAGTGCCTCATTTATGAAAAGTGACGCATCGCTGCGTGAAAACAGCGATGCGTCACTTTTCATTGCGCCCTCCTTGCGACTTGCTGGATGCGTCATATTTATAGTATGACGCATCATGTCGCAAGGAGTTACAGATACGTCAGTTTTTCTGACGTATCTGTAGGCGCAAAAATGACGCATTGCTGGAGTGTGTCACAAAAGTGATGCAACTTCAGCAATGGGTCATTTCACATGGGCAAGTCCCATTGTAAATGTGCCTGTGTCAGTCTTATGCCTGCTGTGAGGCAGGCATAAGATATTGACACATTTGCGTCCAAGAAGTGGCGCAGTGAAATCTCATTAATTTCACTGCTTCACTTCTACGAGGCTTACTTGCGTCAGAACGCCCACCCTGCATACATTATACCTGGGGCAGGTATAATGTGGCGCAAGGGTTTACAAAGTGACGCATCTACCTAGATGTGTCACTTTGTAAATATGACACAACATTGTGCAGTTTTTACGCCGCTGGTGCGTCACAAAAAGTGACGCACCGGTGGCTCAAAAGTGACGCAAGGGCTCATAAATAAGCCCCCAAATGTTCAGTAGTTTTAGAACTGCGCCAAAACCTGATAGATAGTAAGCTCACTGCCCCCAGGGAGCTTGCCAAGTAGGCGAACCACTGGCTCAGCACCAGGGCCCACAAGAAAGTATCTGGGGGGCCTTGGGAGGACATCACCAAAAGGGCAGACAGGGTCCCCACAAATAGAGGGGATCACAACACTAAAAATAAAGGGTTCTCAAAAGACCCCCTAAACAGTTCTCATTGGCAGAATACCCAGTCCCATGTTTTCCAGAATAAAGGTAGTTTTACTGAGAAGAAATCCTCAGGATGTTTTTCCCATAAATGCTATAAGTGCTACAGGTACGGGCACATCAAGGGAGAGCCCCCTCAGGTGGGCAGACAGCAGGGATGGCTAGTGTAGTGCATGGAGCGGAGGTTGCCCCCGTTAGCATGGGGGGGATGCGGAGGCTACCCTAGTGTCCCTGGATGACAGAGATGAAATCCAAGGCTCACATGCTTAGTAACACTAAAATGTATAGGCAGTGGGTCACCATCAATGGGCAGTGGGTGGAGGTTCCAAGAGGCTCCAAGAGACACAGAAGCTAGTAGGACTACTGTCAGGTGTCCTCAGATGTGCTCAGAACAGGCAATCCCTAACGTATTCCACCAGGTAATAACGGCCGATAACCACGAGTCACTGTTGGACTTGGCCCATTCTGCAGGGTCATCCCCAAAATGTTTGCCTTCACCCTTCTGTTTTCTGAATATGTTGGATTTTAGGACTCTGCACACTTTACCACTGCTAACCAGTGCTAAAGTGTTTGTGCTCTCTCCTTTATACATTGGTTTATACCCAATTGGCACATTTAATTTACTTTACGTCCCTCGTAAAGTGGTACTACCTGTACCCAGGGCCTGTATATTAACTGTTACTAGTGGGCCTGCAGCATTTATTGTGCCATCCCCTTAAGTGGCCTTTTAAGCATGCCTTAAGCCTGCCATTGTAGCCTGTGTGTGCAGTTTTAAACTGCCATTTCGACCTAGCAAACATTAGCCTTTTTACCACATCCAAATCTACTTTTTATATACATACAAGTCACCTGTAGGGTAGGCCCTACATAGCTCAGAGGGCAGGGTGCAGTGTATTTAAAAATTTGGACAAGTCCTGTCAGTAAAAATCTCCTACATTTGTTTTACGCTAGTGCAAGGTCCACCTTTCCCATAGGATAATATTGGGTTACCTTATTGCATTTCATAGGTGATAACTTTCAATTAGGAACAGGTAGGAATAGCGAGTTTGGTGTCTAATAGTCAAGTCACAATTCTGAAACGGCTACTTTTAGAAAGCACCCTGTATCCTGGGTCACATGACTAGGTGTAACTGACAGTTGGTGTTTATGTATTGCTCCCCGATAGCGGGACAAAGAGGGAATAGGTGTTGAAAGGATGGGCCATCTCTGAATTGATGAGGGTGATCCCCAAACTTTTTTGCCTTTACTCTTCTGCTTTCTGACCCCAATTTTGTTGGCTTTTAGGACTGTAGCATTGATTAGCAGTGATAAAGTGCGCAAAGGGCTTGTGCTCTCTTCTTTAAACATGGTGAAATTGGTTTACACCCAACTGGTACATTTATTTACTTATAAATCTCTAGTAAAGTGGTTCTACATGTACCCAGGGCTTGTAAGTTAAATGCTACTAGTGGACCTGTAGGACTGGCTGTCCCATTCACTTAAATAGCCTTTTAAACATGTCTCAGGCCTGCCATTGCAGCCTGTGTGTGCAGTTTACACTGCCATTTCGACCTGGCAAAATAAACCTTTTGCTTAAACCTTCATTTTTAATACACATTACCTCTAGGGTAGGCCCTACACAGCTCACAGGGAAGGATGCAGTGTATTTAAAAAGGTGGACATTTACTTTAAACATTTCCATGTCCTGGTGGTGAAAAACCCTTAAATTCGTTTTTCACTACTGCAAGGTCAACCTGTCCTAAAAGGTAACATTGAGTTGCTTTATTACATTTAATAAGTGCTAACTGTTGATGAGGAACAGGCAAACATATCACGCTTGGTGTCTGAGGAATTGCAATTAAAAATCCTGTTTAATGGTAAAGTTAGACTTTCAATTAAAATTTTGAAAATGCTACTTTTAGAAAGTTGGCATTTTCCTCCCCTAACTATTTGGAACCCGCAGACTGTTTGTGGGTCACATGCCTGGGTGTAGTTGGCAGTTGGACTTTTTTTATTCCTCCCAGACAGCCACACAATAAAGGGATTAAGGGTGCCTGGATACACCAACAACTGCAGGATAGGGCAGAGCTGGGCACAAACCCTCTCGCAACTAAATAGGCTGTGCCCCGCCTTAACGCAGTTGGCTTGGCACCACCGCATTGTTCATGCAGTCAGCTTGGAGCCAGGCAGAGGAGGCAGGAAGCTTCAAGAACTTCAAAGGGAATTCCCTAGAAACTTCCACTACTTCAAAATAGGCACCAGTCATAGATATTGGACACTAAGACTGAACTCTTCAGTACAATCCTGGACCTCTGGATACTACAGAAGAACTGTTGTGCTGCTTTGTTGGAAGACAGGCTGCCACTCAGCTGCCCTGTTACTCTACTGCCTCCTGACCTGCTTGCTGAGAAGGGAAACTGGACCTGCACCCTCCATCCCAGGCGGAAGTAACTCCAAGGACCAGCTGACTGACCTCCTGTTCTGACCTATAGGGACATAACAAGCTCCAGAGTCCCCTACAACTGCCCAGCTAACCTGATGCCTGCACCCACTGCCAGGACCTGCCTGCTGGAGTGAGTTCTTGACCCCAGGGGTGCCTCGCAGGTCCTGGAACCTTGGTGTGGCATCAATTGAACTCCTTCCCAAAGAAAAGGAGAAATTGTGAAATTTTGGGCTCTTTGCAACCACAAACAGGCAAGTCGTGCCAAGATCTTGCCACCTGTGCTACCCACCAATGAGGAGCTATGGTGAACCCGACCCTTCTCACCACAGCGACCGCCAGTGAGACCCTGCAGATCTATATTTCACACTACAGCATCGACAGACCATGGTGACCACCAATGCAAAACTGCAGCAACGACTGTCTGCAATTCCAGACAGGATTTTCACACTACAGCGACTACCATTTGTGGTGTCCAGTCTGCTCTTCACTCTACATCGACAGCCACCCTCATTGTTCTCTCTGTTCCTCCACCCTAAATGGAACTCTTTGTGCAGGACTTTGGAAGGTAACTCTTTCAGCAGGACTAACCTGATCCCTGTATCCGGCCCGTGCTCCATTGCGGTTGACAGTAACTTGTGTCTTTCACTGATTTCGGACAAACAGATAGCCGTGAGTGGCTCTGTGTTATATAGGCCCCTTACTTCTGGAAATATTTAAAATTGCATATCTCCAGTAACACTGATTGGATTGTAATTGTTTTGGTCTCAAATAATTTATGAAAGTTTTCTCAAGGTTAAGCCTGAATGCTTTTGTGTCAAGCTACCAGAGGGTTAGCACAGGTTTATTTGGGGTTTGCTGTGTTTCACCCTGACAGAAATTGTGGTTGCTGCAGGAGTAGGGTTTCACACCCACTGAACCAGTAACTCAGTTGCAGAGGATATGAGCCCTTCACAAGTAATATGTCTGCAATTGTCTTTTTATTGGAATTTTGAAAGTTTATTGATGTTCAATTAATTAAAATTGTTACATCTTGAGCAGAGCAAGGATGGGAAATAAAAACATGCAATGATGCAGTAGGCAGAAAGGACTTCCCTACAAACTAAAACTCACAGTTTACTGGAAACCAAGTACCCCATTGTAGCACATAACTCTCATGGTAGAGAAGCAAAGCAATGTGAGACCTACTCAGGGGAGGAGGTGTGGGCTAGTAACCTCGCTGGTACACCACAACAACACTCAGTAAATAATTATCCAGCAAGTGCTTTTCATTTTAAAAAGGAAAAGTACAGAAACTACTAAAAACCTACACTATGAATGCTTACTCACTTTTTCAAACCTACACTAGGTCAGTACCAATCCTTCTAGAGTCCATTCCACCACAGGCAAACTTTGGGCAGATATTGGTCTGCACAAGACAGTAGTTTCACACGTGCAGCCCGCACCTGTGCACACTCGTGTGCTAACATGTTCATGTGTACCCAGATCATAGCCTCTTACCCTAGATGCGCAGCAGCACCCTAATTTAAACTACTGTAAATTGACTGTTAGTGAGTTTAAGGTAGTGAGTCTCACTCACAGTAAAAGTTTAAAAAAAAACAGGTAGTCAAATGCAAAAAATCCTGTGGAACTAAATGAGTAGAACACAATGGGCTATTGAAACAAATTCCATTTTGTGGCAACTGCCACTGAAAAGGCCCAATGGCCCGGAGAATTCCCTTGAAACCTAGGTACTGCAAGAAAAAAACTTGCCCCAGATCTCATTGAGTTCTTGGAGGGTATCTTTTTTTCAGTTTTTATTAAGATTAACAAACATATCATTACAGTACATAATGATGCATGTTGCCTTTGCCAATACTCAAAGTGAAATAGATTAGGAGTTCAATTGCTCAGAATAGAATGATGTAAAAAAAAAAGATTTTATATATATATGATCAAGGCCACCGTCTGTGGCCGAAACGCGTCAGAGACAGAACCAGCTATGAAATAAATCTTTGAATTTTGGCACCAGATATACACGTTGTCCGTGTCCACGTTTGTGTGGGACTGCACAGGGGACTGTTTTACATATATATATATATATTTATATATATATATATATATATATATATATATATATATAAAGCCTACTGGCGGTCGCCAGTAAGTAGTTATAGTTAGGACCTAGTTTCCATAGGAAAAGCGTTTTTTCTTTTGCCAATATCTTTGGTGCCGTTTGAAGGATCTTTGTGAAATTTTCAAAACTAATGTGGCACTCCGGTCAGCTCCTGTCTTGTAAGTTTAGGGGTGATTCGTCAAGCAGGGGCCGTGAAAAAAGGGGGGTCACAAAACACGTTTTCTCCATGTTAATTTCCATAGGAAATTTTGGAACAAGCTACAGCCCGAACTGCTGAACGGAATTACACCAAATTTGGCAGAAAGGTAGGTCTTGGTTCAGAAAGCGACCTTTTCTTAAATGGTGTAAATCCATTTAGTAGTTCCTGAAATACTCATATTTCAAAAATATCGATATCTGGTGACCTCGGTGGATCCGCGAACCCTCCTGAGCACAAGCTTTATTCTGATTGGCTGCCAACACTCCAAACTAGGAAGTGTTGGCAACCACTCAAAATAAAGGGGCCCCTGAAACAGATATATGGCAGAGAGAGCAGGGGAACAATGAAGAAGCAATCAAAGAAAAACACTCTGCCTCAGGAATTCTTTATATAGTGCAATACATCACTGATATATGCAAAAACAGTCCTAAGTAGGGTACCTTTCAAATTATTAGTACTGAAAGCCTGTGAATTGGGGATATCATATCTATTTAAATTATTTGATCACCATAGTAGAAAAAACATAAAAGACAAAGAATATATCACAAACTCTTACAAAGATCCTAAGCTGCACACACACAACCTTTCAGACAAACAGGCAAACACAAACTCAGACAATCTCAGACATTCCATCAAGTAACAACATATTAAATAATGCCAAACACAGTCTTGTAGTCCAGAACAAGGTTAACATCATATAGAGGCATCAGACAATGTCGGATGATGTGGAAGATCCAGGCTAAGTTGATTATCAATATATAGCACTGATATAGTCCATATTCTGGTTTCTTCTCCAAAGGATAGATGCAAGCAAGAGAAGCACAGGGGCTCCAGCGCCGACGTGCGTTTCGGTGTTAGACCCGGATTTGGGTCACACCTTCTTCAGGGCGACAATTCGTGTGCAAAGCAAAGGAAGTAAGGAGTGCCTATGAAGACAAATGCAGTATAACACATGAGCATATATGATAGGCTAAGCAGATAAAACAGGGTGCAAATACATGATACTTCCCTATATAATATCATAGGCAAAACAAAGGTACCCGTCAGAAGGACTGAGGAACAATGAGATCCAGATAACTTCTATTTAGACCGGGAAAGCGCACACTAAATAGAGAATGTAAAAATAAAGAATAGAGAGAAAGTGAATAAGGTAAGAAGAGTTGTTAAGAGAATTATGTGGAATCCAGTGAACCACTGGCAAGAGAAAAAGATGATCACCAAAAGTCCCTCGTGATTAAATAGACGTGACAATCACAAAGATGTTAAGAGATGAACGTGACGATGTGAAAACACCCGGTAGTGATATATAGGTTGAAAGGCGCAGAGCAGGAGAAAGAGAGCAATGAAAGAAAATAGCCAGAAATAACTAGTAATAGCTGAGAAGGCACCGCAGCCAAATATACCTGGAATAGGATGCCAGGACGGTGCCCCAAGTCATGGACAAATAGGCAATCTAATAAGGTAAGATGTGCGCAATTGCTCCAAAAGAAAGGCCAGCAGGGTGGATTTATCTCTAGGGATGCAAGGAAAAAAGAAAGGAGAAAAAGAACATTCAAATATTAACGGCCACAGCAGCATAAGAACAAAAATGCTCATCTCTCATAATAGCATAGAGTGGAGAAAGAGGGTCACAGCTTACCCGAAGGATAAAGTGCCCAGTCGGTTCTTCAAGATGACAGCAACACCGCATGTAGTAGTTTTAGATAAAAAACGTGATGGGCGATCCAATATGGTAACGCTAGAAGCTGGAAATTCAAAAAGTGAAAGTAACTAAAACGGAGTCAAAAAGAAGTAACCACTCGTCATGACAAATAGCATAGGATCTGGGGGTATGAGTCAGAACCGGAGTTTAAACAACCAAACGAAATCAAAGCGACCCGAGGATGTCATGGGGGTAGCAAGAAAGAAAAGAGACGGCTGAAGGAGGGAGGTTCCTCGGCCGTGTATAGTTAACGGGAGATAGTGCCTGACCGAGAAAGCTACACACATAGATAAGGCGTTGGGGGCCCAGTGCGGACAAGTGGCGAAAGTGTAAGGCCACCCGATTCCCGATAGGAAATGCCGAGACCATTTGCCTATATAATGCATACGAGGGCACAGATACATGGTGTCATAAGAGGCAAAGTAAAGGAAAGCATGGGCGATGGAAGTGGCATAAGTACGTCCACTGAGGAAAAATCTTACCTGACAGAGTGGATACTCAGGTTAAGACAGCCATCTGGGCAGAATAAACGGCGGTCTCACAGTCGGGACGCCGAACACTTTAGGGGTCGAGTTACGGAGGCCGAGTTAAAATATTTTCAAAGGACGGACTAATAGAGGGATCCTCCCCGAAGGCTGATCTATGAACATGGAGGAAGGACAACCATGAAGGGGAACAGGGGAAATAGACACGGACGCCATAATGGAAGGGAGCAAGAGAGTCCATATGCTATATTCAGATGAATTCCCTACAGTATACACACACGGGGAAGGTAAAAGGATTTGTTATGAAGGTATATTAAAGCAAAAAAAGTGCTGCCGGGCCTGAGCGGAAAAATAATAATTCAAAAGAACTCACAACATTGGTCTAAAGATGTCATCTGGCACCTCGGGACCGGCGAAATTATTCAAGAGAGAGATCTCCTCCCAAAGTCTGATCTATGAACATAAAAGAAAGATAACCAGGAGGGGGAACAGGGTAGATAGAAGCGGGCGCCATAATGGAAAGGAACAAGAGAGTGCTTGTACTATGTAGGGATAGATTCCCTACAATATAAACACACAGAAAAGGGAAAAAGATTAATTATGATAAAATATTAAAGCAAAAACAGTGCTACTGGACCTAGATGGGAAAATAATTATTCAAAAGATACAGACGACGGAGGCAAATCGAGGAGTCCAAGCGAACTAGCAAGGACAAACAGAGCTAGCAGGAGAGATAAGTCGAGGGGATAATTAAAGAATGGCGTTCTCCCAGGGGAGAGATTCATTCAAACCCTTATCTTTGGTATTTAGAGTAAAGATCCAAAAGACCTCTCTTTTCCTGCACGTGGAGGTGAGTTCAATACCCGCTTGGGGACGGACTTTTTCTAGGATAGTCCACCTGAGATCATTCACAGTGTGGGCAGCCTCTATCCAGTGGTTGACCAGAGGGGCAGTGAGTTTAGATAGTCTGATATTAGACTTGTGTTCACCGATTCTCTTTCTGGCTTCTGGTCCTGACTCACCAACATATGCCAGGTTGCAGGGCAAGAAACACTCTGCTGCAATACAGCAGTTTTCACCCTCGTTGCCAAAAGGAGGGTATACCCTTCAGCCAGTTTCTCCGTCTTCGGAGAAACTCGACCAACCTGGTCGATATTTTGAAACAAGCTGAAATTTCTTTAAAATTTTTGGTGGGATTCGTGCTAGGTGCGCGAATCCGACAGAAAATGTAAAAGAAAAATGAAGCACGGTCTCCCGTGCTTCGTTTCTTTAAGCCCCCGGGTGGGCCAGGTCCCAGGGGGAATGCCACATTAGCATGCGGGAGCCCACCACCTCCCCAGGACGATAGTCATGAAATGCGGGGGGTGCGCGCCCCCCGCAGCCCCGGGGTCTGCCACCTACCCGGGGCTTTAATCATTAAATGCGGGGGGCATCGTGGCCCCCCACAGACCCGGGGACTGCCACCTCCCCGGGGCTTTTTAAAAAAAATTAAAGGCATGGGGGGCTCCTGCCCCCCTTACACTGCCCCAGGGACCACCACCTCCCCAGGGCATTGCTGTTACTATGTGTAGGGGGCATCATGGGCCCCCCCAAGCCCCTGGGACCGCCACCTATCCGGGGCTTCAATAATTAAAAAATGAAGTGTGGGGGGGGCTCTTGCCCCCCACACTGCCCCGGGGACCACCACCTCTCCGGGGCATTTAATAAATAACATACGGGGGTCCATAGCGGACCTCCGGCCCTGGGGACCACCATCTCCCCTGGGCTTTCAATCTGTTGGAGGGGGGCTGTGCGGCCCTCCTCCTGGAGCCCTCCTTGGCCCTGGGGACCGCCAACCCCCAGGGCCGGCTCCGGCAATATCCTGGGGTGCCTACCCATGGGATATTGCTCCCACCCTGCCATAGCAAACACTGCTTTGCTTCATGGAAGCGAGAGCAGGAAACAAAGCAAAGCAGATTGCTTTTCGGCAAAGGGAGCTGCATGTCAGCAGCTCCTTTTACCTAAAAGCAATGCTGGCTCCGGCAAGAGGCGGGGAGCCAGCAGGGACAGCGGGGGCATTGGGGCTCCCCCCGCGGTCCCCAATGTGAAGCCAGACCCTGGGGGATGGGGTCCCCGGGGCCAAAAGTGGCCCAGGGAAGGGGGCCACTTGGGACATTGCAGTCTTTGGGGGCCAACTTCCCTTCCTGTTACCTCCAGTAAGCCCCATACAGTGGGATTGCTAAGAGGTCTTCGATGCCCATGCCCCCCTTAGTCCACCACTCTGCAAACGCGCCTCCTGGCACACTACTGGTTGAGGGATGAAGTCCACTTTACTCCTGAGGGACTTTGGGGGCCAAGTAGCCCTTCTGTAAGTCCTACGCAGCAGAATTCCTGAGCACTGATCAGAGGCCCAGGCCCCTTTCTGCAGCACTCTGCAAACGCGACTAATACATAAAAAATTAGCATTTAAAAAATCTTAGAAATTCACTGAAAAAACCATAGGTTTCAGGGACGTTATAGTTAGAAATTAGCATTTAAAAAAACCTTAGAAATGCACTGGAAAAAAAACACAGGTTTCATGGACGTTATAGTTTGTTGGACATTTCACTCGCACAAAGCTGAGCTAACTATAACTCGTGCCCCATCATCAACTTAATATCTGATGCACCTCCTCACACCCTAATATAACCTTTCATACACCCACTCTAAAATACAGACTACCATTTTTGAAACCATAGACACACCAATACCAGTTAGTACATACCCACTCACTGATTCATAGGTCTACACACACATCCACTCACGCACCCATACAGTTACTCATACACACAGTCACTCATCAATACAGCCACTGATATATGCACTTATACACTCATACAGACACTCACACACCGCCACTCACCCATAGAGTTACTCACACACCTAGTAAGTCACCCAAAGAATCAATCACACTGCCATTTCCTCACATATACAGTTATACACACACCACCTCACTTATTCATACAAATAGTAACACATACTTACTCTCTTCTACAATCACTGACACAAGCACACACTCACCCATATAGTGACTCTCACACTCACTCACTCACTCACTCACTCACTCACTCACTCACACATACAGTCACTTATATACTCCAACACTCACATATACTGCCTTTCACATGTGCAGTTACTCACCCATATACCACTGAGACATCCATACACTCACCGTCCCTCAAAGACGCACTCATGAACCCATACACCCAGGGATTAGCCCACTCACACATCCATGCATAGAGTCACACAGCCCCTCACCCATCCGACACAGACACTCAGGCACCCATACATGTACTCAGACAACTAATCAATAACCCATATAGACGCTCATTTACCTACTCACCAACCCATGCAGCCACTTACACACCAACTGACAGACTGATACACACATTTACACAGATTAGTCACTCACCTATACATTCACGAAGACACGTTTAATCACTCACTCATACAGTCAGTCACGCACCCAACAAATCATCCCTACAGACACTCATTCACCCACTCATTCTTCGAATACACCTTGGCGTATATATATAACATTCTTAAACTTTTTAGAAACACTCACACTCACAGGATGATGTCATCAGTGATGTCATCAGTGATGTCATTTGAGATGTCATCAGTGATGTCATCAGTGATGTCACTGACCATGTCATGAGTGATGTAATATGTGAAATTATCAGCAGTGCATTGCGGGGGGATGAGTTATAGTTAGCTCAGCTAACTACAACAGCTGAATTTCTCTGGTTTTGTACGAGTGAAATGTCCAACTACCTAGAACGTCCCTGAAACCTATGGTTTTTTTCAGTGAAAAAAAAAAAATCTATCTATCTATCTATCTATCTATCTATCTATATATATATATATATATATATATATATATATATATATATATATATATATATATATATATATAAATATATATATTACCTACTGGCGGTCGCCAGTAGGTAGTTATAGTTAGGACCTAGTTACCATAGGAAAGCATTTTTTGATTTGCCAATATCTCTGGCACCGTTTGACGAATCTTCGTGAAAGTTTCCAAAAAACAGGGTTGGACCGCTCAGTTTGTGTGTTGAAAGTTTCGGGGTGATTCATCAAGCGGGGGCAGAGAAAAAAGGGGGGTCCCAAAGCGCGTTTTCCCCATGTTAATTTCAATAGGAAATTTATTACAGGCTACAGCCCGAACTGCTGAACGAAATTACACCAAATTTGGCAAAAAGGTAGGTCTTGGTTTAGACTGCGCCCTTTTTGTTAAATGGTGTAAATCCGTTCAGTAGTTCCTGAGAAATTTAAAAAAGAAAAAATATTGATATCTGAGCACCGAGGAGGGTGTGCGAACCCTCCCGAGCACGAGCTCAATTCTGATTGGCTGCCAACATTCAAACCAGGAAGTGTTGGCAGCCATCTTGTGACTCGGTAACCGAGTCACAAGAAAAAGGGGAAAAAAGGTTGAAAAACAAGAAAAGAGGGCAGGGTAGAAACACCCTGACTCCCTAGGCCTGCTCAGGGGGTCCCACAAGGGCCCACAAGGACCCCCAAGGCCCCAAAAAGCATTTTTTTTTTTAAATCGGCCGAATTCGCGATCCCAGCGTGAATTCGGCCAAGAAAAAACAAAAAAAACAAAGCGCGGGCTTCATATATATGCACTCTCTAGGAATACAACACCCTTTGCGCTTTCCGTGTTTGTGAAATGCATATGTAATAATCAACTTACAACACAGGCGGACACTCATGGGGATGGTAAATAACACACACCGCTCCTACATAGGCGTTTGTGGTTATTGCAAAAATCTCTAGTAAATGCTAATAACATCTTAAAGGGAGGAGAAAACAGCAACGGAAATCACTCCTCGCCGGGGCAAGGCTCGTGTTTGTGAAACATTAGAAATATCTTTTAAATCTACAACGCCAGCACATTTTTATTTTAGAAGACTCGCGTATTGGCGAGGCAAGGGTGCTTGTCTTAGCTTGAAGAATCTGCGAGGTATCTTAAAATGTATCTACATTACGGACAGCAACAAAGTACACAAATATTAAAGAAAGCCACATGTCGGCTAGGGAACAAGACATCAGCTTGTCATACAGGAACATTGCCACTGCTCTGCGTCAAAAACAAAAACAGGTGTAGCCGGAAAAGGTAGAAAACTTCGTAAAATAAACATAATTCGCTCAGTCACATAAGAACATTATCTTGTGCAAGACGAAGGGACACACCCCCATAAAACACCAATACAGCTGAAAGCAGGATGTGAAATAGCTCTGAAGAATAACCAAAAACAAAACCCAGCGTGCGCGGTCAGGAGACAGAAATCACACGGTTTGGCACATAAAGCGACGAAGGCTTTTGAAAATACCTACATTCAGAGGCGGGTAAGAAAATATACGAAGAACAGTAATGTGCCGGTCAGTTAACGGCGCCCGTGGAGAAAACAAACACACTTAAGAGCGCATGCGCACACACGTTCGCAAAAACTGCACACGATTTTGAATTACCGACAAAACACACAAGGACAAGTGTACTTAGCTGGTTGTATGGTGAAGAAAACATGATTTACCGAAAACAAAAGAGCGCAGGGATTCTCTGTACAAAACCGAACTAGCGGACTACCTAAAACACACTCTACACAGGGAACTGCGTGTGTAACCCAGAAATCTGGAATTGGCGTATACACAAGCGGGCAGGGGAGCAGTGCGTGTACCACCGACACAAGATAATAGGAAACACAACAGACCCAACGAAATGGCAAGCATTAAACAAACATCAACAAACAACAAACAAAACCGGGCAGAAGAACTTGTGTACCTAACAGAAATACCCAGAACTAAAAAACAACAGAACAAGGGCGACTGTGGGTACAGCACAGACAGAAAAACTCATGGAAGCATCCGGGGACCGAGAAGTGTGTGTATAACACAGACATCAGCAAAAAATCAACAAACCCGGGCAGGAGGGACTGTGTCCACTACCAGGAGCTAAGAAAAAAACAACAGAACATTGGGAATTGTGTTTGTAGCACAGACAACAGGACATGCCATGCACATAGCTGATGGTGTGTGTGTGTATAAACATGCATTCATGCCTACAACCCGGCAGAGAAAAATGTGTGTATAACAGACATCAGGACATGGCATGAACACAACCGAAAGAACGGTGTGTGTGACACAGACAACAGGGTATGGCATGAACACAACCGACAGAGAGACCAGTGTGTATAACACAGGTATCAGGACATGTCATGATACAACCTGGCAGAGAGAATGAACTGAGTGTATAGTATAGACATCAGGACATGTCATGCACACAACCGAAAAACAGTGTGTGTAACACAAACGTCTGGACATAGCATGGACACAAGAGAACTGTGTGTATAACACAGACATCAGGACATGTCATGATACGACCGGACAGAGAGAACTTTGTTCATAACAGAGGACAGAGAATAATAAGCATCATGCGCACATGACAGAATTCAGGATCTGTCATGAACTCATCGAGACAGGGCGGTCTCGGCTGCACACATCACTTGACCTGTGATCTCAAACACTGCAGTCCGGCGGCAGTGAGAGGTGATATGTGCACTCCAGCAAGGAGAGCTCTAAACACGGCCCAGAGGAGCGCACTCTTTCAGTGCTGCATAAAAGCAGACACATACCTGCACTGCACTCGTGCAGGTAGTCTGGGCTTCAAAGCGCTTGACCTCACTCGACACCGCAGAGAGGGGTGTTTGTGGACAATGGACACTTTGCTATTCCCTGTGTCTTTGGAGGTTCCGGTGAGAAGTCTGCGCTCCAAGGGTTTAGTACCAGGGGCAACTTAAACACAGCTCTCGTCTGTAGGATCAAGGGACCTACTGGCAGCAGTATGGAAGGCCACGGGACCCCACAGGTATGGCATGGTGAGGACCCCAACTCCTGTGGCCGGGGAAGAGGACCTCAGTATGGGTGGCAAGGTCATGATGGCCCTAGTATGCATGGCTAGGGGGCACACGGGCCCAGGTTACCAGGACCGCAGCATGTATGTCTAGGGAGCTCAATATGTTTGGCAATGCGAGGACCACAGCACGGACGCCTATGGGCATGGACAGCAGAACGACTGCCCGGGGAGCACGCGCACGTATAGCTAGGGGAAGAGAGAACCTCCTATGTTTGGCCTTGGGGACGAGTGCCCTGGCATGCATAGACAGAGGCGGGCATATACTGTGTTATCGAGGGTGGGCTCAGTACACGTGGTTAGGGAAGCTCCCATTATGGCGAAAAGAGCAAGAGCGCCCTAGCATGCAGGGACAGGCATTGGGGCCCCTAGCATGCAGGGATGGGCACGTGGGGGCCCTAGCATATATCGCTGGGGGGGCAGAAGACGCTAGAGCGCCTAGGTCAGCCAGGGACCATTCACTAATATACACTGCTAGTGGGTAGGTGGGCACCAGCACCTATAACTTGAGAGTGTGAGGCGTAGCTATCATGCATGGCAAGCCAGCTGGCATTTTGTGTTTGGCCAGTGAGTAGGACGGTCGAGAATATGCGACTGGGGGCCAGAAGACCTTATGGTATCTATAGCTAGGGGGTATTTTTTGCAGATTTATATAGCGCGAGCTCGACCCGGAGGTATTGGAGCGCTTTACATGAGCACCAGTTACGTTACTCAAGGATACATACATTTTTTTTTTTTTTGGTAGGCATGGGGAGATTAAGTGATTTGCCCAGAATCACAGGATGTGGACTCGACCCCGAGGCTCGAACCTTGGTTTCCCAGCTCCAAGTTCGGCAGTCTAGCCGTGAGCCACATCCTCACCCCTAAAAGGATATCACCGGGTTGAGGTGGAATTAAAAAAGCATAGGTACTCATCGCCCAAGAGTACCTGTGTGCTACTGAGAAGTGGCGGCACTCTCCTATTACAAGTATTGAACCTCCACTGAGAAATGCAGTACTCTCTCTTTAAAATTAAAGCAGCACAGGTACTCAGTATCTGTGAGTACCTGCCCTGGGTGGGCCAGGCTGTGGGGCAAACAA
The DNA here is from genome assembly GCA_963921515.1 of Calotriton arnoldi. Classification (NCBI taxonomy): domain Eukaryota; kingdom Metazoa; phylum Chordata; class Amphibia; order Caudata; family Salamandridae; genus Calotriton; species Calotriton arnoldi. The sequence goes on from CAWUFW010004055.1 coordinate 1,246,480, forward strand.
AAGCAAGTATATTGGGGGGACACAAGCGGCTCACTCCCCATGGCCAATTTTGGCCCTGGGGACCGCCACCTGCCTGGAGCCAAGCCAATGTAATTTATAGGGGAGGTAAGCCGTGAGGCCCCGCCAAGCCATTTTACTGCCCCAGGGACCACCACCTCCCCGGGGAGAGACCTGTGTTTACAAGAGGAGGAGGGCCGTGTGGATTCCCACTACCAGGCCCTTTTCAGCCCCTGGGACTACCACTTCCCCGGGGGCATGCCCATTATGACAAGGGGGAGGGAGGCTGCGCGGCCCACCTCTCGGGCCATTTTCGGCCCCGGGGACCACCACCTCCCTGGGACAGCCCATGCTATTTGAATGAAAGGGGCTGCATGTCCACCCCTCTTGGAACCAATTTTTGGCCCTGGGGACCACCACCCCCCAGGGTCAGCTCCCTATGTCACGAGGTGCCCACCCTCGAGATATATAGTTGTTTGCTTTCACTTGGTGGGAGCTTTGACAGCTCCCGCAAAGTGACAGCAAACAGTAAGTCCACTGGGAGCGGACTTTTCTGGGCAGGAAAACTGATGAAAACATTTCTCTCACACGCAGGCAGCAGCATTTTTTTCAGCTCCCTGAGTGCTGGAGCAATCTGGCTCCTGCTGGAGGCGGGGAGCCAGCAGGCTCCCCCCGTGGCCCCCAACAACTCACAATGGGTGCCCTGGGTGGGGCCAGGGCTCCCACCATGAAGTGGTCTGGCCCTGGGGAATGGGGTCCCTGGGGCTGAAATTGCCTCAGGGATGGGGGCCGCGTGGCCCCCTTCTCCTTCCACTATTTATCCAGGCTCCAGAGGATGAGTCACCGAGTCCATAATTTGCTAAGGGAGGGGGCGCTGCGTGCCCTCCTCCTGGGATGCCTGCATATAGGGGGTAGGCCACAGGGCCAGGCCGCAGGCCAGGCTCTGTGGCTGACCACTCCTCCGAGCACAGCCAAAGGCAATGCAAGGCACAGGAGTGGGTAGATTAACGTAAGGGAATTAAATATCACTAAAGCTAAAAAAAACAACTAGAAATTCACTAAAAAAACAAGGTTACAGGGACGTTATAGTTAGGAAATCAAATAAAAATACCTTTGAAATTCAGTAAAAAAAACAAATGTTACAGGGACGTTATAGTTAGATTCAGATTTTACACGCACAAAACCATAGGAATTCAACAGTGATAGTTATACTTATCTCAAGAAATTATAACTTGTGCACTAAGATAACTATAAATCATGCCCTTGACATGCACTGCTGCTTACCCCACATATAACATCAGTAATTACATCTTCTATGACATCATTCATAATATAACTGCAACATTTGCAATGAAATTATTGATGAGAAAACTGTGCTTGACAGGGGTGCACGTTATTGTTACCTTAGGGCACGAGTTGTAGTTTCTTGAGATAACTATAACCATTACTGTTGAATTTCTATTTTTTTTGCGTGTAAAATCTGAACCTAACTATTACATCCCTGTAACGTTTTTTTTTTTTCAGGGAATATATATATATATATATATATATATATATATATAACCTACTGGCGGTCGCCAGTAGGTAGTTATAGTTAGGACCTTGTTTCTTTTCAAAAAGCCTTTTTTCTTTTGCCAATATCTTTGGCGCCGTTTGACAAATCTTCACAAAATTTTCAAAACTAATGGCCCGCTCAGGTCAGCTCCTGTCTTGAAAGTTTCGGGGTGATTCGTCAAGCTGGGGCCGAGAAAAAAGGGGGGTCCCAAAACACATTTTCCCCATGTTAATTTCCATAGGAAACTTTAGACAAGGCTACAGCCCGAACTGCTGAACGGAATTACACCAAATTTGGCAAAAAGGTAGCTCTTGGTTCAGAAAGCGCCCTTTTTTTAAAATGGTATAAATCTGTTCAGTAGTTTTTTAAATATTAAAGGAAAAATAAATTTATATATCTGGGCGGAGCCTAACCACACACCTCATCGTGAGATCTGATTGGCTGTCAGCACTTCATCCAAGAAGTGTTGGCAGCCATCTTGGGACCAATATACATGATAGCACCCCATTAACATGCATTGTAGTGAATGGAAGGTTTTGAGGGTCACCAAAAGGAGAACGTATAAAGGGTGATAAGACTTTAGTAAACTCAAAAAGGTTTGGGAGGTACCCTAGTACTTGGAAAAGGGATGGGTATAGATACTGAAACAAACACAAAGTTCCCTTCTCCTTCTACTCTGAAAACATGAGGATTCGATCCTCTAAATGGATTGGTTAACTTAGTTATAGTAAGGCCATACACTGAGATATAATAAGACAAATTTTACCAGGTTGCTAAATTTACAGACAAAATTTGTCTTATTATATCTCAGTGTATGGCCTTACTATAACTAAGTTAACCAATCCAATTAGAGGATCGAATCCTCATGTTTTCAGAGTAGAAGGAGAAGGGAACTTTGTGTTTGTTTCAGTGATAAGACTTTAGTTACATTATAAATAATTTGTTGATGGTACCATACTAATTTTAGGAATTGTGGTGTGTTCTAAGGTGATTTTACCCTGTGAAAAAGCCTTCTGCTGGGATATCATGAATCATGTTTGAGAGAAAACTATTTTCTCATACTTTTCCCATAGAGGTTTGGAAGGTGATCTAGAAGTTAAAATGAGAGCATATTTTCTGTAAATTCACATTATCTTTCTCAGTCAGGTGAGAATGAAGTCTGACATTCTCAGTAAAACATGTACATCCAACAAGGGCAGAGACTGTCAGTTGATTCCTTTGTGTTCTACTGCAGCTTCCCAGAGTGTTCTAAAAACAACTAGAGCGCTAACAGTCATACTTATGACAAAAGTATGGCACACCTGAAGCCATCTTGATTGGAATAAAGTGGTAACACTTAAAACATTTAATTTAAAAAGGAACAAAATGAGGGGTTCATTTTGCCATAGAAATTATGATTAGCGCTGCAGAAAGAAAAATTAGGGCACATTTTGAGTGACTTCTCAAATCCTCTTCTATTTCATTAAAAATTCTGACATGCAGACTGAAACATGCACTTTCAATACCAGCAGCAGACTTCCCTGGTGAGCAGTAGCTTTACTACATTGATCTAATGAGCAACTAGAGTGCTAACATTCTGAATTTATGGCAAATATGTGACACATCTGAATGCCTTCTTGATGGAATCAAAGTAAAAAATTGAAAGCATTTCCTACTGAGGAGACTACAGTAAATGAGGAAATTAGGAAACTTCATAACAAATAAATCTCCCAAGATGGCCACCAGAGACAAAAGAGCCCAAATGTAGCACAAATATCACCCAGATGTAGCCCACATATAGCCCAATGACAGAAGTGTGCAAAACACTTTTTATTTTTAGTTTTTTTGCAGTTTTATATAGTGCAGACTGGTCAAGTATTGGAGTGCTTTACATGAGCATTGGTTACATCACACAAGGACAAATTCATTATGGTTGTAGACATGGGGAGATTAAGTGATCTGACCAGAATCACAAAATGTGGAGCTGAAGCAAAAACTCCAACCTGGTTCCCCAGTTGCAAAGTCTGCAGCTCTGGAAGTAACACCACATCCTCTCCCCTAAGTGCAACGTTTAATCAAGTGGTCAACTGGATAAAAAAACATAAAGATAACAAATAATTTAAAAGTGCTTTGTCGCTATTTGAAAACTCAGAAAATATGTCCTCATTTTAGATTTTTAGAGCACTAACCATAATTTCAATGCAAATAAGACCCTCTCATTTCTGTAATTTCTAAAGGAAATGCTCTAGGTATTACAGTTTTGATTACATCAAGATGACATCAGGCGTGCCACACTTTTGTAATAAATATAGAATGTTAGCAATCTAGTTGTTCATTAGGATACTGTTGAGAGGCAGAGGCCAGGGGCACAGACTCAGAAAATTGAAGGCAGGTAGGAGGGTGCAGAGGCAACAATTTGACCACACTGGGCAGGCAGAAAGGGCAGTGGCAGCACAACAGACTATGGAGGGCAGTGGAAAGGGGGGCAAGGGCAACAAACCAACAATGCAGGACAGGCAAGAGAGGCTGTGGCAATATAATAGACCATTGTGGGCAGAAGGAAGAGGCAGTGGTAGTACAACCATACATGCCAACAGACCCGATTCAGCCAGGAAACGCCCAATGTTTTTAAGCCCACATGGGCTTTATTTGATCTGTCTCCTGTCTACAATCTCCTCTTTTTCAATGTAAGTCAATGGGGAAAATCAATACCCCAGTTTTTGTTTTTCAAAATCTCCCTCTTACCATGTTCAAAATGTTAGCAAGTATGGTACATTGGATCATGGAAGGCAGGCGGAATTGGGGTAGGGACATGGACTCGGATAACAGAGGACGGGAGGGACATGGACAGGTGCACCAAACTGACCTTACAGGGCAGGCATCAGGGTTTGCAGCAGCACAATACACCACACAGGGCATGCAGGATGGGAGTGCAGCATAACAATCCATTGAAAGCAATAGGGAGGGGACAGGACCATGCACATGGACAACAGAGAACAGAGGGGAAAGAGGAAAGAGGCAATGGCAGCTAGCTGACCATAATGGACAGACAGGAGAGAAAGCTGCAGCATAACGGACCATAAAAGGCAGGAGGGAGGGATCAGGGGCATTACAATGGAACAGACAAGCCAGGAGGGAGGGAATAGGGGTCTGCACATGGAAAACAGAGGGCAGGGGGCAAGGGGGCAGAGCAGGAGCAGCAAGCTGACCATGGAGGTTAGGCAGGATGGGCACTAGAAGCAAGACACACCATGGAGAGCAACAGTGAGACTATATTGGCATACACACAGACCATGGAGGGAAGGTGGGAGGGGGTCAGGGGCAGCTAGCTGACCACACAGGGAAGGTGGGAGGGGCCATGGCAGCACAGAAGACCATGTATGACAAGCGGGAGGGTTAGTGGCAGCACAATGGCCATGATGGGCAAGAAGGAAGGGGCATGCACAAAGGACCATGGAGGATAGAAGGGAGGGGTAGGAGCTGGGCACAGACAAGAGAGTTCAGGGGAAGGGGCCTCACAACAGACCACGCGGGGCAGGCAGGAGGAGCAGTTGTAGCACAACAGACCAGGGAGGGCAGAAGGGTGTGGCAGTAAAATGGACCATGGAGGACAGGAGGAAGGGGATAGGGGCATGGAACGTGGACAGGCAGGGTGGAGGTGGCAGGAACAGGTTACAGTCATCTGACAATGCTAGGCAGGTTGGAGGGGAGTGGCAGCTCAACAGAACACTCAGAGTAGATAGGAGGGGTAGGTCCATGGAACATGGTGGGCAAAAAGGATGGAGCAGGGGCATGCACACAGACATCGGAGGGCAGGGGGAAGGAGAGTAGGTGCAGCAAGCTAAGCACAGAGGCTAAGCAGGAGGTCAATGATGGGGCATAGAATTGGGCAATGGAGGGCAGGAGGAGTGGACTGGGACATCATGCTAAATGGAGGGCAGTGGCAGCACATCAGACCATGCATGGCAGGAGGGAGGAGGCTAGTGCATGGATTCAGACAACAGAGGATAGGGAGGAGGTGGATGGGGCAGCAAGCTACTTGTTCAGAGAAGGCGGGAAGGCCAGTGGCAGAACAACAGCCACACAGGGCTGTAATGAGGGAGCAGGGGCATGGACTTGGAGAATGGATGACAAGGAGTAGGGGAGGCAGGAGCAGCAAGCTTGGGTGGAGGCAGCACAATGCCAGGCCAGGCCCTGCTTCCAACCCCCCACCATGCATTGTGATAGGCATCTTACTTAACGTTAAAAAAAACTAGAAATTCGCTGAAAAAAACAAAGATTACAGGGACGTTATAGTTAGACTCAGATTTCACTCGCACAAAACCAGGGAAATTCAGCAGTTATAGTTACCTGAGCTAACTATAACTTACGCCCCCGCAATGCACTGCTTATGACCTCAGACATTACATCATTCATGACATGGTCAGTGACATCACTCATGACATCACTCATGACATCTCAAATGAGCTGTGAATGGAATGGAACTATAATCGCTAGAACTTTATTTAGTGATAGTGTGTGTATATTAACACCCCTTTTTTTTCTTTTCTTTCGTGTAAGAACCATTATAATACTCAACGTGCCCAGATCAATATGGCCGATAGCCTTTCACTTTAAAGTATTGTGTAGCCCATTGTTTATGTTGATGTTTGCAATCCTAAGTATGTTTATTATGAACAAGTCACTTTGACGAACATACAGGTATGGCGGTCACGGGGCAAGATATGCTGAAATGACATTGTGTGCATATTAACACTCGCTTTCTTTTCTTTATTGTATCAATTCCTGAATTTTCACATCGTGACCAGGCCAATATGGCCGCCAACTTTTTGGATTAAAGTAATATGTAGTCCTTTGTTAATGTTGGGAACTGGAGGCATTTGTACATTTAAATAAGGAAGCTACAATGACTTCTTGTATCGTTATCAAGGTTCGGACGAGCCGAAACGAGTGGATCACGTCCTTTGCAGATTAAATACTTCCAAACTACAACCTGAGTGCTGATTCCTTCCTTGTAAGAGTGAGAGGAGATTGAATACATTACCTACTGGCGGTCGCCAGTAGGTAGTTATAGTTAGGACCTCGTTTCTATTCAAAACGTGTTTTTGGTTTTCCCAATAACTTTGGCGTCGTTTGACGAATCTTCGCGAAATTTTCAAAACTAGTGGTCCGCTCCGGTCAGCTTCTGTTTTGAAAGTTTCGAGGTGATTCATAAAGCGGGGGCCGAGAAAAAAGGGGGGTCCCAAAATGCGTTTTCCCCATGTTAATTTCCATAGGAAACTTTAGACAAAGCTACAGCCCGAACTGCTGAACGGAATTACACCAAATTTGGCAAAAAGTTAGGTCTTCGGTCAGAAAGAGCCCTTTTTGTTAAATGGTGTAAATCCGTTCTGTAGTTCCTGAGAAAATTGAAAAAAGAAAAATATCGATATCTGAGCACCGAGGAGGGTTGGCAACCCTCCCGGGCACGAGCTTCACTCTGATTGGCTGCCAACACTCCAAATCAGAAAGTGTTGGCAGCCATCTTGTGACTTGGTAACCGAGTCACAAGAAAAGAGTGGAAAAAAGGTTGAAAAACAAGAAAAGGGGGCAGGGTAGAAACACCCTGACCCCCTAGGCCTGCTCAGGGGGTCTCACAAGGAACCCCAGGGCCCAAAAAAGCATTTTTTTTTAAAACAGCAGTTGGGGTCGCGAATCCTGCTGTGAAAATAAAAAAAAACGAAGCGGGGCTTCTGCGCTTCGTTTTCAAAAAGCCCCCGGGTGGGCCAGGTCCCGGGGGCAATGAGTGATTAATTTGTGGGGGCCCCCACAGCCCCGGGGACCGCCACCGCCCCAGGGCTTATTAATTTGAATGTGGGTGGGCACGTGGCCCTCCCGCAGCCCCGGGGACCGCCACCTCCCCAGGGCTTTGTTTATAAAGGTGTGGGGGGTCCCAACCCCCCCATGCTGCCCCAGGGACCGCCACCTCCCCGGGGCATTGAAATTTAAAAGGTGGAGGGCCTCGCTGGCCCGCCCAAGCCCCGGGGACCGCCACCTCCCCGGGGCTGACATTTTTTTTAAAAAGTGTTTGGGGGCCTCCTGCCCCTCCCCACACTGCCCCGGGGACCACCACCTCCCCGGGACATTAATTATTCAAATGCGGGGGTCCGTTACAGATCCCCGTACCCCCGGGTCCCAGGGACCACCACCTCCCGGGGCTTTAAATACATTGGGAGGGGGGCCGCGCGGCCCCCCTCCTGGAGCCCTCGATGGCCCTGGGGACCGCCACCCCCCAGGGCTGGCTCCTGCAATGTCCCGGGGTGCCCACCCCTGGGACATTGCCGTTTGCTATGGCAGGGCGGGAGCACGGCTCCCGCCGTGCCATAGCAAACTCTGCTTTGCTTTGTTGAAGCGAGAGCAGGGAAACCTGCTCTCGCTTCAACGAAGCAAAGCAGGATTGCTTTTGAGCAAGGAGAGCTGCATGTCAGCAGCTCCTCTTGCTCAAAAGCAATGCCAGCTCCCGCAGGAGGCAGGGAGTCGGCGGGACCGTGGGGGCATTGGGGCTCCCCCCACGGTCCCCAACGTAAAGGGTCGGCCCTGGGGGATGGGGCCCCCGGGGCCAGAAGTGGCCCGGGAGGGGGGCCACCAGGCCCCCCTCCCTCAATAAAATAAATTTTTTAAAAAGGAGGCACAGCCCCGTGTATGAGTGCATATGATAGTGTTGTATTGATGAGTGACTGTATGTATGAGTGACTGTATGGGTGAATGAGTGAGGAGGAGAAAACTTTGTTTATTTAGACCACAGTCTTTAAACAGTACACAATACACAAAACACATTAGGGATCCAGGTGCTGGAGTCAATATAAATTCTATACAAATAAATACTAATTGTAAAAAACATCTAAGTCCATAAAAACTCTCAGTTGATGGGAGGACACTAAAATACATTTAAAACATTTAAAAACAGTGCCCCTCCTGTAGATTCTCCCTTACAAAAACTTTAATAGCTTTCAAAAATGTTCCCATTGCAATTGCGATGCCTAACGTTGGCATTTCAGTAAGTAGACATACAGCTTGGGCACGAGAGCTTACCTCATTTTTTAAAAATATTGGGCGTAAAAACAATTTGCGTATAGCTAAAACCAATGTGCAATCGAGCAATATGTGCAAAATATCATTTCTTATTCCTAACCCACATTTACAAATGCCGTCTGTTTGAATCAGAGCTGCCTTTATTTTTTCTTCCAATTTCCAAGGATTAATACCAGCTCGTATCCTTAAAATTTCATTTCTTAGCCCTTGGTTTGGCAGAATATCCAAATATGGGAACCAGGCTTCGTTTGCCCATGAGCTTTTTAACCACTGAACTGATTTTTTCTCTTTCATATAATCTAGGTCCAATGATCTTGAATATATCAATCCTTGCTCTCTAAGCATTCTCTTTGTGAAATCTATTTCCAGGGATGGGTGCGAAAGTCTCACCTTTAGGCGCACTGCTATTTTCTGGAGGTTTCTTCTTACATCCTTTGCCCAACTAAGATTACTTAATTGAATCTCCTCTCTGCACCATTGTGAGACCTTCTGCACACCACCTGGATCGTGGCGTTTCCAAAATCTCACCAGTGACATTTGTGTCTGTACGGTCCATGCTATTGTCCCTTGCTCCATTCTAATAGCTTGAATCATTGTGCAGCTTGGTAATGACAATAGCATTTTTAAAATCTTACCTTCTTCCCGATCCCACCCGCATTTACCACTCAGGTAAAGAACTTCTGCCCCGTACAGTACTTGCAGGGGGATCATTGCTTCAAACGCCTTTAACATAGGTCTATGTGACATATCGCCATATTCTTTATTGAATTTTTTTAGGCCACAGACTGACGAGAAAGCTTTCGCTTTTTGGGCCTCCAGGTGGGTACCCCATTTTAGCGCACTATCAAACCAGAGGCCCAAATATCTATACTCTGTAACTGTCTCCAGTTTGTCTTGACCTAAAAACCAGTTAAAATTCTTACCTCTCTTCCCAAAGCATAAAACCTTTGTCTTTTCCATATTTACTTTTAAAAACTTTCTATCACAATAATTCTTAAAAGCATTTAGTTTCCTTTGGAGTCCTAGCTCTGTTTGATCAAGAATCACGAGATCATCTGCATATAAAAGGCAGGACACTTTATTTCCACTCATTCTAGGACTTGCACTTCTTTCTACTTCTAAAACTGCGGGGAGGTCTGCTAAGAAAATTGCAAATAACATAGGGGCCAAAACGCACCCCTGTCTGAGGCCATTCCCTACCATTATCTTATGAGTCAGTGACCCTTGCGTATCTCTAATTACCTGGGCCCAATTCCCTTTGTGTTGCTCTTTTAATATCAATGATATGCCTTCCGGGATGCCATATTTTTCCAAGTCCTCCCAGAGGCACTTACGATCCACAGAGTCAAAAGCTGCCCGAAAATCGACAAAGCAACAAAACAACTTCCCATTTTGCTCTATCGATTTTCTGGCCAATGCCCATAAGGCAAAGCAATGGTCTATGGTGGAGTGTCCTTCTTTGAATCCCCCTTGTTCAACTGGTACAACTGGTACAATGAGTGGATGTGTGTGTAGACCTAGGAATCAGTGAGTGCGTATGCAGTAACTGGTATTGGTGTGTCTATTGTTTCGAAAATGGTAGCCTGTATTTTAGAGTGGGTGTATCAAAGGTTATATTAGGGTGTGAGGAGGTGCATCAGATTTTCACGTGGATGATGTCATCAGTGATGTCATCAGTGATGTCATTTGAGATGTCATCAGTGATGTCACTGACCATGTCATGAATGATGTAATATGTGACGTCATCAGCAGTGCATTGCGGGGGCGCGAGTTATAGTTAGCTGAACTAACTATAACTGCGGAATTTCTCAGGTTTTGTATGAGTGAAATGTCCAACTAAGTATAACGTCCCTGAAACCTATGGTTTTTTATCAGTGAATTTCTAAGGTTTTTTAAATGCTAATTTCTAACTATAACGTGCCTGAAACCTATGGTTTTTTCAGTGAATATATATATATATGTACATATATATATATAAAATATACATATACAAATATACATATATATATCCTACTGGAGGGGCGCCAGTAATTAGTTATAGTTAGGGCCTAGTATCCGTATGAAGAGCATTTTTTCATTTGCCAATAACTTTGGCGTCGTCTGACAAATTCTTGCGAAAGTTTTAAAACTAGTATGATGCTCACTTCAGCTGCTGTCTTGAAAGTTTCAGGTTGATCCGTCAGGCGGGGGCCGAGAAAAAGGAGGGGTCCCAAAACTCATTTTCTCCATGTTAATTTCAATAGTGATTTTAGCCACGACTACAGCTTGAACTGCTAAATGGATTTACACCAATTTTGGCAGAAAGGTAGCCCTTGGTCCAGAAAGCGACCTTTCTGTAAATTGGAGTAAATCCATTCAGTAGTTTTTGAGATGTAAAGAGAAAAAACAATTTGTGTATATATGGACGCGGATCCTCCATGAGGCCGTCATGCAGGTTCGCGCACAATCGCGCCAAAAGGTGTACTGTGGTTGGCTGGCCACAACCGGTCTAGAGAGTTGTGCTGGCCATTTTGCAAGCCAGGACCATGCCTCGGTGTATTAAAATAAAGATTAAAACGTATGGAAGGGGTCAGAATAGGGGTACCCTGACCCCATGGGTGCATTGCAGGGGTTTGTAGGGGTTTGTGAAGCACCCCTTATGAGTTAGAAAATGCTGTAAACAGGTTTTTTTTCTACACGTGGCTTATGTGTAAGGTCCTTGCTGACAATTTTGTTCTTTTAATTCTTACACACTTAGTTATATACTAATATAAACACTCATAGGCCCACTCAGGCACTTGCACAGCTACTCACAAACCCACTCAGAGACTCAAGTACTCACTCACAGACCCACTCAGACCTTTATGTGCCCACTCAGACTCGCACACTCACTCACAGAGCCACAGGGGTATAACACAGGCCCCGGCAGTGCGGGGGGCCCCAAGCTGCAGGGGACCCCCTCAGCACAGCACTCAGGACTGAGAGCTCCGGATTAAATCTGGAATGGGGGCCCCTCCCTGTACCTTGCAGGGGGACCCCTCAAATTTCGTTACACCACTGCAGAGCCACTCAGCCAGGCACAAATGCACTCGTACACCAATCACACACACACACCCACCCACACACCCACTCACACACCCAGGTTGCATGGACACTATAGTTAGGAAATAGCATTGAAAAATCATAGAAAATCATTGAATAAAATCCATAGGTTACAGAGATGTTATAGTTAGGAAATAGAATTGAAAAACCTTACAAATCACTGAAAAAAAGCAAAGGTTACAGGGATGTTATAATTAGTCTCACATTGCACTCGTACAAAACCAGAGAAATTCAACTTTTATAGTTAGCTTAGCTAACTATTACTTACGCCATTGTAATGCACTGCTTATCACCTCACATATTACATCACTTATGACATGGTCAGTGATATCACTTGTGACATCACTGATAACATCTCAAATGGCATCACTGATGGCATCTCAAATTCAGAGAGGACCTGGCTTGGAAGTTCAGGATGGAAAGTTCTGACTGGAGCAGGTTGAAGACTGATTTGCATACACCTGGGTCCAAACTGAGGAGACATGTTGTGCAAAATAACAATGGGTTGGGATAGGGCCCGAGTAATTGCCAGTGTCTGAGATTAATTCAAGCATTCCATCCATCACTCTTTTGTATACAGTACAAATGTTCACAAAGCAAGAGATTAATATTAGATATAACCAATATTGAGCATAATACGTCATTGGCATATGGGACAAACGTTGGAATTTACCCATTTATCTCCAATTAAAATAATTACATGGAATGACTTAGGCCTCCTGCACAGGATTAAAAATGGGACAGTCCCTAAGCAACAACCACAATCCTACTCAGGCCAAACTCCAAATTAGCCTGTATTCACCTCCGGGTAGCTTGGCACACAGCAGTAAGGCTTAACTTATTGGCAATGTGTAAAGTATTTGTACAACACTTCAAACAGTAAAACAGTGAAAACACAACACAAAAAGATCGCACACCAAGTTAGAAAAATAAAGACCAAAACTGACAAAAATCCAATCAGTAGAACCAGAGTTATGAATTTTAAAGGATAAAGTGTAAAATAGCACCTAAAAGCATAAAGCACCTGTCGTGGCTATCTGGTTGTGCTGGACTGGGTCAATGTCAAAAGTTCAGGCCGACCACAATGGAGCACAGGGTAGACACAGTCCCAGATTAGTCCTGCTGAAGGTTTACCTTCAGGGTTTGCGCCAAGAGTCCAGTTTGTATTTGAGAGGATTGCAGGGCGGTGGTTGGCATAGTGTGAAGAGATGGCTGGGCGTTGCGGGCGATTGGGTTGTAGCTTTGCGTTGGCAGTCCTACTTGGGTGATCAATGCTTGCTGTTCATTTTTGGTGCAAACGGGCCCGTTTGCTGTCACAAAGAGCCTAGAAGCTGATTTTAAGGGTGCTGAGCTACACCACGGGTCAATGTCCTGAGGGGAACCACTTGGGGGTCAGGAACATACTGCAGTTAGGTCTAGGAGCTGGTTGGGGAGCCTTTTGTGTCCCTGAGGCTCAGATCAGGAGGCCAGCAGACTAGTCCCTTGAGTCATTCTGTGGTCCTGGGTTCAAGATGAAGTTGCAAGTCCAGTCCTTCTTCCCCAGGCAAGAAGGCATTAGGCAGTACGGCAGGGCAGCTGTTCCTTTAGAACAGCAGTCTAGGAGACTGGAAGTCCTTTTAGCAGCACAGCAGTCCTTCTTCCTGATAGAGTATCCACAGGTCCAGAAGTGTAGTGAAGAGCTGGTGTGTGAGGTCCAGTATGTATACACAGTTGTGTCTTTGAAGTGGGGAGAAGCTTCTAGAGGTGTGCCTTTGAAGTGCACAGATTCCCTTTCTTCTTGGCCCTGGCTCCAGACTAACTACAGAGGGTATGCAGCCCTTTGTGAGATAGGACACAGCCTATATTTAAGTGTGACTGAGTCCGGGCCCAGCTCCTCCCACCCATCTTCCCAGTGATTGCCCATCCAGTCACACCTAAGCTACCCATTGTGTGTGGCTGTCTAGGAGACATAAACAAAGCCTGTCAGTTTCACCCAGTCATGTGACCCAGAGACAGTCTGCAGGAATCAAATGGCGAAGGCAAGAAAATGGCAACTTTCTAAAAGTGGCATTTTCAGAATTACAATTTAAAATTCTACTTCACCATAAGTTAGTATTTTAAATTGTGATTCAGAGATAGCAACCATGACGGTGTTCCCTGTTCCCATTTGGAAATTATACTTCTGAAATATAATAATGCAACTCCAATGTTTTCATTGAGAGAGACAGGCCTTTCTGTCCTTGCTGTAGTGAAAAACAAACTTAAGGGTTCTTCACCAGGACATGTAAAACCTAAAGCTACATGTTCAACTTTTTAAATACATTACAACATTTCCTCTGGGCTGTCCAGGGCCTACCCTAAGGGTGATATATGTATTAAAAAGAAAGGTTAGGCCTGGAAAAAGGTTTATATTTCCAAGTCAAAATGGCAGTTTATAACTGCACACAAAGGGTCTGCAATGGCAGGCCTGAAACATGTTTACAGGGCTTCTTATGTGGGTGACACAATAAGTGCTGCGGGCCCACTAGTAGCCCCCGTATTTACATGCCCTGGGTACATGCTCTACAGCAGCTCCATGGAAAGGCACCTGGTCTGATTGGCATCCCCACTGAATTCTTTAAATTAACATGTAGGGTGGAGACTCATGCTAATAAGGCAATGCTAGATGGATCCTCGGATATAGGTAAGCTGCCTCTAATAATACATAAGACAGAGAAGCCCCCTGAATTATGCTCCTCCTATTGATCAATATCTTTGATATATATATATGTATATATGCAGTGAAAAATGCTAGCCAAAGCTCTGGCCATGCAGCAGTCCAAGTTGATCTCTTCGGTAATGCATCCAGATCAATGCAGCTTTATGCCGGCTTGAGGGACCAGGTTGAAGTTCAGACGACTTCACAATGGCCTGATGCTAGCCCATCCTTTGAGGGGCCCATTGGCACTTCTCATGGTGGACTTTGAGTGAGCTTTGAAACTGTTAGGTAGGAATACATCTTTCACCTATTGTAAAAGATGAATCATGGCCCTAAATTTAATTAAGAACATTCTCCTCTGTTAAACTTGGCATCCTTGGCATGGTTTCCCCTGACCTTTTGCCTCTACCCCCTGCATTTTCTATGGTATACTGGAGTACGTGTTGCTGGGTTAGATGCTTTGGGCACTTTGCCACTGCTGATCAGTGTCAAAGTGCAAGTGATCCCCCGTATAAATTATTGTTGTAATTGGTTATCCATGATTGGCATTTATGATTTACTGGTAAGCCCCTATTGAAGTGCACTGAATGCACCAGGGCCTGTAAATAAAATGCTACTTGTGGGCCTGCAGCACTGATTGTGCCACCCACATGAGTAGCCCTGTAAATGGATCTCAGACCTGCCACTGCAGTGTCTGTGCCCGGAGTTTTAAACTGCCTTCTCAACCTGGCAAGTGCACCCACTTGCCAGGCCCTAATCTTCCATTTTCTTACATGTAAGGCACCCCTCAAGTAGGCCCAAGGTATCCCCATGGGCAGGGTGCAGTGTATGTGAAAGGTAAGACATATACTGATGTGTGTGACATGCCCTGATAGTGAAATATTGTCTATTTCGTTTTTCACTATTTAAAGACTATTCGTCCCATAGGCTAACATGGAAGTTGCTTTGTAACAGCTTACAAGCATAACTTTCCATTGGGACAAGATAGAGAAGTGGCGTTTAGGTTCTCTGAACTCAGAATTTAATAACACATCTTTTTAAGAAGATGGTTTTTAAATTAGGTATTTGAAAATGCCACCGTTGGAAAGTAGGCATTTTCTGATTTAACCATTCTGTGTGCCTCTGCTGCTTTGTATATTGACTGTGTGGTTTTGGAGGGGCTGGGGATATGCATTCACTGTAGACAGCCACAAGGCTGAATAGACCTTGGCTGCATTTAGAGTGGTGGGAGGAGTTTCACTAGCTCCTGACTAGGCAGTGTCTCTGCACAATGCGATCTCCACCTCCTGTAGTGATGCTGCACCAGAGAGGACAGAACTGGCTTGGACTGGCCTCAGAGACTCCTGCCACAAAGAGAACAAAGAGAAAATGGGGAATAAGTATTGGACCTTAAACCTTAGATAATTAGATCACTCCTGGACTCAAGAGGAACCTTTGCCAAGGAGAAGAGCTGGAGAACTGGAAGGAGGAGTACTGCCCCATTTGCTGTGTGCTTTGCTGGGTTGGCCTGCAGTGGCTGCTTCTGCCAAGGAGAGGACAAAGACTGGAACTCTGCCGTGAACCTGCTTGAAGAAGAATCTCCAATGGCCCCCTGTTCTGAAGTCTCAGGGACACAAGGACTTCACCTGCAACCCACTGACCAGCACATTGACTCCTCTGTGGACTCCTGTATTCAAAAGGGCACCAATTCCAGTTCCTGGGCCCTGAGAATTGTGTGGTTGGTGCTGCAAAGCAAGCAAACAACTGTGACGCCATCAGCGATGTCACCAGTGATGCTGCAACCTGCACGGAGGCCAGGGCACCTCTTGTGAAGTGCACGACGCACCGCCCTACCTTTACTGGAGCTCCGACGCTCTTCAACACCTGCAGTTATCGGTCTTCCCGATGTCAGCGCTTACACCAGCACCGCCACCACAAGCATCAAGCTATCGCGGAGCCGATAACCGTCTAGGGTGACTTCACGAACTCTTCAACCATCACCTCACTGGAACCGACACCTCACCATTGACGCTGCCTAACTTTCCTTGTCCTGGACTCGATGCATCGCCTCCTCATGGACACGATGCCTCGCCTCCCCCATGGCAACCAGGGAACCAGCCTCGACCTCAGCACTGGTGCCTCAGCTCCACGATGCTGTGATTCATCCATAACATTTGTTTTCCAAGGTACTGTTGTTTGGGGGGTCCGTGTGACTCCGTGCCAGACGCCGCACACCTCGCAGTCAGTGCCGTACTTTGAATTTGTGCCTGTCATGATGTCGTAATAGCCCCAGGTGGACTATTTTGTTTCAACAAGTTCTATTTTTTAAATAACCAGTCTTAAAGTGATATCTCAATACATGTATGTTGGACTTTTGTTGTTTTGGTCTTGTTTGGTTTAAATAAAGATACTTTTGTTTCTCTAAACTGGTGTGGTGTCCATTTATGGTGTTTTCACTGTGTACTCTGTGTTTAGAGTACAAATACTTTACGCATTGCCTTTGGGATAAGCCTGTTTGCTCACGCCAAGCCACCAATGGGGTAAGCAGGGTTTATCTTAAGTGTGTAACTGCATTACCCTGACTAGAAGCAAGGGTCATTACTTGGACAAAGGTGCCTATCTCTGCCAATTAGAGACCCCCATTTCTAACATCCTCCTATATACAAATGTATGGGCCAAAGTTAGGGTTGAAGGAGTGGTGTCTGAGAGCTTTTCCTTCCTCAAAAGCATCAAGCAGGGATGTCCTCTCCCTCCCCCCTTTTTTGCCATCAGTATTGATCCCTTAGTATAGTGGATCTAGTGAGATTCACGAGTTAAGGGGTTTGACTAGTCTTGTACGTTACCCAATTGGGGTCTCTATGTATGCAAATGACTTGGTGGTCTATCTTCGGGATCCACAGTGTTCTGTACAGTGAGTGCCTCACATCCTTCATTTTTTGGAGAATATTCCCAACTGAGAGTGTACCTGGATAAAACAGTGGTATTTGTGGTACGCATGACTGGACACGATCTGCAGTGGCATCTGGCCTGACGTTAGCCAGCAAAGGCTTCCTTTATTTGGGAATGTATACAGCCAGGGAAGGGTCCCACGCTTGGGAACAAATCATTATACCTCAAGTAGATAGACTTCAAAAAGACCTGAAGTTCTGCCCCCGGACACTGTCATGGTTGGGCAGAGTAGTCATATTTAAGATGGTATCACTTCCTTGTATATTATACAAACTACAAAATTACCCATCTGGCATCCCCAATGTGTTTCTATCTCGACTGACAGCTGTGGTTTAAGGTTTCATTTCTGAGGAAAAAACACCTAAATCATCACAAATAAGTGTTATAAATTCCCTGCTTGATGATGGGGTAGGAGTGGCTAATGTGAGATCATATTACCTAGCATCCCAGCTTATAATTGTAAATGTACACGATGTGGAGCATGATCTGACATATGCTACAGAAAGATGGGCTATCGGAGAGACACACCCACTGCATTAATTGTATCAGAAGACATTGACCCAGGTTCTGCCTTTGACCGCAGTCACAGTATTAAAGTTATGGCAAGCCATCCTGCAAGAGCTATTGGTTGCAATAATAGACTTATGTGAGAAACTCCATTGTGTATGGGTGAAACACTTGGTCAGGTACAGAAGCTATTGGCAATTTAAAATTTTGATAATATTGGGACGCCTAATCTAGCAGACGTAATGAATGGCACTATCATATGCTCCTTCAGAGAGCTACTGGAAAACCTTAGTGTATACATAACAGTTAATTCTTCAGATACTTACAGCAGACTCATGCTTTGCTCCCACAGGTCCACAGGATTTCTGCGCTGCCTAAATGTAACCCACCAGAGGGAATGATTATAACAGTATATAGCAGATACAGAAGGTATGAATTCTCTTCAGCTGTATAAATCATTACTGAGCCACACAACAGATACATTTTGTGCTTTTAAGGCAGATTGGGAGGAGGATATGGATTCACTTGAAGACGCTGGGTGGCAGGAAGCCACAATGGCCCCAAGAGAGGTTGTGATTGCTTCCCAATGTAGAATTATACATCTTCGATATTTGCATCAAATATACATCACAGAACACAAACTACGGTTATTTGGAAGGGCTCTAAGCTCCGATTACCTTAGATGTGAAACTTGAAAGCAAACTTACTCCAATGGTTTGGTCATGCACGGGCCTCCAACATTACTGGAAAAGTAGTAATTGCACATTGATGATGGTGACGGCATTACCTTAATAAATTACACAAAACTAGTGCTATTACACATAAATACTGAAATAGATATAAATAGTTACAAATCTTGAATGAAGATACCATAGCACTCAAGATAGAAGTCCGACAAGTTAAAGTCCCTCACATAAGATTCATAGGCAGTAAGTCCAGTATTATGATTTTATTGAGTTGTGGAAAATTCTGTAATCCCCAGTACAGTATCATCAATACAACAGCTGTTTTTCATCACGATATGTGACTTTTTCAAGGCTAATGTTGAATACCAAGCACACAAGGATGAATGTAAATCTTCAAAGCAAGTACTAGTCTAAAAATGGTCATTGAGATCCCGAGCAAGGGAGTAAGATGCTTGTAGCGGTGTGCGTCCTGGATCCTGGGATAGGGATCGCTGTATTGAGTATGTACTCAATTCAATTCAAAATAAGCTTTATTCGATTTGTCCCATAGAAATCATAAAAGCAAAGTACAAACATAAAACAAATACTATTTACAACTCTAAAAGTCATATACAAAATGATTAAGCATAAAATAGGCTCATTTAAAAAGTTAAAAATCTTCAGCAGCAACTGATAAGGAATTCGTCATAAAATACAATCGTATTTACATCACCAACCGATCACAATATGATGGTTTTTCGACATCTAATTACATTCTTTAAGAAGATTTCCACAGACCGCATGATGTACTCATTATCTAAAAGCTGGAGGAATAAAAAACCTGGGCGGCATTGCCTAAGACCAAGTGGCTTTAAGATCGGTAGGATCCAGAACTTTCTCTGAACTTCGCAAATGAACTTCGTAAAACTTCAGAAAAGCACTACATGGATTTTTGTTTGCTGTGACATTCCGTCACATGGGCATTTACAGAGCGAGCTTGACCAGTCATTAATTACAGGAAAACTTGTTAGGCGATGGAAAGTACCAAGCCTAAAGCGAGTTAAAACAAATCTGTCACGCGCGCCCTCCAGGATTTGTAAATAGGGCTGTATATAAAAGGGGTCAATAGCATGGAGTGTCTATTTGACTCTAGTAGTGTCAAGCAATCTCTTAAGATCTTTTCTGCTCACGAGGACTAGGGATTGCGGTTCTTCATAATATTCTGGGTGGCCTATGTCGCTCGTGAAATCTTTGATATATTTAAACAAAGGTATGTTACACACCTGTTGTAGCTTAATACAATCCCTTATATTATCCCTATTGAGGGTGGTTTTCTCTGAGACCCAGATCTTGTGCCACAGGAGGATTGGCTGAATTTTAATTGAGTCTATTATATAGGGTAGCCCCAACTCCGCGTGGCATACATAAGTGGAACAACTGCCTGGAACAGCAAGAACAAATCTTAAAAAGGCATTCTCTACTAGTTGTAAGGGCTGGAAATTGCAGTAACCCCATATACCTGCACCATATGTAGCAGTAGTTACACATTTGGCCTCATATATATTTATTAACTCTATGGGCTATCTTTTGCCAAGCTTTCTTGAGAAGTTAGCCAAGGCTGCTGTAGCTTTCAGAAACAATAACTTTCTGGATTTAATTGCCTGAGACCATGAACCATTCTGATCAAACAGGATGCCCAAGTAGGGAAATATCTTGGTGGCTTCGATCTTTTTATTATCTACGGAGAAGTCTCTATATTTTGGGCTCCCTTTTCCACATTTCATTATGAAAGTCTTCGATATGTTAACCTGCAAGCCCAGCTTCTGCATGTATCTAGTAAAACTTGTCAATACACGTTGTAGCCCCAACTGTGTGTATGCCATCAGCACTGCATCATAGAGGAGGGCGGGTATTGGGCGTTTACCAATTTGTGGTAAGTCCCGACACTGATCGGACAGTGTCTGCCCCAAGCTGTTGATGTAAAGTGTGAATAGAAAGGGTGCCAAAACGCAACTCTGTCTTACCCATCTCTGTATGTTTAATGTTGCAGTGCACTCACCGTTGACCCTATAACGAACCCTTGCTTTCATGCCAGAGTACAATTGCCTCAAAAAGTCTAGGAGCGGTGCTTCAACACCTAGTTTGGCCATTATAATCCATAATTTGTTTTGTTCTATGCAATCAGAGGCTGCGGTTAGATCAACGAATGCCAAGAACAATCTTATCTGTTTGGCCAGGGTGTATTTCCCGATCAATAGGTTCAGATTCAGTCCTTGCTCAACTGTACCAAGGCCCGGTCGAAAGCCAAATTGCAACTCCGATAAAACATCATTGGTGTTGGCCCAGTTCTGGAGTCTACTTAGTACAATAAGCCCAACCACCTTGACCAATGAATCAAGTAATGAGATTGGTCGGTAGCAGAAGGGGTTCTGACGATCACCTTTCTTAAAGATCGGGACCAAAAGCGATTCTGACCATATGTCAATAAAACCAAAAGTGCAACAAGCTGATATGACATGTAGTGGGCCCCATAAGGCAAGATTGGCTTTAAAAAGATCTACTGGTACGCCATCCGGACCAGGGGCTTTCCCCCCCTTACTAGCTTCGAGAGGTTGATTGACCTCTTCTAGGGTGAATTGACGATTTATTGGCAGTTTAGTTGGAGCAGTGACGCTCTTGTCTATTTGAGCATCTTCTGTTCCTATCTTCTCTACTGAGACTTTGTACATGTTAGAATAGTGCTTCACCCATTCATCCTCACTGATGGCAATCTCTATGGTAGGAGTATCTGATGGGCTCAGGAAGGGGGCATTTACTGCCCGCCAGAATGCTGTATTATCTCTAACCAAGGTTGCTTCATGCAGGACCCTCCATGCGTCCTCTCTCATGTCTTTCTTATGTTCCCTAAGAGCTTGGTTATACTTCAATCTGCATGCTTGGTTTCTGCTTAGCTTTAAAAGGCTTATGTAATGCATGTTTCAACTTCTTCTTATATGCCTTCGTGTACCTAGTATTGAACCAATCATGATTTTTCTTATGCCTTTTTTATCCTCGGCCATTAAACCTTCCTTAATCCCAAGAGTGATCTGTTGGAAGGATTCTAAGGTTTTGGCATGATCCGGGTTCTCATCTAGGCAAACGAAGAGAACTTTGGAGTGCTTACCCACAGCCTTCTTGGTAACGTCGGAAGAGTCAACTTTGGACCACCGTAAAGAATAACTGTTGATTTTATGAAGAGCAATATCCGTAACCACTTGTGAGCTCTGTCCCTTACTTTTTTTACTTTGCTAGGCAGTTGAAGGATTACACTTTGTGGCAAGTGGTCACTTAGAGAATTATTAAGTATTTTAAAGCCTTCGATTTTAGGTGAGTGCCTATTTGTAGTCAAAAGGTGGCCAAACATGTCTGATGGAGACGTGGAACAATGTACAGTCCACATGCAGGGCCAGACTCGGAACCAAAAGCAGCCCTGGCAATTTTGAGAGACCAGCCCCCTATTGCTTTTGTTACTAGGGGCCGATATATCAGCACCTCTGCCAAACTAGGCCCCAGTAACAAAAACGGGCCCCACCACTGCAAAATCAGCCCCTACCCTTCCAGCCACCTGGGGAAACACTGATGCCCGCTACAGCCAGTCCGGCCCTGTTTACATGTGTTCTTTCCAAGACCAGCGGGGTCCACAAGCCCAGTATGCAATAGGTATGAGAATCGAGTATCCAGATGTCTACCCCCTTCCCGTATATATAGAGGAAGTGAATCAATTCAGTTTGGAGTGCCCCAAAACTTCACCAGATTAAGCAAAATGTGAAAATCACCTATCTGTGTGTGACCAGCCACTTGTCAGGTAACCAGTAAGGAAGAGTCTAAGGGCAGATCTCCATATTTACTTAAGTGTCGCTCCCAATGTAATACAAAGGCTATTAATGTGAATGTCCATATTGGGTTCCTATATGTAATAAACTGAAGTCATGGAAAGTCCGATGTTGGAAAAAGGCCACAAATCCAGGGTAGAATCCCCAAAACTATACTATACGACCAGCTAAAGGTCACCGTAGTATAAGTACGAGTCAAAACAGAGCGGAGACCTTGGTAAACTCCCACCTGTAGAATGTGGTGCGGTTGAGGTGATGCGACATCCAAAGTGAGGAGCCAATAGATCCAAATTGGGTTTACCATACATTAGTCTGATAACAGCCAAGTGCGATATCACAAAAACATTCGTATGGTAGTGACCCACCAATCATTGAAGAATGGGAAATAGGCATGGACCACTCTATGACACTAGAAACACCTATTTACAAATCCAGATGTTGCCCACACAAGCAAAGTAAAATATGGGGGACTGGATGAAGTTCCGTGGAATAAATGAAACAATGACACTAGAAACACCTATTTACAAATCCAGATGTTGCTCCCACAAGCACAGTCAAATCTGGGGAAATGGATGAAGTTCCATGGAATAAATGAAACAGTGGCTCAGCCAGATGTTAATATGAATGGACCTGGGATGTGAAGAAGGAGGCATTTTGATAGCTCGTGTGCTGATTGTATAAAATCATTCTAAATATTATCCTGGTGTAATTACTGCAGTGTGATTTGTGACATGAATGTGTGGGCTTTAATGTTATTAAAACCATTAAAAAAAAAAAAAAATACAAAGACATATGAATTATAAATTTACTCCAGTTTTATTTCTGATAAGTTCCTCATAGCCCATTAAATAACTTGAAACTAATTAAGGAACCATTTTCTACTAATTAATAACAAGAACGTTTGCATTAAGTAATAGAATTCAGCATTCAGTCTTCCAAGATCAGACGCTGCCAAAGAATGGCTGGGCTGCCCAGCACCTAATTAATCCCGCCCCCCATTTATTAGTCAACGTATGGATTCATTTGACATAGTAATTAATGTGCTTTTGAAATATCACAGCTCCACACACTGTTTAAAATGGTGATTCATTACAGTATTGGGTAAAACTATCCCGTATTGGGATTACAACAGACATGATGGAGACTTAAAATTATACACTATATAGGTGACTACGGGATGCTGTGGACAGTATGTCGACCTCGCTTCTCATGTTATTCCACAAACTAATCTGATCAAATGATTATACTCGAGACACAGGTGAAGATAGTAGCTTATACCAATTAGGGTTAAGATAGTAAGGATAAATATGTATTTACTATTTAATTATACGCGACACTGAGGACTTAACTGATCAAATATAAATGAATTTTTATTGTTTTAAATATTAGGATTAGATAGTTGTTTATCACATTTTATGAATATACATGGGATAACTACCCTTATGTAAGATTAGCATTAAAGCAGTAAAACACTCAGTTTATTTTTTGTCGAAGATACTTGTGAAGAGTAGTCTGTCTTCTATTGGTATACTTTGTGAAAAATATAAATTGATCATTTATTTTACGTGACACTGATTACTTAACAGATAACATATAAGAGAATTCTACTGTATTAAATATTAGGATTACCGAGTTATTTACCATATTTGATAAATATATATGGGGTATTCAAAATTATGTAAGATCAACTTTAAGACAGTAAAACGCTAGGTTAAGATGGCGCTGTCAAAGAAACCTGTGATGAGTAGTCTGTTTTCTATTAGTACACCTCGTGAAGAGAATAAATTGTTATTCCAAGTTGGGGCAGATGTAGCACGCCTAAGTTGTACGGACAGGACACACTTGCCGCTTCACTAGAAATATATTAAGGTAAGTGAGACAGTTGTTTTTCTTTTTTAAAACTCATTATGTTATTCTCTATGCCCACCAATGCTTACACTATATTTTGAGATAATTGTTTGTATACGTGTGAACATTATTGGTTGGGTACAATTAAAGATATTTAAACATTACGAAGCAATTTCCTATACTTGAATAAGTAGCAGACGAAATACAAGATTACTGTAATACTCTATTAGACTGAGGTTCTCTGTCGTGAGCATTAGGGATATCACCTTCTTGGCTTAACTTTAATGCTAATGTATCTCTAATTTAAGTTATAATTGGGTAGAGGTGAAGGTTCTGACACAGCATTTAATAATTTTATTTCAAATACGATTTGGATATTTGGACTTGGATCATAGATATGGTCATGGCCTAAAATGCTGAGTTTTGAGAATAATAACATATGGTGGCTACTAGATATTACTTGGTAAGGACCTTATTTGAGTTTTCCTTACTCTGATTGACCAAGAGGTAATTATTAGTGATCCAGCGCAAACCCAATAAATTGATTAGGGATAAATATTCAGTACCATCATACTTTGGCCCATATACATTCACCCAAATCCCTGATGCACTGATGTCAAGTTTGTTAACTTTACTTCAATTTACTCTTGTTATTCAGGCGCAATATTTTAACATCCTGTAATTTGCGTATTTAACAAATGATTATCGACTTTTTATCTACTTGGTCGATGAACCAATTAGTTGAAGAGTTGATAGCAATGGTAATTTCTTCAAATTAAATATTTTAATCTTAGAAACTGGCTAAATAACCACAAACTCTTGGTGAGATTTAATAATTTTATCTAGTAATAATAAATGCTAATAGCGAATACATTCATAATTTCAAATACTGAAAACCTCATGAGAGAGAGCAACAATTTAATCATAGAAACAACGGAATTATTATTTCAAATATACGTCGCAAAGAGTGGATAGATGAAGTGACATTAGATACAAGTAAATCTATCACTTTAAACCAAACGTTTCGGAGGGGATAGATGAAGAGGCAAATGTTTCAGAAACAAGAATACGATTGCAAAATTAATTTCTGCAATGCTAAGTTAGATCAGATACAAACCCAAGGGATCTGTAGGGGAAAACCACCACCCAGGCCTAGGCAGTAGTGGGGGACCCCTGAACCAAGAGTCAGGGATCAAAGACTCAAGAACCAGGACAGGGACAGGACAGGAACAGCTAGGCCTCTCAGCAAACCGACCTTCAGTCTAAGCGACCCACGCAACCAACCACACCCCTAAAGTACCTATTCTTATACCCTAAAAGTACATGTCCGTCCCACAATAGTTGCTAAATTCACATTTTCTAGCTAAGGGATTGGTTGGGTTCTAGGGGTGGGATGTCACCCCATTATGAAATCATCTACTTTTGACTACACCTATGTTCTAAACAATTTTTTATACAGTCATCCATACTTCTTCTCTCTCATGAGTACACATGCAACAATTTATTGTACATTTTAATAAATTTAACAACTACAGATTCCGTTCCCACGATGACACTGGCTTTGGCTGGCTTCCAATATTCTGTCCTTCACCAGGTCAGGCTTTTTCAGCTTTGCACAGCAGTTCAGTCACGTGGTCACATGGTTCCTGCTCGCTCCTAATTCCACCCGCCCTCGGTTAAGCTAACTTTAAAAGATGGAGGACTTGTCCATTACTAAAAGAACGGAAAACAGACATTTATTAATTATGTGACAATGCAATTTTCACTGTTTACCACCCACTTTAACTCTACCTCATATTAACGGTTAGCCTAGCATAGCACAAGCAGGAAAGCTGTATTATTTATTAGTTTAAAGCAACACACACACCATGCTTTTTACTAAATACACATGCGGCCTTGCCATGTAAACCTTCTTAATTTGTTCTAAACACAAGATTATTACATTTCCGTTTATTTACGTATTATTCAGGGTTAGTTCATGCATATTGCAAAGTAAGCTTCCCTCGTGTAGTGTAAATGTGCACGTTAGTTGTTCTAGTACTACCTACTGTTAGTACGTATTATAGGGGTGTTCGATTGAGCAGGTTTCTTTCGCGAAATCCTGCTCCATCATTAGTACTGATGATACTTTATGTCTTTTCAGTTCTTCGGAACGAAGGATATACACTACTATATGTTTGAAGACTTACCTAGAATTATTTTTTTAGTGTAAGTGTGCATGTGAAATGATTTTGTCACAGATGTTGCTCTATGGTCAATCTAAATATAACAATACTCGGTTACACAAGATATTTATAAAGGCTAGTTATTGATATTGTATCTTTTCCCTCAATAATAACACATATTTTGATCTAGAATTTTATTGCGATCTTCCTTAATCATCTGTACACATTATTAAAACAAAATTCATTTTCTGGAAAAAATTTGGTGTCACAATTATGTTTCTCCTTATTCAAGCACTACTTACCATCTGAGTCACACTGTCTTATGCTGTAGTTTTGAGAATGGCAGAAGCATGTGCCACCTCAAGGATACTAATACTCACCCTGGTGAAGGATTTAGAGGTATAGGTAGCGTATAAAACTAATAATCAGAGGAATGTTGCTTGTTTTGTAGCCCTAATGAAGTCATCGGTTGAGTTACGGTAAGACGAAACACGTGTTGGCTATCAGTTTGTGTTTTCGATGGATACATATGAAGCTCTGAAATAAAGAATAACGACAGCATTGTGTGAACTATCAAGTTTTGAATCAAATTTGGTGCTCAGGACTGTACTGCTAATGATGTTCAGAATCACCTGCTTATACTCCATGGTAAGATTAGCACTTGCCAACCAGTCTGACACAAACACTTCACACAATTATAGATTTAAAAAAATGTATTTAATTTACCAAAAACATATGAATAATATACTTTATATTAGTGTACTTTAATGAGAGTATATACCAATGGTAAAACACCAGTTATGCATTAGGTAATCACTAGCTAATTAATTACACATTCCCAACAGCAGCCTTTTTGAATGCCCAAGAACAGAGGGAACATTTCAACATCTTCTGGCAGAAAACTTTGTTTTAACATTTACATTCAAACAAACAAACAATGATCATATTAGATCGCATAGACATCACATTGAACGCCACTACATAGGGGCCGATTCCGATCTCGGTCGGAGGCGTACCCAACACCATTCGGTCGGGAAAAAAGCCATGCGAAAGCCTGTTTCCCGACCGATCCGTACAGCACACCGAGAGAGCAAGTACGATGCGCACAACAGCAAAAAATCCGGCCGAGCCGTACTCACCCAAACCAGGTCCTGTTCTCCGACCGAGGCGAATCCGGAAACGCCGAATCGAGTCGCACGGAAGGAAAAATGCAGCCCCGTCCGGCCGGACAAGTACGATGCGCTTCCCGTACGCGCCGAACCCGTCGCTACGCACGGCACGTCAAAGCATCCGGGAGAGGCGCACATAAGCTCCGATTCGCGCCACAACACGATCCACGGCTACGAGACGAACACGGCACCGACGAGGACGAGGCGAAGTGACGAGGACGACGCGAAGCAACGAGAAGGACGAACGACACGAACCAACCATGAATCCCTTCGTCCCGATCATACCAATATTCTACATCTACTACCGGAACAGGCACGGACGCGTACGGCGCAGAAGGTAAGCCAGACACCAACCACAAAACACATACAACACGTACACGACACATCACACACACAGACGGGGATGCTGAATATACTTACACCAGCAACAGCAGCACCATAGGGGCGGGATGCCCATCACCAATGCCACATATGCACACAGGGGCCTGAATGCGCACCACCACCCCTACCCAGGGGGGGCAGGATGCCTACCACCACTACCACCCTTACCCAGGGGGGCTGGATGCCTACCACTACTACCACCCTCACCCAGGGGGGCAGGATGCCTACCACTACTACCACCCTCACCCAGGGGGGCAGGATGCCTACCACTACTACCACCCTCACCCAGGGGGGCAGGATGCCTACCACTAGTACCACCCTCACCCAGGGGGGCAGGATGCCTACCACTACTACCACCCTCACCCAGGGGGCAGGATGCCTACCACTAGTACCACCCTCACCCAGGGGGGCAGGATGCCTACCACTACTACCACCCTTAGCCAGGGGGCAGGATGCCTACCACTACTACCACCCTCACCCAGGGGGGCAGGATGCCTACCACTACTACCACCCTCACCCAGGGGGGCAGAATGCCTACCACTACCACCACCCTCAGCCAGGGGGGCTGGATGCCTACCACTACTACCACCCTTAGCCAGGGGGGCAGGATGCCTACCACTACTACCACCCTCACCCAGGGGGGCAGGATGCCTACCACTAGTACCACCCTCACCCAGGGGGGCAGGATGCCTACCACTACTACCACCCTCACCCAGGGGGGCAGGATGCCTACCACTACTACCACCCTTAGCCAGGGGGGCAGGATGCCTACCACTACTACCACCCTCACCCAGGGGGCAGAATGCCTACCACTAGTACCACCCTCACCCAGGGGGCAGGATGCCTACCACTACTACCACCCTCACCCAGGGGGGCAGGATGCCTACCACTAGTACCACCCTCACCCAGGGGGGCAGGATGCCTACCACTACTACCACCCTCACCCAGGGGGGCAGGATGCCTACCACTACTACCACCCTTAGCCAGGGGGGCAGGATGCCTACCACTACTACCACCCTCACCCAGGGGGCAGGATGCCTACCACTACTACCACCCTCACCCAGGGGGGCAGAATGCCTACCACTACCACCACCCTCAGCCAGGGGGGCTGGATGCCTACCACTACTACCACCCTTAGCCAGGGGGCTGGATGCCTACCACTACTACCACCCTCAGCCAGGGGGCAGGATGCCTACCACTACTACCACCCTCACCCAGGGGGAGCAGGATGCCTACCACTACTACCACCCTCACCCAGGGGGGTTGGATGCCTACCACTACTACCACCCTTAGCCAGGGGGGCTGGATGCCTACCACTACTACCACCCTTAGCCAGGGGGCTTGATGCCTACCACTACTACCACCCTTAGCCAGGGGGGCAGGATGCCTACCACTACTACCACCCTTAGCCAGGGGGGCTTGATGCCTACCACTACTACCACCCTTAGCCAGGGGGGCTGGATGCCTACCACTACTACCACCCTTAGCCAGGGGGCAGGATGCCTACCACTACTACCACCCTTAGCCAGGGGGGCAGGATGCCTACCACTACTACCACCCTTAGCCAGGGGGGCAGGATGCCTACCACTACTACCACCCTTAGCCAGGGGGGCAGGATGCCTACCACTACTACCACCCCCACTCATAGGATGGACAATGCATGACACAACAAGCACACCACAACCTAGGGAATGCAAGATAAAGACATCCCCCCACCACCATGACAAGCGTGTGTAGGCTGTGTCAAATGCCTACAACACCGAACATGACTTTGAACATACAATGTGACCCCCTAGCACATGTGCCACACATATATGTGTGTGGCACCCACAATGCAAGCAGCCCATGACCATTGTGGCAATGGGGCCTAAACCCCCATCATCACAGTGACCAAAAGGTAAGTGTGGGGTCCATAGCCGAAGCACATTTTGACCATTGTGGCAATGGGGTCTAAACCCCCATCATCACAGTGACCAAAAGGCAAGTGTGGGGTCCATAGCCGAAGCACATTTTGACCATTGTGGCAATGGGGTCTAAACCCCCATCATCACAGTGACCAAAAGGCAAGTGTGGGGTCCATAGCTGAAGCACATTTTGACCATTGTGGCAATGGGGTCTACACCCCCATCATCACAGTGACCAAAAGGTAAGTGTTGACTAAGAAAGAGCTGCAACTGCCAAACTGCATGGATCATTCCTGGTCACAGAACCAAAAACTCATCTGTGGCAAAGTAGTGTATGTGTCCCATTGCAACATAAATTGGGTGAGCCAAATACTGCAGTGCAAATGAGACATTCCTTTGGCCATGTGCAGACAAACAACACCCATGGGGGCTGACACCGTCAACATTCATCAATGACACAATGACAGAAGTGACCATCAGAATGCAGAACCACATATTTGCACCAATGGGCACATAAAATGCAGATATCCTGTGGAGACAGCAGATGTGAGGTGAACAGATACCATACCATGGCAGCAATGGGACACACAAACCATGATCACTGTGCTGACCGATGACCTAGGAGTCCCAGGGACAGCAGGGGAAACACACCAAACAACATACAGCCAATGGCACACCCAAGATATGCCAATGCAGTGGTGCAGATGCACAAACACAAACAGGCAGACCAACACTGTCATCATACACAGCAGGTGAGGGGTGGGGGTGCCAGTGTCCCCAGGCAACCACACAACACATGAGGAGAGCTGAATACCAATCATACAGATGTGCATACACTGCCACACTAAGGTAACTCATGGATCCAAATCCCCTATGTGGGCAAGCAGGCATTGTCAGATGAGAGGGAGCACAAAACACACATGTCACACAGGCACGTAGGAACAACAACTGACACAGCAAGACACAGACACACCACAGCACCACCCCCAGGGCCCCCACAATGTGGTGACCCTGGGCTGAATAAAAATCCCACTGTGATGACAAAGCTAAATGTCGTTCACACTGTGAACCACAGTCAGGTGTCCTGAGCAACAAACTACCATCACACCTACACAAGCACAAATCAATCAGCATGGCCAGTAAGCCAAGGCCAACATGGAGGCAGGGGACTAGCTGGGCAACGACTCCCATCTGCACACACTCAAGACCACACCCCTCGACCTCCAACAATGTGCAGCAGTGAAGTACACATGCACTGGTGACATTGCACATGCACCCATGACCATTCCAGGGTGGTGGGTGGGAACCAAGGTGCAGAAACACATCACACATGGCCACTCAACAAGACTCCTGAATGTCTGACACACTGCACACTACGCTGTACATGGACATGACGGCGATACCACACCAACCAATGGGATCCCAGCCACAGTCACACACCAATGAAGAAGCCAAGGTCACCCACAAAGAACACACATAGACAACAACCAACATTGCAGCCCGGACCCTGAGGAGTGCCAGCAGTCACACACACAACGTGTCACAATCACTGAAAGATAACACGAACTGAAAATCACATGACAGGGGCAAACAACAAGTGCCAAGGGGAAACCTGACTGTGACCCATCTGCGTCTGCACACAAACTCAGCCCTGACAGCAAACACACCTATGGGTGACACCCTGATGACCAGTAATGTGCCATGCACCCACATCACAGAGAACACAGGGAGAAGACTTTGGGGGAACATAGCTCAAGTCAGCAAGCATCACAAACAGGTACAACACTAGGGATCACAGCATGCGCAGATAAATGGAAGTGAACACACAGACATGCACACACAACACACACCTTGGGCGCAGGCAATGTCACACGTGTACACACTGCCATGAGGGGACTCCACTCCTGTGTGAGGAAAGCTGTGCCATATGTTGACTCAGTAGGGCCCCATCATGTCAGCTGAGCACTTGGTCACACAATCAACAATTAGCACCAAATGAGGGCTCCCATCACATCAGCCTGGTCATGGATGTGCCAACGGAATCATCAGCACAGATCCAACACACTTGTATAGCAATGTTGCACTGACTACACGGATGAGTCCTTCCCCATTGATGCCCAAACCTGCATGTCCAGTGGAGATGGCAACACGGTCAGGGAAGTAGACAAATCCAACAATGGAAGGCACAACAGATGTGCAGGGGTGGAAGCCACAGATATGAAATTGCTAATGTAAGTAGGAAATCCCATTGCCAAATACTGAACACATGACACCCTCAGATGCTGCTATGGATGACATGGATACACCACATGATAGGACACATTCCCCCTGGACCACATGGGTTCCTGCACAGTAACACCTCATAATCATGAGACCAGATATCACCATCACTGCAGCAAGGGCATGGTTAGCAGCACCAACAACATGTACATCTGAAGCATGAGCACTAGAGAAAAGAAAGTTGCTTTATTCAGCATATGTGTTGATTGAAAACGACGTCCAGAAAAAAAGAGCAAAGGCCAATTTCCAGTCCATTGTCAAAGTTCAAACAGGGTGACACTGGCAGATGTCACCCTACGCATGCCTGCACAAAACCAGGGACAATCCACTAGGAGGGGCAACCGGGGGGGCAGGCCAGGCACCGCAGGGACAGGATCAGGGCTCACCAGGGGAGTCAGGGAAGGGGTGGTGGGTGCTGGAGAGCCACTGACAACTGCAGTGGAGGTGTCTGACATGGTGTGTGCCGGCACAACTGGGGGGCATGACTCAGATGTCGTGGGTGCCGGCACAACTGCAGTGGACCCTGCAGATGCAGTGGACAGGTCCGCCACTGCAGTGCCCAAGTCAGACAGGGCGGTAGTGGACTCCACTGCAGTGCCTACCTCCAGGGGAGGAGAATGGGGAACAGGCAAGGTGGGTTGGACAGAGGGGGAGGACACCCTCACCACATCAGTGGCACAGACAAGCGCAGCGGGGGTGTGGTGCTGGGAGAGCAAGTGGCATGGGGAGAAGGCCGGAGCATCTTGGGGATGGTATATCTGTGGGTGGGGGAACCTGGGGCAGGGTGTGGTGGGGGCACCTGTGGAGTGGGGGCCTGAGGGATGGAGGAAGGAGACCTGGTGCTTGAGCTGCAGGGTGGTGGCGGGGTCTTGCTCTTAGGACTCCGTGGGGACTTGCGGGTGGGGGCCTCAGTCCGTCTGCGCCTGGGGGAGGGTGTCCGGGGGCGAGGGGCACTCTGCTCCGTGTGGGTGGGCTTCCTCTTCCCCCGGGATGCTGGAGCAGCTTCATCGGTGGGGAAGAGGCCGAGGTCACAGAGGAAGAGCTGCTGTGACTTTGGGGTTGCAGGTGAGGCAAGGGAGGGTGCTTTGGAGGGAGAGGGAACTGAGGACTGCGCAGTGCATGTGGATGCGTGTGTGTGTTCCAGGGCCCCATCCCCTGTGAGTCTGGCTTCAGTCCCCTGAATGTGCGTGCGTGTGCGTTTTGTCATTGGCGTGCGTGTCAGTGTGCTGGATGTGTGTGTGCTGGTGTGTGCCTGTGCCGGTGTGTGTGTGCTTGGGATGGGTAAGGTGCTGGGGAGTGTGGATGGAGCAGAGGCAGGAGGGGTGAGGGACCGTTTGAGGAGGGACACTGCTGCCGTCAGGGAGGAGTCCATGGACCTATTGCCCCTCTGTAGGTCAGACATGCCCGATGAGATGCCCTCCATGAACGACACCAGCTGAGTCAACAGCGCGGTGTGCGAATGGAGGACACTCAGCATGGCTGTCTGCCCTACATGGAGCTGGCGAAGGAGGTACACAGACTCCTCACTCAGGGCAGCAGGGGACACAGGGGCAGGGGCTGCGGTGCCTGGCCCAAAGGAGACACGCTCCCGGACATGGGAGCCTCCACGGACCTGGGGAATGGGAGCCGATGGGAGGGCGGTGGTGGTGCTGGTGGTGGCGGGGACAGCAACACTAGCTGGGGTGTGGTGGCTGCTGACACCCGCCTCCACAAGGGAGTCATCCTCCGAGTTGCTCTGGTCCTCAGCTGAGGTGGATGCTGCTGAGGACTCCTCGGTGTGGCTCCCCTCGCCCTCCGTGCCACTGGGTCCCTCCGACCACTCCTCGGCTGCTGACCCAGTCTGGCTCTCTGGCTCCTCCTGGTCCGTGGAGCTGTCCCCTTCCGTGGCCGTGGATGTATCTGCAAACAATGGGGAAACAGACAGACATCAGTCACCTGCACATAACGCACACACCACTGTGAGCACAGCACATCACAGAGCAAGCCCTGGCATCATTAGTTGTACATTGCTAAAAGTGCCCTAACTGAACAGGAGAAGCCAATTGTCAGTCTGATGCCAAGCATGGCACTCACATCCCACATGGCCTTGCACCCATCTGTCTGGTGTCTGTTGGATTGCAACACCCCAGTGTGGACACATGCACCAAGTACACAGTAGTTGGACAGTGCAGAGGACACGGTGTGGACACATCACAGCTCTTGCCACTGAGTCAGTACAGGTTTCCGGATGAAAGGGATGCCCAGAGTCAAATAGGAAATGCATGTGATGCATACCAGCGACAGACACCATGATGCACCCATGTCCTGATAGCCAGCGCCACTATGGTGTGCATGTAGCACATGTCACTCCCCTGCAGGCTCAACAATCAGTAGACACATGCCATGGCGGAGGCATGACTGCAAAGTCATACATCACTGTCTCAGTGATGTATGACTTTGCAGCCAGGCAACAACACTCTGCACTGTGACACAATAGTAGGTCATGGGGAATGCAAGTCCTGGAGCTGCACAAGTGCACATGTACATCCCCCCACAACACATCCTCTTAACCCTCATCTGTCCAGGTCATACCTATTGGACATATGGTAGACCTGTGACACTACCCTCTGAACCTGAGCCCCTCACACTCTGCTGTGCATGGGGAACAGCTGCCTGAACTTCACATTCACATGCCCCAGTCCGCATGGGCAGCTGATCAGACACCTATGTGTCACACAAGTATCGTCTCCTATGGTCACATCTCCAGTGGCATGCTGAGCCCCTACCAAGAAACTCCACAGCAGTCCTGGCGACTAATCCACAGCACACTGACACAGAGGCAGACACCTGAGGGGTCAAATCACTGCGCACAATGTGACAGCTGATACACGGGAGTGGGAGTACAGAGTGTATTGTATGGCCTGGAGTAGGCATGACTGTCCAGCCCCACATGAATGAGGGTTGAGCCCTGGACTGTAGGCAGCTGGCTAAGTATGTGTGACACACGTCATATACATACTCCTGGGGCCCAAACATTGTTCCCACCCGCAGCATGGGTGTGTGCCAGATACCCCAGCCACATGTGGTGGATCAGCTCAGCAATTGGACCACAGATCAAAGTAACACGCCGAATACATGTCAGAATACAGGCATTGTGTAAGCAATGGACCCACCCATGATGCCCACCACAGAGTCAGGGAAACAGATGCTGTCTCCCACCTTGAGTCAAGCAAACTGCAAGGACACAGTCCTAAGTGACAGAATCCCCTGCATGTAAGGGCCACACCTGGGTATCAGATGAGGAGTGGGCAGTGCACAATAGAGGGACATGGCTCCTGGACAACATGACTGCTGTACTGTGGCAGTTTAACCAGGCCCGAGGAGGGCACATAGCATGTTAGACAGAGTTCACAGTGCAGTCTTTGACTCACCCCCTCCTTGCTGCTCTCTGGCCTTCAGCTGCCCATCCAGGTCTGGAAAGACCACCGCCAGGATCCTGAGCATGTGGGGGGTCAGGGTCTGTGTTCCGCCCCTCCTGCGAGGAGGCGACAGCTTCAGCTGGACCCGTGCAATCCTCCGGGTCCAGCCCCGAAGGTCCTGCCACCTCTTTTGGCAGTTGCGGATCCGGCGCTTGTAGACCCCCACGGACCGGACAGCCCGGACGATGTCCTTCCATATCTCCTGCTTCCGATGGGCAGAAGCCTGTCAGGATGACAAAGTGATAAGGCCATTACTACACATGCAACATATCCGTGCATGACACAGTTGCATATACATGTCGCAATCACAGGGGCACATGGTGTACACAGGCAGTGCACGGCTGCCCATGGACAGTTTTCCAGAAGTCACTACATGGTATCATTGCATGGGGAGTAAAACCCTGTTCAGAAGCACTGTCACTGCACCATACCTGTCCAGTGCAAGTCACTACACACTATGGGGGTGACAACTACTCAGTGAGCCTGCTAGCCAGTGGCGTGCAGACTCTCAGCCTTGCTAGTCTGACAAAATGCACATTCAGAAAGGCAGTGCACAGGACACTCACCTGCTCCCCTGGTGTCCCATACAGCTTGCTGTACTGTGGAAGTAGGCTGTCCAGCAGGGTCTGGTTCTCTTCAAGGCTGAAGGCTGGGGCTCTCTCCACAGTACGTGCCATTGCAGGGTCCAGAGGGGCAGAGACAGCAGCAGTGCAGTGGCAGATGTCGTCTTGGAGCATGTAGTGCAGGCAAGTGGGCTCTCAGGGGAACAGCCAGCAATATATATGTGCTGGAGAGGCAGATACTGTCCCTTGTGTCCAAAGTGATAGGTCCAAGTCGTTTGCATCTTCTGAATCTGGCCAATCCATGGAATAGCAGCACCTAAACACGCCCACAGCATCCTTCAAATCTTCAACTTCATGACATACATGATTTTGCAACATTGTTGTGGGTGACCAACTGAATTTCCAGCAACCGACTCGTTCGAAATTCGAAAACGCGTCCGTTGCCAGGCAAGCCCATTGTCAATGGGTGCGCACCGATCGGTCCATTGCAGTTCAACGCGCACAGGGGTACAACGCGTACCCGCACACATTGAAGGCAATGGGCCGGCCGGAGGCACCGATCGGTCCATTGCGGTACAACGCGCACAGGGGTACAACGCGTACCCGCACACATTGAAGGCAATGGGCCGGCCGGAGGCACCGATCGGTCCATTGCAGTTCAACGCGCACAGGGGTACAACGCGTACCCGCACACATTGAAGGCAATGGGCCGGCCGGAGGCACCGATCGGTCCATTGCGGTACAACGCGCACAGGGGTACAACGCGTACCCGCACACATTGAAGGCAATGGGCCGGCCGGAGGCACCGATCGGTCCATTGCGGTACAACGCGCACAGGGGTACAACGCGTACCCGCACACATTGAAGGCAATGGGCCGGCCGGAGGCACCGATCGGTCCATTGCGGTACAACGCGCACAGGGGTACAACGGGTACCCGCACACATTGAAGGCAATGGGCCGGCCGGAGGCACCGATCGGTCCATTGCAGTTCAACGCGCACAGGGGTACAACGCTGCACCCGACACATTGAAGGCAATGGGCCGGCCGGAGGCACCGATCGGTCCATTGCGGTACAACGCGCACAGGGGTACAACGCGTACCCGCACACATTGAAGGCAATGGGCCGGCCGGAGGCACCGATTGGTCCATTGCGGTACAACGCGCACAGGGGTACAACGCGTACCCGCACACATTGAAGGCAATGGGCCGGCCGGAGGCACCGATCGGTCCATTGCGGTACAACGCGCACAGGGGTACAACGCGTACCCGCACACATTGAAGGCAATGGACCGGCCGGAGGCACCGATCGGTCCATTGCGGTACAACGCGCACAGGGGTACAACGCGTACCCGCACACATTGAAGGCAATGGGCCGGCCGGAGGCACCGATCGGTCCATTGCAGTACAACGCATCACTGTACATGTGACTGGCATAGGTCAGCATGCTTGTCTCAGATGGACATATGCCAGACACAGATAGCTCCCAGGGAGTGAGGGGCACACCTACATCATGGCAGCCTGTCCAAACCTTATCATAAGGCATGTAAGGCTGCATTTCCTATTGTGTGTATGTTGGTGTACATGTTGTCCTGTGGGTGTCACCTGTGGGCAGCCACCCCCAGGCTGTGCACGTGTTCATGGGGACAGGATCCTGGGTGTTACGTGTACGTGACCACTGTGATGTGCAACTGTTCATATCTGTGCATGTGTCATGGTCACATTTCACAGTGGTGTTTGTGTATATCATGTCACATACCCCGTGAGTCCCATGTGGGACGGTATGTTTGAGCCAGGGTGTCCCAGTGGCACAATAGTGATGGACCTCCACAGTCTTTGTGCATGTAGTGTTTACAATGTCTCTGATTTCATGTGCACAATGGGAGACAGTCTCCACATCCACGTTGTGTGTGCATGGACTCTGATGTTGTGCGTGTGTGTCACAGACGTCCATGTCTGTCCTGCCATGGCAAGTGTGGCCACTACCTGTGGGGGTCATGTTTGTTTTGCTGTGGTGTACACATGATACTCCAGGTGATGCCAGTGTCCATGTGGCATTACAGGGTCCCTGGGAATGTACCTGTCGTTGAGCTGTGGTGCCTGGGGCACATCTGTCCTCACATGTCACTGTGGGGGGTGACTGTGACACGGCATCATGATATCCAATGGGCCAACCTGGGACAAATTGATGCCACCTGTAGGACCGTGTTGACAGATGTTGGCCATGTATGTACCATACATGTCCTTCCGGTACTGCACACTTCATGTAGTTGTGCCTCATGATGATGTATGTTGGGATCTTGAGTGTGTTCAATGCTGCATATGTGGGGTGACTTACGATCTTGCTTACTTCTCCTCTGCACTGCAGGGCTCCTGCTGTCCATCGGCCATTCCCAGACCTGGCAACGATGGTGGAACGGGACAGCATCCGACGGTACCGCTTCACCAGGCAGCTGATTGAGGATTTGGCAGTGCAGTTGTCCCCACATTTGCAGCCTGGCCGGCCGTATCCTACAGCGCTGACCCCCAAGGTGAAGGTGATGGCAGCCCTACACTTCTTTGCCACCGGTACCTTCCAACATACTGTGGCGTCTGCTGGTGGGATGTCACAGACCATGTTCAGCCGTGTGCTCCGCGATGTTTTGGCAGCAATGTTGCTCTTCCTGAACCGGTACATCTATTTCCCTAGACTGCGACGACTCACTGACGTGAAGAGTGACTTTTATGCCCTGGGGAGGATGCCGCATGTCATTGGCTCCATTGATGGGACACATGTGGCTTTGGTACCACCACAGGCCCAGGAGCAGGCCTACAGGAACCGCAAGCACTACCACTCGGTCAATGCACTGGTGGTGTGTCTTGCAGACATGACCATCACACACGTGTGTGCCCGTTTCCCTGGTTCAGCACACGATGCCTTTGTGATGAGGAGTAGTCGCATCCCTAGGATGATGGCACAGATGCAGAACCAGCGTGCCTGGCTTGTCGGTGTGTACTGACTTTGTGCCATTGTGTGTGATCTGATCTGTAGTATTCCGCCCACTTTTCCAAGTCAGCTAATGTGCACTTGTCTGTCCGTAGGTGACTCGGGATACCCCAACATGCCGTGGTTGCTGACACCCCTCAGGAACCCTGTGACACCTGCCCAGATGCGCTACAATGAGGCACATGGTCGGACCAGGAGAGTGATTGAGCGGACCTTTGGTCTCCTGAAGAGCTGCTTCCGCTGCCTGGACAAGACCGGAGGGTCCCTCCCATATGCCCCTGCGAAAGTGTGCAAGATTATCATCGTCTGCTGCATGCTCCACAACATGGCAGTGCGGAAGGAGTTGCCTCTCATCCAGGATGACGATGACCAACAACCGCCACCTGTGGAGGATCCTGGCCTGGACCACGATGCCAGTGACGATGATGATGATGATGGTGATGGTGATGTCCGCACACAGCTCATCACCAACTTCTTTAGCTGAATGTGAGTATCCTGAGGTGTCATGTCAATGATGTGAGTTGGCATGATGTGTGGGTGGTGCTCTGGTGCTGTTGGAGTGTGTCCATGGGCTACTTGACTGGATGTGTGTTGCGATGTGTGCTTACAGGTGGGCTGTACTCCCCAACAGTGTTGACATGCTAACTTGGTTCTGGGTGGGTATCTTGTAACATGTATTGTGCATGAGTTTTACTGTTCTGTCCTGTACTCCATTGCTTTTGACTGTGTGTCATTTCTGTCCTTCACAGGGTACTTTCAGATTCGTTTGGTCAACTGTGTCCACCGACGACGTGATTGCACATCCAGGCTGGTAGCTGTTGTGTCCCTACAGGTGATGTGCGCCACACCCATGGACTTCCTTCCATCTACAGTTGTTGACTGTGTGCCCGCTACCAGGTGGGGTTACCTTGCATCTGTAGTGGTTACGGCATGTTGCTACTGTGTAATAAACCTGTGCTTCACTTAGTGATGTGCGTTGTCTGTGGTCACACATTTGACTGCCATTTGCTTACTGCACCTGTGGGCTACTTGACTACAACTGGGAATGGGTGTGGTGTCTGTGCATTGCACCGTCTTCCCTGGCAACATCAGTGTAGGCAATGAGTCAGATGGCCTAGGTGTGTGTGTGTCGTGTAGCCCTGGTGGTGTGTCTCCCTCATGTGTGTCACGTTGCCTGTACTCACATACCTGTGTTGTCCTTGCTGTTGCAGTTCGCATACACAGTGTAATTTTGCAGTTCATCATCCCCATAACAGCACCCACGTTGGAATCACGACAGAGGCAAGTATGGTGTATTAGTGTGTTTATTGTGATACATTTGTGTTAATAGTGCATAGGATGGGTTGTGCTGTACATGAATCTTGCAATCCCAAGTTCCTAGGTGAATTGAAAGTCCGGGTAGACAGGATCCCCAGTATCGGGGCCACAGTTGTCTGACACATTGGTCCAACTTGTACTCCCCATGCAATGTGTGGGAGTAGTGTTGCCGTCAACAGGGTGAACAGTCTGTGCACAAAGGCGAACATCCAGAACAGATTCAGGCTTCCTGGGAGTTGCGCTTGGCCATCGGCCTCTCACTTTTCCCTCCTCGGACGACCCCTCTTCTTGGGGGGCCCTCAAGTGCAGGCTGCTGCGGTGCAGGGGACTCTCCGCCAGAGTCCTCCTCCCTCCCTGTGGCAGTTGCAGTTTGTTCGGCACCAGATGTTGTTGGCACACAGGGAGGTGTGGACTGGTTGCTGTTCATCTGGCGGAGGCATTGTAAAATGTCCCTGTGCACCGCCGTCATCTCATGCAGTGCATCCCACTTGGACTCCACGCGGGACATGTGTGAGTCCACACGGGACATGTGTGACTCCACGTGGGACATGTGGGAGTCCAAGCGGGCATGATGGGCAGCCTGCTGCTGTTTAATGTCTCTGAGGAGCCCCACTACCTGGCTGAGCTCTCCGGTGCTGGACTGGTACGCATCAGCTATGCGTACCAGTTGTGGGTCGTCATGCACACCAGCAACGTCTGCAAGCAGCGACCTCTGTCTCCTACCCCTCCCACCACCCCTGCTGACATGTGCAGTGTGTGCAGTGGCACGCACAGATAACCCTGGTCCACCTTGGGGGTTGGTGGTGGTGGTGGTGTCCATGGCCCCAGGTTGGTCCAGGGTCACTGTGCTGGTGTTGCTCCTTATTCTGTCCATGTCGGCAGGGATGGTATTCGAGGTGACAGTCATTGTAGGGGTGGGTGCAGGGGGTGCAGCTGGTGGTCCTGCTGGTGCTGCAGCTGGTGGTCCTGCTGGTGCTGCATGTTGACTTGCACCGGATGTGCCAGGTTGTTCTTCATCGTCCGAGGAGGACAGAGGCTGTACGACGCCAGTGAGCTCGGCATCCTCTTGAGCCTGGGACTGGGACTCCTCAGCGTCTGCTGCTGTGTCCCCATCATCACCTGTTTTTGGGAGACACAAACAATGTATGTCATGTTTCTGCAGGCATCAGTGGTTGACACACATGACAGTTGTGACTGTGCCTCTGGGTGCGGGCCTGTACATTGCATTGTCCTAAGTCGTCACAGTCAGGAGTTGATATTGGTGTGGCACATTGTCCTGCATTATTTGGGCATTTCTATGTATTTTTTGGGGTGTGAACATGGTCTGCATTGCTTGTGTTTGGTTGACAGCCAGACCTCCTTCCCACCCAGCCAGCCAGTCAGTTATCCCACCATGGAACGTGCTTGCTTTGCAGGGAGTGTAAGTTGTCTCTCAGGATGTCAGTCAGTGGTGTCCTGCTGTTTGTTGGTGCACAGTTGCCAGCAGGGCCTTGTGCTCCCCACAGCAGTAGCCAGTGTCAGCCATCTTGTGAGTCCTTCTCCACTGCCTGTGATGTGAGCATGGTTCAGGGTGGTGTTGATGGGCCAGTTGTGAGGCTGAGCAATGTCTGTGACTACGACTCCCATCATGCTATTGCCTCCACCCCCCTTCCCAGCATGCCCATGCTTCCTTCCTTTTGACTCTGCTTCCCTGTGGGGTGGGCTGGCTGTGCTGACAGGATGGCTGGGAGTGTTGTCCTGGCAGTTGTTTGGCTAAGAGTCCCAAGAGTGTCACTGTGCTTCACACAACATAACCCAGGGTGGTGGTGCTTTGTGGGATCTTGTGTTAGGATGGAGGGCATTGCATTCTACCAGGTGGGTACTGTGGAGTTTGTGTTGGGGGGGTGTGAGGGGAGGTGCTGGTGACTATAGTCAGTGCTGCAAGTCCCCCTTCCCACCCAGCCAGCCAGTTATCCCACCATGGAACGTGCTTGCATTGCAGGGAGTGTAAGTTGTCTCTCAGGATGTCAGTCAGTGGTGTCCTGCTGTTTGTTGGTGCACAGTTGCCAGCAGGGCCTTGTGCTCCCCACAGCAGTAGCCAGTGTCAGCCATCTTGTGAGTCCTTCTCCACTTCCTGTGATGTGAGCATGGTTCAGGGTGGTGTTGATGGGCCAGTTGTGGGGGTGACCAATATCAGTGACTACGACTCCCATCATGCTATTGCCTCCACCCCCTTCCCAGCATGCCCATGCTTCCTTCCTTTTGATTCTGCTTCCCTGTGGGGTGGGCTGGCTGTGCTGACAGGATGGCTGGGAGTGTTGTCCTGGCAGTTGTTTGGCTAAGAGTCCCAAGAGTGGCCCTGTGCTTCACACAACATAACCCAGGGTGGTGGTTCTTTGTGGGATCTTGTGTTAGGATGGGGGCATTGCATTCTACCAGGTGGGTTCTGTGGAGTTTGTGTTGGGGGGTGTGAGGGAGGTGCTTGTGACTATGGTCAGTGCTGCAAGTCCCCCTTCCCACCCAGCTAGCCAGATATCCCACCATGGAACGTGCTTGCATTGCAGGGAGTGTAAGTTGTCTCTCAGGATGTCAGTCAGTGGTGTCCTGCTGTTTGTTGGTGCACAGTTGCCAGCAGGGCCTTGTGCTCCCCACAGCAGTAGCCAGTGTCAGCCATCTTGTGAGTCCTTCTCCACTTCCTGTGATGTGAGCATGGTTCAGGGTGGTGTTGATGGGCCAGTTGTGGGGGTGACCAATATCAGTGACTACGACTCCCATCATGCTATTGCCTCCACCCCCTTCCCAGCATGCCCATGCTTCCTTCCTTTTGATTCTGCTTCCCTGTGGGGTGGGCTGGCTGTGCTGACAGGATGGCTGGGAGTGTTGTCCTGGCAGTTGTTTGGCTAAGAGTCCCAAGAGTGGCCCTGTGCTTCACACAACATAACCCAGGGTGGTGGTTCTTTGTGGGATCTTGTGTTAGGATGGGGGGCATTGCATTCTACCAGGTGGGTTCTGTGGAGTTTGTGTTGGGGGGTGTGAGGGGAGGTGCTTGTGACTATGGTCAGTGCTGCAAGTCCCCCTTCCCACCCAGCTAGCCAGATATCCCACCATGGAACGTGCTTGCATTGCAGGGAGTGTAAGTTGTCTCTCAGGATGTCAGTCAGTGGTGTCCTGCTGTTTGTTGGTGCACAGTTGCCAGCAGGGCCTTGTGCTCCCCACAGCAGTAGCCAGTGTCAGCCATCTTGTGAGTCCTTCTCCA
The DNA here is from genome assembly GCA_963921515.1 of Calotriton arnoldi. Taxonomy (NCBI): domain Eukaryota; kingdom Metazoa; phylum Chordata; class Amphibia; order Caudata; family Salamandridae; genus Calotriton; species Calotriton arnoldi. The sequence goes on from CAWUFW010004055.1 coordinate 1,290,116, forward strand.
CTCCCTGTGATGTGCGCATGGTTCATGGTGGTGTTGATGGGACAGTTGTGGGGGGGCAATATGTGTGACTGCGACTCCCATGATGCTATTGGCTACACTGACTTGGCCAGCATACACAGAATTCCTTCCTTTGAGTGGTCTTCACTGTGTGTTGGTGTTGTTGTGGTGGCTACATGTGTGGATGTGTTTGTTAGTTCTATTTGTGCCACTGCCTAGCTGTAGTTGTAGTTGTGTTTGTACATGTGTTGGCACAGTTGGATGTGACTTTTTGATGGCATGTGTTGTCTTTATCTGACTGACATACACATTTTGGGATGATTCTGTTCTTGTTGCTGTGTAATTGCTATGAGTGCATGGTTTGACTCTCCCCTTGACAGTGATGTGTGTGTTTTGTGGCAGTATATTGTGTACATTTGTTGTGTACTCACCAGGCTCTGGGATGTCCTCTAGTCCATATACGCTCACTGGCGGAAGGATGGCCCGCACCTTCTCCTCCCAGGGCCTGAGGTATATTGGCTTGGCAGGAGGGCCACTGCCGGTGTGTTGGCTGTTGATGTAGTCTTTCTTCAGCATGTCCCGTACCCTCCTGCGCACGTCATACCACCTGTTCTGGATGTCCGTCTTTGTGCGCCGACATGGTGATTGGGCGTTCACCCTGTTGATGATCCTCTCCCACATCTTGGTTTTCTGCGACATGGGGGTCTGTTGGACCAGAGTGCCAAACAGCTGTGGCTCCACCCTGAGGATCTCGTCTACCATGACTTCCAATTCACTATCTAGGAACTTGGGATTCGTCTTGGGGGGCATGGTGATGGGTGGTGATGGTGGGTGATGTGTGTGTTGGTGTGCAGGTGAGGGTGTGTGAGTGTGTGTTTTGCTGGGTGTATGTGAGGTAGGTATTTGTTGGTGTGCTGATGGTGTGTGGCTTGTGTGAGGGATGAGCTGTTGGTGTGTGGTTGCTTTCTCTTGGGTGCTGGCAGTGGAATGGCATTTGCAAAGGCTCATGGTAGTGATTTGTGTCCTTTATATAGGTGGAGTTGTGGGTGTGTCCTTGTTCTCTGTCCCCACCCCCCAGTATTTATTGGCTTGGTAATTGCTTGTTTGGCCTTTTTTTGGGTGATTTTTCCTTTGTGCTGTTTGTGTATGTTGGAAACGTTCTTGTGACCGAGTCGGACCCTGCATTGGTCTCGTACGGTGTTTTCCGTTTCGTTCACGCTGTGTTTGTGCAGTTTTCTATGCTGCGTACGCGTCGGTCGCGGTGTATTGTGTTGCTTCGGCTCGGTTTTGTATGCGTGTCGGTCGTACGGCTTGTCCTCCGTCCGACTCGCTCGTGGTTTTCGCGCCTTGCATCGTACTTAGCGGTTTGGAGTTAGCGTGTACGTTTCGGTCGGATTTGTTCCGGGTGCGTGTCGGTCGGTTGGATTCGCGTGTTTTTCCGGCCGGATTGCTGTTTTCCGTGCGGCTCGGTCGGTCGGCTTGGTTTCGTTACGTGTCGGTCGGATTTTTCGCGCCTTGCATCGTACTTGGCGTGTCGGGCGCCACGGGTGCGTGTCGGTCGGTATTTTTCCGGATCCGAGTCGGTCGGTGCTTTTTCCGGCCCGAATCCGAATCGACCCCATAATCTGTTGCTCCTCTGGGCTTGGGAAAAAACATTTAAATAGAAAAAAGCTGAATAAGCATGCCTTGCCTTTCATCTTTTAATTAGCTTGTTTTCTTCTCCCTGGCGAGTCAAGATCCAGGGAGATTGAAAGGTTTATAACTACACTATGCATGCACTTTGTAACTAATTCAACACACTTTGAAAACATCCAGACTATATTCCTCACTTAAACATAATACCAATCGAATAGATTCAGTTAAACTTCACATTAAAATTGATTAAATCAACAATAGACAAAGTTTCTTAAGATGAAAGGCCCTTACATCAAACATAAAAACAAGTTCACGCTTTGCAAATCATGAAGTGATATGATGCGTTTAGAAACTGTTTCTGCTTGTAATTGCTTTCTATATCCAGAGACGATCACAACTTTGTACAGCCTCCAAGATTACCAACTATTCTGAATACATTTCACATCAAATTAACATTCTCTTTTTCCCACATTGTTGAATCCGTGTTACATCATTACGAACCAGCTGTTTTGCAGAAACCTCACTTGAAGATGACATGTAACTTGTGAAATGGGAATACAGCTCAAAAGACTTTCTCCAGTCCAAAGTTCTGCCTCCTGCTGGTCTCAGATGACAATCCACCATTCACTTTTAGGAACCAGACCTCCCTCTCTACTTCGGCTACACACCTAAGCAGGACTACATCCCCTACCAATTCAGAAAACAGGATATATCCTTTTAGTTACAAAACTAACTTTTCATAGGTTACCTAATTTTACTCCACGTGCCTGCTCACTATCTCTACTAAGCTTAACTCTTCCCACTGGGAATTTGTGATATGTCCTGCCAAGAAGAGGGCACAACATACCACAACTTTCCTTTACTTGGAGCAACTATTTAATAAATATCCAGCCATACCATGCAGCTGATACCATAACAGTTATTTGGAGAGGAGATTATTTCCCTGAGCAGAAACAGAAACCTAATGCGCTTGCTATGTCAATTCCATATTTAGGAATACCCTTGTCCTTCCTACTTTCAAGATGGTATACATTGCCAGAGTGCCTCTATCAATTAGCTTTTTGTTACAATAAGAAAACAAGGCGTAGGTAGTTTAGGAGATCTTCTTTATTCGTCTTCACACCACCACAGGTTCCAGTCAGCTGGAGTCAGCTGTGGAATGTTGGCAAACAGAGACATGGGTGCTACCAAATGGGTTAAGGGAGAGGGGTGACGGAATATACCAATAGGAGAGGAGATTATAACACACCTCCTTACATAGGGTGAGAAGGAAGAGAAAGGATAGAAGGAGGGAGAAGAATGAGAAAACAAGAAGGCCAGGAAGAAAAAGGCAAAAAGGAGGTACAAGGAGAGTCAATGCAAAACAAGGAGTATGCTGGGAACTCAGCAACCATAAAGTAGTCACTTTACACAATAGTCTCTAACCCACTCAGGTGTGGTTTTGGTTCTTGGAGATCTCCTGGGACTGAAGGTCCCTGACCCACACTCTTGGTTAAGACTGTTATCAAAATCACCCACTTGTTTGTGAGAAACTATTCTGTCCATGCTCCAGGTTTGTCCATTCTCTAGATGGACCACATTCTTGCCCACCCCGGCTATTCTGAATGGTTCAGAAAACCTGGACGCCTCTCTTCTATGTGGTTTGGGCAGGTCCACACGGACCCATTCTCCTTCCTTGAATGTTTTGGATTTGACATGCTTAGTTTGGTCATATCTACTCTTATATTTGTTCTGGTGTTCATCCACCTTTCTTGAAATTTCATTGTGTTTAACAACACATGTACCATTCCTTACCAACCCTGGAGGAGATAGTTTGGTTTTTGGAATTCTTCCTTTGAGAGAGGTAAACGCGGAGATCCCTGTCACACTATTGGGGGTAGAGCGATAAACCCAAATCGTTTCTTGTAAGGCAGATTTGGCAGGAATCCCCATGATTTCCACTCTATGAAGACATTCTTTGAACATGCGGTTAATATGTTTGACTAGTCCATTAGCACGGGGACAATACAAGGCAGTCTTATGATGGGTAATGCCCCTGTCAGACAAAAACTCTTTCATATTCTCTGAGGTGAACTGCACACCACTGTCTGTAACAAGGATGTCCGGAATGCCCTCATCATAGAAAACTCCTTCTAAGAACTGTGTCAGAACATTAGTGTCGATTTGATGAACACATTTGTAGACAACCCAATGAGTAAGATAGTCCACTAATACTAAGATGAACCGCTCATTCAATTTCGTCAGGTTGAGTGGACCTATAATGTCTAGAGTCAACTTGGACCATGGGCGGTCCGGAAACTCTACTGGAAAAAGTGGAGGTTTGCAGGTTTGGCGGGTCTTGTCACTGCAGCTGCAATCCAAGCAATCTCTCACGATATTTTCAGTCATAGCATCCATGCTCGGCCACCAGTAGTCCAAGCGGATTTTGTTCTTGGTGAGACTGCGCCCTAAATGGCCTATGTGAGCTAGGTCTACAATCTTCTCTCTAAGGCTCTCTGGTGGGACAATTTTCTCTCCTCTGCAAACAATACCTTCTTGTATGTTTAGTTCCACTCTCACATCCCAGTACTTGCTCAGAGATGCTGGGACATCACCTTTAGCAGCAGGCCAACCATTTTTGATGAATTCTTTGAGAGAACCCATTTCAGCATCAGTTTGTACACAGTCATCCCATTCCTCCTTATTTAAGCAGGTAAGTTTAAGTATAACATCATCACATTCATTAGCAACAGCTTCTCCCTCCACCACCGGCGGTGAACGTGATAAAAAATCTGCTACAATATTTTGAGTCCCTGGTACATACTTAACTCTGAAATTGTACCCTTCTAATCCTAGATTCCACCTGGAAATCCTAGGGGTGGTTCTAATCGACCCATTTGTGGTAAATGCATACATGAGAGGCTTGTGGTCGGTTTACAGTAAATGGTATGCCCCACAGAAAAAAACGGAAATGTTTGATCGCCCAAAAGCAGGCAAGTGCCTCTTTCTCCACCACGGAGTAGTTTACTTCTGCGCCCTTGAGGGCACAGGAGGCATAAGCAACAATTTGTTCTTTACCATCTGCAAATTGGGTGAGACTAGCTCCCAGGCCTTTGTTGTTAGCATCAGTGCAAAGAATCGTGGGTTTGGTGGGGTCAAACCTACCCAGGGATGGGGCAGTAATAATGCTTTCCTTTACAGTTACGAAAGCATCTTGACAGTCATGAGACCACACAAAGGGGGTTCTGGATTTAAGTAAACTCCGCAGGGGTTCAACTATAGTGGCATAATTGCAGACAAATTTGGAATAATATTCCGATAGGCCCAGAAATGACTTAAGGTCTTCCACACAAGTTGGGGCCACGGTGTTTTGAATAGCCTCCACCAAGTCCAGTTTGGGTTTGATACCATCTTGAGAGATGGTGTGTCCAAGGTACTCGACCAATCCCACACCTATGCAACATTTCTCTTTTTTTAGAGTGAGACCGTCTTTTTCCAAGTTGGTTAACACCATTCTGAGAGTGGTATTGTGTTCCTCCAGATCCTTCCCATGAATGAGTATGTCATTCTGAAAGCAAAGGGTTCTGGGAAGGTCTTTCAGAACGTGTTGCATGCTCCTCTGGAAGGCGGCAGCCACAGAAGCCAACCCAAATGGCATAGAAAGGTATTGGAATGCCCCCAGAGGAGTTACAAAGGATGTGAGATGGCGTGAATCGGGGTGGAGCTCTACTTGGTGGTAGGCTGAGGAAAGGTCTAGGACGCTGAAACAACTCGCTCCTTTTATAAGGGTGAGGACCTCATGAATGCGTGGAAGGGGGTGCCTATCCACCCAAATGTTCTCATTTAGGTCTCTGAGATCAACACATAACCTGCTGTCTTTACTAGACGCTTTGGAGGTGAGAACAATGGGGGCCAACCACTGGGAGCATTCGATGGGTTCAATGACACCTAGTGTCAACAATCTGTCCAACTCAGCTTGTAGAGGGGCTTGCATCATGTGAGGTATGGGCCTAACCATGTGTGCAATAGGTTTGGCATTAGATTTTAGCTTAATCGTGTGTTGGTAATTCCTTAGTAAACCTAACTCATCAGAGAAGACTTTGGGGAATTCATTGCACACATCCATCCCCCCAACCGACGGATCCACCAAAAGAACCTGGTCAGGACTGTTGGGATCTAGTTTGATGCCAAGTTCCCTTTGGTGCTTCCACCCTAACAAATTGGATCCTTTCTGGGTGACATACATTTTGCCCACAGTATTCCTTCCCTTAAACCCAATCTTCATGGTGGTCATACCCAGTAAAGGTATGGGATCCCCATTGTAACCCCCAGGTTGGATATCAGGGGATAAAATGTTTTCTTGCCAGGAGGGAAAGAGTTGGGAGAAAACATTGGCATCTACCAGGGTGTATGGGGAACAGGAATCTGCAAAAACAGTCACAGGTCTCTTGTCCAAAGTGATATTGCAAGAGGAAACTTGGTGGAATCATTGGTATCTTTAAGTTGAAAGACTAGTTTAGTTTCGGAAGGAGAGTCATGTTCGATAGACAAAACCAATTTTGAATGTTGTTCCCTACATACCCTGCCTAAATGCCCCTTTTTCCCGCATTTATGGCAAGTGACAGAACGGGCTTGGCACACAGGATTGTTAGCCAGGTAGGTCGGGCTCCCACATCTGTAACACTTGAGTTTGGTACCGAAAGGGAAGTTGTTGGTAGTTTTACTCTTTACATCTTTTCCCCCATCGTGTTTGCTTATGGCATTGACCTCAGTATATTTGTCCCCCTCCCCTTTCATGGCAACCATGCAGTCAGCGGTATGTTCAATCCCCACAGCTATGTCAATGGCCTCTTTGAGGTCGGGATTAGCTACAAGAAGTCTTTCCTGAATCTTAGGGTTGTTGGTGCATCTAACCAACTGATCCCTGATGAGGGACTCTTGAAGAGACTCAAACTCGCATGTGTTTGCTAGACCTTTTAAAGAGGCAATGAAAGGTTTGACTTTTTCACTTTTACCTTGTGTCCTTGAAAAGAACCTATGCCTTTCTAATATCACATTTATTTTCTTACTAAAGTGTTTTTTCCAGTTTGTTTACTGCAACTTAGTAAACATTTTCGTCCTCTTCGCTATCACTTTCCCCTTCTAAGGAAACCGAGATATTATCATATGCCATACGGCCCTCGATACCTAAGTTGTGCAATAGGGTATGAAGTTTGCGCAATGGAGAAAATTTCTCCCCACCAATGGCAATTAGGTAGGACTCCAATAAGCCAAACCATTGCTTCCATGGTAGTAAAGGTTCGCCCACCTCGTTTAGGAAAGGTGGAGGTTGAGACATATTAGCTGTTAATATAACCAAAGAAGACGGCCAAGAAATATGAAAAAAATGACTGTCTGACATAAAATGTCTGGCACCTCGAAGGTTTGTTAAGAAAACCCTCACACACCAACCTGGTTGGTGTCATGCTTCATCATCGGGTCCCAGCTGGGTAGCCGAATGCTACCCGGCTGTGCTACAACACCTGTTTACAGTGGAGCGGGTTTCAAGGTGAATGTGAGTGTGATGAAGTGAGTGAAATATAAAAATACCTCCAGAGTACTACCCGTTACTTTTATTCGTGGTAGTCTGGGATATAGTTAAAAAGAGACATGAGAGTGGATAAGAAACTACTAATATTCTGCGTAGTTGGTTATATTATCCTTAGGTCGACATGTTTCAGCCCTTAACAAAAATATATACAGGCTTTCTTCAGGACCTCTCAAATAAATAAATGTGAGTGATGTGAAAAAGTGTGATAAAAATTATTACCACATGAAATGCATTTTTAACACTCACGCTAAGGAGTGCTATTTATGCGGCAAGGACTGGCGATGTGTAGGTCCTTTTTAAAATATAGAATACATTAATTCATATGTAGACGTTCTTATCTGGTCCAAGAGGGGGAAGAGGCACCTCTCTTACTTCACATATTTATGTGGCGGCGTCTCCCTCATACAACCTAGAGCATGTCCCCTGGAGCAGGCTGCTCCAGGGGACATGCTCTAGGTATCTAGGTATCACTCACATTTATTTATTTGAGAGGTCCTGAAGAAAGCCCGTATATATTTTTGTTAAGGGCTGAAACATGTCGACCTAAGGATAATATAACCAACTACGCAGAATATTAGTAGTTTCTTATCCACTCTCATGTCTCTTTTTTAACTATATCCCAGACTACCACGAATAAAAGTAACGGGTAGTACTCTGGAGGTATTTTTATATTTCACTCACTTCATCACACTCACATTCACCTTGAAACCCGCTCCACTGAAAACAGGTGTTGTAGCACAGCCGGGTAGCATTCGGCTACCCAGCTGGGACCCGATGATGAAGCATGACACCAACCAGGTTGGTGTGTGAGGGTTTTCTTAACAAACCTTCGAGGTGCCAGACATTTTATGTCAGACAGTCATTTTTTTCATATTTCTTGGCCGTCTTCTTTGGTTATATTATAAATTTGCAGGGACAAGGACGGCCGTCCTAGAGTCCTAGCTCTTTATTTTGGTTTTGAACATATTAGCTGTTGCCATGTTTGTACACAAGAAGACCCCAGGGAAGGTGAATAAGGTACCCCAATGCCAAGAAATGCTAGGGTACTACTTTGAATAAGAACAGCAGTGTTCAACAATAGTGTTTAAGTAAGGTGGAAGTCTGGTAGATGTTCACTAGACGGAAGCTGTGCTTGTCAGCATGAAATAACAGGCAGCAAAAACGAATAGAGAGGCACCATACAGCGGAGTCAGGCTCCCACACTGTGACAATATAAGAATGACAGCTGTGCCCATCAGCGAGTGGGACCAGGCAGCGAAAACTAATAAATAAGGCACCTCACAGCAGAGTCATGCTCCCATGCTGTGACACTATGATTGAAAGCTGTGCCCATCAGCGTGAGGTAACAGGCAGTAAAGACCCAATAAGGCAGGCACCTCACAGCGGAGTCAGGCTCCCACGCCGTGAAAGGAAAATGGCTAACAGCTGTGCCTGTCAGCGTGTGGAAACAGGCAGTAGAAACACAAAAATGAGGAATTCACAGCGTAGTCAGGCTCCCACGCTGTGAAAGAATGCGAGTAAGAGCTGTGCCCGTCAGTGTGTAGAGACGAGCCGGCAGAACAGAAAAGAAACTCTTCAGAAGGCTGTCCCTTGAGGTAGCCACGCCCGATAGGAGTGGCTGAGGGCACTGCGGATCGATATTCCAGGCTGTCCTTGCAGCAGCCACGCCCGGGGAGGAGTGGCTGAAAGGCGTGAGATCCGTACATACCATGAGTCAGCTCCACACAGGAAGGAAAACTGGCTGAGGGGTGTCCGATGGCGAAAGAAAACGGCCAGAACGCTGGGAGAGGGCGCCCCTCCAGTAAGGTAGCACAGGAAAGTTCCCGCTCTGAGGTGGAGCAAGGCGCGCCTAAAAGGTCGAGGTCGCTGGTTAAAAGAATGGATCAGCAGCGGTAGTCAGCCGGCAATGGAAGCGCTTCCAGGGTGGGCGAAGCAGGGGTGCCACAAAAGTTGAGGTCGCCGGCTCGGGGAGAGCTAGACTGGTAAGGCAAGGCAGGGCACCTCAGAACAAACCGGTAGATCCAGGGCAGGGTAACACGGAGCAACAGCTGTGAGGGGAGAGTAAGTGAACCAAGGGAAGCTTCCCCACAGCGCAGCAGGAGGAACGAGGAATGGCAATACCCCCGCAGCGGTCACAGAAAGGGAGCAGGGAAAATAATGCTCCACAAGAAGGCAACAGGCAGGTACCACAGCAGGCAAGGAGAAAACCTCAATCCCAATCGCAGAGTGGAAAATGGAGCAGAAGGGGAGACAGCCACAGCAGAAGAGCGACGAAGCAGCCGCAAATCAGCAGGATCAGGAGACCTGAGGTAAGCGTCAGGCTGGTACTCACAAGTAAGTTGTAGAATTCAAGCAGCTGATACTGGAGAAAGCGTTGGGGGTGGTGGTGAACCGTCCCCACACGGTTAGTGGTCGCCAGTGTTACAATAAGAAAACAAGGCGTAGGTAGTTTAGGAGATCTTCTTTATTCGTCTTCACACCACCACAGGTTCCAGTCAGCTGGAGTCAGCTGTGGAATGGTGGCAAACAGAGACATGGGTGCTACCAACTGGGTCAAGGGAGCGGGGTGACGGAATATACCAATAGGAGAGGAGATTATAACACTTTTCTACCGGGTTCAGAAGAAACACACAAACATCACTTAAATGACTTCACACAATTCTTAACCTTGCTTAAAACATGTCCCAGACTTCCAACATGCTGCCTCCATTCCAATCCACCCATTAAATTTAGGACAAAGGACCAGGTGTTTCCTTTCTGTTAAGCAGCAGGTCTCTCTTCCTTCCATGAAGGTCCAAATTCCTATACTCAAAATCACATGGTGTACCCTGCGGCCTGTCTAGCATGATGATCCTGGAGAAGCATGGATTACCATGGAGGTGGTGCAAGGTGTTTTTCATAGTTGACCTATGCCCTTACCTACTCTCCCTAAAAATCATGAGCCTTCTCTTGTTTATCCTCTCGCTTGGATTTGGTCTCTGCTCCCAGCAGCTGTGGACAAAGTAGTCTGTATCTGCTGTAGTTCCCCTTAACCGGACTTATGCTCCAAAGTTTAATGCAGTCAGTGCTCCCCAAGAAAGCCACTTTACTCATGCCACGTGTCTCTTAATGGGTCATAGGCTAAGAGAAACAAATGGCCAGATGTACTATCCCCATTCACAAACCAGGGATGTGCTATTTGCACATTGTGGGGTTTGCAAATCTCTGTACAATTTGCAATCAAACCTTTGTATCAATAGGTCATATCACAAATTGTTTGTTTGCAGGGAGGTCACAAAATTACTCTAATAGTGTACATTACATAGGCAGGTCCCGATTTGCAGCCCCATTGTGCCAGGCTGCAAATTTAAGGTGCAAAAGGGACAGCAGACCTTCATGTCAGCATTTGCTGTCTCAAAGAGGAAAAAAAAAACTTTTAACCCCTTCAGCGCGGCGTGGATTTTCGCGCTGTGCTGAGGGTTCTATTGAGCGGGCGGGGCCATGACGGAGCGGTTCCGTCATGCGCACAGCGCAACCGACGCTTATGACGGAACCGCTCCGTCATAAGCGCCGAAGGGGTTAAGGCAGCTTGTGTCTCTTAAAAGGACAGATGCAGCTTTACAAAACACACATAGGAAGAAATTTGGGGAGACCAGATAGTTGCTTCTTGGCCTACTGAAAGACCCCCCCCCCTGAGGTCGAAGGCAAGAGTCCAAAAGATCCCAATCCTTGATACATCCCTTACTGAATTACAAATAGGAGGGGTATGCCTCTTTCACACATCCTCCTAACTGCAATTCTGAAAGGGTTGCAAATCCCTTTTACTAGTTGGTAAGACTTTTCGGACTTGTTAATGCGCTTTCATACATTGTAAAAAAGTCTCTTATTAGTAACAAACTCTGATTTTGTCATTGGTGAGGTTTGCATCCACAAAGGAGCTTTCTACAACCTGTCCAAAGGTTTCTCCTTCAATGGGGAACAACCGCATGCAAGTGATAATAATAATAATAATAATTCCTATTTGTAAAGCATGAACATATCACCTCCTTAAGGGTTTTAAGGTGCTGGGGGCCGTCGGAGAGATTAAGTTGGCTATTGCCCAGAGTCACATGATGCTTAGCTGCTGCCGGCGATCGAGCTGCAAACCCCACGCTCCGGAGTCAGCTGCTCTGGCCACTGCACCACACCTCTCCCCAAGTGACAGAGACCTATTTCAATATGTGTTTGCACAGGCTCTTTTCCTCTGTATTGTGTGTTGCACAAAGATCCCCAATTCCTCATCTATAATGTCAAAGTGTGCTTAGCACACAAGCAGTGGTTTGCGCTGCTGTACACACGTTGCACATATTAAGCAATTGTCTTGTGGACCAAATACAGCCACAGTAGAATTAACATTGTTGTAGAAAGTCTAGTGCGTCCAAATATATTTCTCTACTTTTAATCATAGAGATGTTGCTGTATATTAAATGGCATAACAAATATGCTCTCTGCCTCTGTTTTTCTCTGTCCATAGTTTGTGTCTATTTCTTAGCATCATTAGATTGTTTTTCTTGGTTGTCGTCGCAGCTTTTCAATTTCATCTTCCATACATTTGTCTTCCAGATTGTTCTCATCTGAGGTTTCTCTCTCAAGCTCTGCCTTCTCAAGGGAAACATTTGTGCAATTTAACTTCAAAATGCATCCAGTTGACTCTCTGTCTATTGTCTTGTGCAGACATTTATGACATTCTTTCTTACATGTCTATGGTTGCAGCATTTGGTTTTTATCCCTTTTTGCAAATTTTCAATGTATGTATTTATTTAGTTGACGTCTTTATCAGAAAAAGCGTTGTCAATCAATTAATCAGTAGATTTGTAGAGACGTGATCTGATTATATGCTTTCCTCCTGCCTGCACTTTGATCGTGTTTTGGACAATACGACCTCCCCGCACTCGGGCCTCATTGTCCCAAAGTGGTATCCTGTAAATTGGCCAGTCGCGGCCGGCATTAATCGTGAAGGGAGTGCTGGGGGTCACGCGAGCGGGGGGGGGGTTAATATATTTTAAAAAACCTACCTTTCGCCGGGTTCCGCGTTTTCCTGCTCTCCTGCCTCCGGCAGGAACAGGAAGCAGGCAGCCTCCCTCCCCTAAGCCAATCACAATGCTGCAATGGCAGCGTTGTGATTGGTCGAGACGCCGACCAGCCAGGCGCCTATGGGGAGGCAATTTTCTCCATGTAGGCTGCATGCAGCCTACATGGAGAAAAGGCAGAGTGCACATGACTGGTTTGGTCGGCACCAGGGCCGACCAAACAGTCAGCGCACTCAGCAGTGGGCAAGCCACTCCTCCCCTGCCCTATAGAAGTCCACATAAGGTATCCATGCCACATTTGTATCCTTTTCTTCCAACATCCTGAGAATTTTAAAGGTACCCAGGGTTTGTGGATTCCCCTGCAGGGGACCCAAAAATTAGCCAAAATACAGCAAATATATTTTGAAATGGGGAAAAAGTGCTGCAGAAGAATGTGTCTGTTTTTTCCCTGCAAATGGCATCAACAAAGGGTTTGTGGTGCTGAAATCACCATCTTTCCAGCTTTCAGAGACAGGCAGACTTTTGTCAGAAAACCAATATTTTCTACACAGTTTTGGCATTTTACTGGGACATAGCCTATTTTTACTATGTTTTGTGCTTTGAACCTCCTTCCAGTTGGTGGTAGAAATGGGTGTGAAAGCAATAATGGATCTCGGACAGCTATACATTTCAGAAAAGGAGACAAAATCTGGAATTCAGCAAGGGGTCATTTGGGTAGATCCTTCAAGGTTTTTCTATAGAAACTAACAGTTGAAATAAAAAATATTGAAATTAATTTGAAAAAAACCGCGATTCATGCCAACGTTTTCACCTGTAACTTCTTCTAACTATGGCAGATTTTTAAAAGCAATATACTGTTATGTTTGCTGGACCTTTCTGGTTGTGGTGATATGTAGGACTTGTAGGTTCACCAAGAATCCGATGTACCCAGAGCCAATAACTGAGCTGCGCCTTGCAATGGGTTTTCATTGTGTACCGGGTAATTTATTTAGTAAAATATAAAGAGTGAAAAATTGGTATCAAGGACACCTATGTATTTCTGAAATGGGAACAAAATATAGAGTTTAGACAGAAATGTGAGAAAAATGTGATTTTTTTCAGCTAAATTTGAGGTTTTCAGGGATTCTGAGTAGGAAAACGTTGGGAGGTCCATGCAAGCCACACCTCCCTGGACTCCCCTGGCTGTCTAGGTTTCAGAAATATCTGGGTTTGGTAGGTTTCCCTAGATGTTTTCGGAGCCCAGGACCAAAAACGCAGTTGACCCCCTTGAAAAACCAGTTTGTTTTGTGATAGATAGGAGGGCATCTGAGTTTTTGGTCCCAGGCTTACAGACATTTAGGGGAACCTAAAAAACCTAGACATTTCCTAAAACTATACACACTTGGGAGTCCAGGCAGGTGTGGCTTGCATTCATACCCCCAACAGTTCCCTTCCCAGAATCAGCTGCAAACCTCAAATTTAGCTAAAAAGTCAATTTTCCTCTAATATCTTTGTGGGAAAGTTCTGGGATCACCGCACATCACACATTTCCTACCACTCAGCATTCCCCTCAGTCTCCCGATAAAAAAGCTACCTTACTTGTGTGGATGAGCCAAGTTCCTATGACATGGAAGGGCCAAAAATGTGTAGAGGTTGAGGGGGGCCCAAAGCAGGTCCAAAAGGGCAGTTTGTTTATAGGTTTTTAGGCTGACGCTACTTTGGGCACCCACACAAGTTAGGTATAATTTTTCTCGGGAGACCAAGGGGAATGCTGGGTGGTAGGAAATTTGTGCCTACATGGTGATCCTACAACTTACCCACACAGAAATGTGAGGAAAATGTGACTTTGTAAGTAAATTTGAGGTGTGCCTGGTATTCTGGGTAAGAAAACGCTGGGGGATCCATGCACGCCACACCGCCAGCCAAGAGTCAGTACATGCACACCACAAGCCAAGGGCCATGCATACACACCACCAGCCAAGCGCCATCCACATACACCGCCCGCCAAATGCCACTGATGCACACAGTCAGCCAAGCACTTTCCACGCACCCTGCCAGCCAAGCTCCACCCACGCACTCTGCCAGTCAAGCGCCTTCCCCTCACAACGCCAGCCAAGCAGGGCAGGACTGGCAACAGCAACTAGCCCCTGAGAGGGGAGGCAGGCTAGTAAAATGCACTGCTCCCGCTTTTGTTACTTGGGGCCAATATTGCAGCACTGCTGCAAAACAGGCCCCCTGTGACAAAACTGGCCCCCACGACCAGAAAACCGGCCCCCACTCCTCCGGCCCACCGGGGAAACACCTGGTACCTGCTATGGCCAGTCCGGCCCTGCAGTCAAGCACCATACATGCACACAGTCAGCTAAGCACCAGTCCATGTATACCGCCAGCCAAGGGCCACTCCGCACACACCACCAGGCTATCGCCAATCTACACACACCGTCATCAAGCACGAGTCCCCACACACCATTAGCCAAGTGAGGGCCACCATCACTGCAAGCAAAATGCCAGCCAAAGGTCAGTACATGCAGACCGTCAGCCAAACTCCAGTTCACACACACACAAACTCTGGTTTTCTGCCCCCGCTTGAGGGCAGATAAGACTAGGAATATCACTGAAACAGCCAAAATATGTGCCTAAAAGAAAAGGGGAGCGACCCTGCCTATGGGGCTTCTCCCTAACATGCCCATAAACATATACCTGGCGCCTAGTGGGCTCTCTGCCCCCCCAGAGGGCATATTAGGGGCTCATGCCTGATCTGCCTTCCGGGGGGGCAGAAAGACATTTTTGGGGGTGGGGGCAAAAGCATGCTTATTCTCGGCAGCCCCAACCCCTACGTATAAAAAAATACAACATAATCCCTGGTGCCTTGAGGGCTTTCTGCCCCCTCGGGGGAGCAAATCAGGGGCTACTGCCCCCACCTGCCTCCTGGGGTGGCAGAAAGACTTTGACAATTGTTTTGGTGGGTGGGGGCTTTGGCATGCCCATTTTGGGCAGCCCCCCACCCCTACAAATAAAAAAAAACAATCCCTGGTGCCTAGTGGGCTTTCTGCCCCCCCGGGGGGCAGATCAGGGGCTATTGCCCCATCTGCCTCCTGGGGGGCAGAAAGACACATTTTTGGGGGCGGAGGTGGGGGCATTGGCATGCCCATTTTGGGCAGCCCCCACCCCAATATACATTAAAAAAATCCCTGGTGCCTAGTGTGCATTCTGCCCGCCGGGGGGCAGATAACGGTCTATTGCACCCATCTGCCTCCCAGGGGAGACAGAAAGACTGTGTCAATTTTTGGGGGTGTAGGGCATTGGCATGCCCATTTTGGCCAGCCCCCACCCCTATGTATAAAATAAAACAATCCCTGATGCCTAGTGTGCTTTCTGCCCCCCCCCGGGAGGCAGAAAGACTGTGGCTAATTTTTTTGGGGGGTGGGGACATTGACATGCCCATTCTTCTACATATAAAGAAAAGCAAAGACCCGGGTGCCTAGTGGGCTTTCTGCCGACGGGGGGTGCAGATAAGGCACTATTATACCCATCTGCCTCCCTGGGGGGCAGAAAGACTGTGGATTATTTCTTTTAGGGGGTGGAGGCACTGGCATGCCCATTTAGGGCAGCCCCCACCCCTATATACATTATAAAATCCCTGGTGCCTAGTGTGCATTCCGCCCCAGGGGGCAGATAAGGGACTATTGCCCCCATCTGCCTCCAAGGGGAGACAGAAAGACTGTGGCAATTTTTTGGGGGTGGGGCATTGGCATGCCTATTTTGGGCAGCCCCCACCCCTATGTCTAAAACAAAACAATACCTATATAGATAAAAAGAAATCCCTGGTGCCATAGTGTGCTTTCTTCCCCCCCAGGGGGCAGATCAGGGGGGGGCGCAGAAAGACTGACATTTTTGGGGCAGGGTGGGGGCATTGGCATGCCTATTTTAGGCAGCCCCCACCCCTATAGACATAAAAAGACATCCCTGGTGCCTAGTGTGCTTTCTGCCGGCCTGGGGGGACAGATCGGGGGCTGTAGCCCCATCTGCTCCCAGTGGGGGCAGAAAGACTGTAAGTTTGGGGGAGGGGGGTTGGGGCATTGGCATGCTGATTTTGGGTAGCCCACACCCCTTTATACATAAAAAAAATCCTGGTACCTAGTATGCTTTCTGCCCCTCTGTGGGCAGATCGGGGGCTATTGCCCCATGTGCCTCCCTGACTGTGGAATTTTTGTTGGGGGCATTGGCATGCCCATTTTGGGAAGCCCCCACCCCTATAGCCATAAAAAAATTCCATGGTGCCTAGTGTGCTTTCTGCCACCCCAAGGCTGCAGATCGGGGGCTATTGCCCCCATCTGCCTCCGGGGGGGGCAGAAAGAATGATCTGGCCCAAAAATATGGGGGAAGCAAAAGCCCTTGCCCAAGGGGCTGCTCCCCCCTCCCTGGTGCCTAGTGGGTGGATCCCTGCTTGGGGATCATCCTCCTAAGGCAATCCCAAAGCAGGGATCCACTAGGGCGGAGATCGCCCCCTTTCCAATGATACCTCTCCCATCTGCCTCGGTGCTCAGGGGGCTGAGATTGCTGATAATTAACTAAGAGGTAAGTTAGATGTCCTGCATACCCTATTGTGCCATCAATTATTACAGACAAATCAATATTATAGTCTATAAAACAAAACAAAAAAATTGCCACACACATCCTGAACCTTATGTATTTGAAGGTGCTCTTATGTGATGAGGAAGAAAAACAAAATAAAATGTTTGCCCAGGATAACACAATTTTGTCAATTGGGGAAGCCAGGATTTCCTGTTTCACATTGTGTGATTCAGTCATTAGATGGGCATCTTGTGCTCTCACCCATTTCACATCAAAGATCACTGCTTTGTCTGTAATGCTTGGTCACTGCTTTGTCTGTAATGCTTGGTGTCTGACAGTAGAGTGCCGGTGTCAGGCAGATGCCACATTTTCGATGCAAGTGAGCATGTTTGTGCTAAGAAAATAGCACTACATGTAGAATTACTCTTCTTACATAATTCTGTGTAATCTTGCAGAGTATTTGGGTAATTGCATATGATTTTGCTATATGGAATTGTGTAAGTTACACCAAGCCCTAGGTATGTTATGTACAATGTTTACATTTGTCCTTTGTCCATGTTTTTTCCATTACGGCAACTAACCCCAACTCCTATAATCTTTGATAGACATTCCTACATTTCGCAAATTTTTTCATCATGAACATTGTTATAAATGGGGGTCTCTAGTTGGCAGTGGCTTGCACTCTATCCAAGTAGGAACCCTTCCTTCTAGTCAGGGTAAGGGAGTTACACACCCAAGATAACCCCTTCTCACCCCCTTGGTAGCTGGGTAAGAGCAGTCAGGCTTCTTTCAGAGGCAATATGTGAGGTATTTGCACATACACACACAGTAACACAGTGAAGATACAACAAATGAACAACACACCAGTTTAGAAAAATAATGAATCTTTATCTAAGTAAAATAAGACCAAAACGACAAAACTCCAACATCAATAAGCAAAGATATCACTTTTAAAAGGTAAAAAATAGTTCAGTCATAGAAAACTATGGATGCATCACTTTCAGCACCAAGTTCATGGGATGCGTCAAAGTCAAGAACGAAAACAGGCACACAGGAGGTGAAGAGCTGGAAAACAAAGCGATGAGTCAATTCCTTAATTTCCTTCTCACACAAACGGAAGGGAGGAGAGGCAAACTTTCTCTTCTCTGGCCTCCCCAATCACATAACTGTAACACACACGGAGGAGTAGCGAATGATAATACGAAGGTGGCGCGTGCTCAGTGAGAAAATACTGCCCTCCCTCACAAAATTGTGACATGCTTCATCATATGGCTTGCTTCAATACACCCCCGCGCAGACCAACGCCTGGGGTGGAGCAAAAGGGAGGGGAAGACAATACAAACACGAAACAAATATTGCACAGATATATGTCTGGGATCACCGCA
Source organism: Calotriton arnoldi (assembly GCA_963921515.1). Classification (NCBI taxonomy): domain Eukaryota; kingdom Metazoa; phylum Chordata; class Amphibia; order Caudata; family Salamandridae; genus Calotriton; species Calotriton arnoldi. The sequence goes on from CAWUFW010004055.1 coordinate 1,308,304, forward strand.
AGAAAAGTGCAGTGAAGGTTAAAACTAGTTCTGTGGTGTCTCTGCTCAGCAATTTATTCCTGGACCCACCGACTAGATCTAAAAACGTGAAGGATGGTGGTGAAAGGAAAGAATTAAGAGTTCCTTCACCCCTCCTTACTGCCAAAGTGTCAACATGTGTCTGCCGTGTTTTAAGTGCCCACAGTGTCGGGTCACACCGGCATTCCTCAGGACCTTTCTGATACCAATAATGTATTACCCTCGGTACCTGGATTTAGGTATCCCTGGAATCTGTAATTTCCAAAGGGAGGGTGCCCCTAAGTAACTCACATCTGATAATCTGTAGGGGAAGACACAAAAAGAATGATATAAGAGTACTTGTGCGTGGGTAACTCCCGTGTATACAAACTCATATACTCGAAGTACCCATTCATAACTCTCATCACATTGCGGCATGCTTATTCCAGCTATGTCTATATGTAGACCCAATTGGTTTTGAAAATTATCTAAATGTCTATAATAGAACATCCCATCCAAACAAGGGATAATTCCCCTTTAAAAACTTGCAGGAAATCGACTTAGCTGGACAGAAGTCCATTACGCTCTCATTGTGCTCACACATGCTGCGTAATGAAAAGCCCAACTCACTGTGTTTCATTAGAATCATGCTAAAACTGGCGAGTAAATGGGAGAGCCCCCTGTAGTCACACTCTGGGGGAGAATAAAAACATAGAGAGGTTGGATTTAGCAATAGCATAAAATATCATAGTGGCCTACAGGACCCCGAGAGGTCGGTATTAATGAAAGCGTGCACCAAAACTCGTGAACTGCAAAGTATTGCTGGTGATACCAAGGCACTGGCGTAGCAAGGGGGGGGCGGAGGGGGCACGAGAATTCGGGGCGGCAGGTAAATTTATCGCCAGCACCCCCCCCCCCCGGCTCTTAGGCGCTCGGCGGCAAAAGGCAGGGACCGCCACTGGCGGCAGAGTGCCTAGCTACGCCACTGTACCAAGGGTGGAACACCAGCATCTATATAATGCCCCCAAACAGCCGGGGCTGTAAGTTGTTAAGGTTATTATCTTCCACAACCCTTATCATGTGGGAGTGCATCATGAAATGCCTGATAGCCATGAATTGTAGTAAAAGTCACCACCCATAGTAGTACGATTTCTCGTGGCAGGGCCAAGCAAGCTCGTAGAGCGAGTGGCCTCAAATCGTTGTTCCATCCCGCCGAAAAACCACCCCTACAGCTCCTTAATTCGTCAAGGGTGGTACTCTGCCTGGAGAATTTCCAGTTACCGCCGTGGAGGTAGCGAGACGCAGATCCAATGCGTTTCTCATATCGGGAGGATTTCTGGTCATGTGACGTGCTCGGCGTTACGTGGCCGTGTCACGTGACCGTCGGTGTGTGCTCTTGTCTCGTCATCTCTCCTTAATCCCAGGAGAGATGATGCTTTGGTTCCCTACTGCAGTGCAGGGGAGTTGATGCATCGGTTCCCTAGTGTGAGGGGAGCTGGCTCTGCACACGTGGACTCGGATCCTTACTGCTGGGCAAAGCCGATCAAGACTTGGCGCACAGGTATGAGGCATGGAAAATCTAGGCGCACTAGGGTCTGGCGCACTAGGGTTGATTCAGCTGCGGCAAAGCAGGTACTGCATCAATTTTCCCAGCCACGAGCAAGGGATGCGTTGAATCTTCAGCCGCACAGCATGGCCTGTATCAAAGTCGGAGCGGGTATCTCGGACGTCGGACACAAGGTGCTCCATACTCGGGCTGCGGCATTCTTGGAGCTGCAGGACAGGTGCGGATTGATTCTTCAGCTGCACCACGACGATGCGTTGGTTTTTTCAACCGCACAGCAAGCTGCAGCAGGAAAAAGGGGCACTGAAGATTGATGCATGGATTTTCTTCAGTTCTGTGCAGCAAAGCCACCTCCAAGGGCCCAGAACTGGAATTGGTGCCACTTGGCTGGTAAGAACTCCCAGCAGAGGAGTTTAGGGGCTCCAGGTAAAGTTTTTGATGGCCCAAGACTTCTTAACAGGAGGCAAGCATACACAACCCCCTGGAGATCCTTGGTAAGCAGGATGATAAAAACAAAGTCCAGTCCTTTCACTCTCCAGAATAAAAGAAGCAGCAAGCAGTAGGCCATCACAACACAGCAAGAAGCAAAGTGGCAGTCCCCCTCCTACAGCTTCTCCAGCTCTTCTTCTTGCCAGAATCTCCTCTTAGTCCAGAAGTGTTCTGAAGTTATGGTGTCACAGCTTCAGTACTTAAACCAGTTTCTGCCTTTCAAGTAGGCAAACTTCAAAGGAAAGTCTTTGTAGTGCACAAGACCCTGCCTTTCCCTGACCTGGCTCTAGGCACACTACAGGGTGGTGAAGACAGCCTTTTGTGGTGTCTGTCACAACTCCTCCTACCACTCTAGCTAAGGAGGACCCATCAGCCGGAGGACCCATCAGCCTGGTGATGGGCCATCAGGATATGCAGGGCACACCTCAGCTCCCTTTCTGTTACTGTCTAGAGTGAATGCGCAAACAGCCCAACTGTCCATCTAAACCAGGCATGGATTCCACAGGCAGGTGGAGGCACAGAATGGCAAAGCAATAAAATTCTAAAAGTAGCATTTTCAAACACACAATTTAAAAATCAACTTCACAGGAAGATGTATTTTAAAACTCGGAGTTCAGGGAACCCAAACTCCCAATCTCTTTCTCTTCCCAATTGAAAATTACACTGGTAAGATGTTACACGGCAGCTCCAATGACAACCTATGGGAGAGATAGGAAAATACTGCTAATTTCGTTTTTTAGTATTGCAAGGACTATCAGGATATGTAAAACACATCACTACATGTCCTACCTTTTAAATACACTGCACCCTGCCCAGGGAGCTACCTTGGGATCTACCTTAGGGGTGCCTTACAGGTAGAACAAGGGAAGGTTTGGGCCTGGCAAGTGGGTGCACTTGCCAGGTCGACATGGCAGTTTAAAACTGCACTCAGAGGCATTGCGGTGGCAGGCCTGAGACATGTTTGCAGAGCTATTCATGAGGGTGGCACAATCAGTGCTGCAGGCCCACTAGAAGCATTTGATTTACAGGCCCTGGGTACACACAGTCCACTTTACTAGGGGCTTACCAGTAAACCAAATATGCCAATCATGGATAAAAAATCATAATGACAATTTACACAGAGAGCATATGCACTTTAGTATTGATCAGCAGTGGTAAAGTGTGCAGAGTCATAAAGGCAACAAAAACTGGTCAGAAAAATAGGTGGAAGGAAGGAAAACCTTTGGGTATAACCCTGCAAAACGGGCCAGGTCCAACACAACCACATTTCACCCTGAAGCCAGGGTAGATCTATCAATACCTTGATGGACTTCCCTGATTGGGGCGATAGAACATGGGTCCAGGCCCACAACAGCAGGGGTATACTCCAGTTCTATGGCTCTCTGAACCCAGTTGGATCCCTCTATCCACTTTGCTCCCTGATGCATTCCAGTGGGCAGACAGTGCCACGACGGGCAACACAGTGGTATGGCCCGGTCCACCCCGGGGTGTGATCCTGTCCACCCCCCAGGGACATCTCTGTCCAATCAGGACAGCAACCCACAGAGGCCACTGACAGCTGACAGTGATGAGAGCCATGCCTCATGCCTTTAGGGCTCTCTAACCTCTGTGGTTTCTCAGAGTGGGGGGGGGCGGTAGCCCCAGGTGCCTGGCACCCTTTGTCCACTCTGCCTCCCACCAGGTCAGGGATGACATCCTGACCCTGGTGCTCCAGCCCAGGGTCTGTACCCTGAGGTAGGACAGGAGCAAGGGACAAGGCTTCCCTCCCCCTGCTTCCCCTTCTGGAGTCCCGCCTTCTCCTTCCAGGAGTGGCCCACCCAAAACCCAGAATTGTCAGGGTACCTGTTCTAGGCTTCCTGCAAAATTCTCCCACCAGTTCAGGGTTGCTATCCTGCAACTGGCCTCCCAGCCCAGGGTTTGTACCCTCAGACGGGATAGGGGCCAGGGGGAGGCTTCCCTCCCCTATCCCTCCTTCTGATACCCCACACCCTCCCACCAGGAGAAGTGCCCCAAGAAGACAAAACAGTGGGGACACTGCTAGCAGTTGCCCCCTCCTCCAGGTCGGGGGGCACCCTGAACCTGGTCCTCCAACCTAGGGTCTGTACCCCTATTTCAGACCTGTGCCTGGCACACCAGGATTTCTTGGGGAGTACACCCACACCCCCAAGGGGAACACATTCCTCATGCGATGGGTGAGAGTCTGCCAGGCACAAATCTTCAGCTCCCTGTCCACCTGACAGTGCATGAAGACCCCCCCCTCCAAGACAGAAGTAGCTTCACCAGGGTCAGTCCTGGGGTGCTCTGACCTCAGAGCTGGCAACCCCAACCCACTGGTCCTTCCACTGGGGACTGTCTCCCCCCCTCACCTCTTTCTTTGGACTCATGCACCCTCCCACTTGGAGTGATGCTGCCAGACACCAGAACTGGTGGGACACTTGTGACAGCCACCACCCCAGCTCACCTGGCAACTGGAGATCGCCCTCAGGGGATGGCCCCCAGGTACAGACTAGGCCTTCCTCTTAGTGCTCACTCAAGGAACCAGCCAGACCCTTGGAATGGGTATTGGACAACCTGAGCCTCGGCCCACCACCACCCATCCCACTACACTGGGACTTATCGGGGTGATAACAAACCTCCTCTACCTCACTTGTTTGGGGTAAAAACTTAAGCCACCACCTTCAGTATCACTCCCAAAAGCTTCTCCAGATGCTCTGGAATCCACCAAAAGGTCGGCCTTCAGTACAAGCACCCTGGAATCAGAGAACTCACACTCCACCGGGTGTTGGCATAGCTCTGGAAAACAGGGACTGAACATATGCTATACAACAATCAGATCACACAACCCCACACAGGTGTTTACCTAGCTACCCTTCACCTCACTATCCAGTGCCTTGCACAAATACCCCACCTCACCCTCTTGAGACTGGTGAGACAGTGTCTGACTGTTTCTGTCATTCAATCCACACTCTTCTGGGCAGCCTCCATACTCACATACCAGAGCTTCCACCATAGTGGAATCCCTCTTCCTGCAACTCTCATCTAGAGTCAGTTGAGTGTCCCTCCCACCACTAGGAATATTATCCCCTGTGCTAGTTCCCCAATCCACCTCTGGAACCCTGCGTACCACTGACACTACTTCATAAACCTGAAGCCCCTGGTGTATGTCGACCCCCTCCTTGAAGCTAGGCACCAAGTCTCTGGGTGCGTGTAGTTCTCCCTCAGTACTGGACATAAAACCTTTGTTGCCACCATCTGAGCAGTAGTCAGCCCTCATGGCTTCCACCTCAAGGCCAGCCAAGCCAAGCTCAGTTCATGAGCGACACACATTTCCTTTTGCTTGGCTAAGGCACTCATGGCCTCAGCCTTCAGCTCATCAAGGTTTCTCAGCCTCTAATCATGAGCACGAATCCTCCTCTTATCCTCGAAAATTAGTTTTTCCTTCCATGCTACCCGCTCAGTGTCACTGCTCTCACTTTCTTAGAAGTCCTCCACATGACAATCATCTAGTAGTGTTTCTGAAAAAATAGTTTCCTCTTAACAATGCAGGGCTGCCTCAAGATCCCACCTTCTGGATCCCCTCTTGACAGGCAACCCTCTCTCCTTGCAAAATACTTTTAGCTCCTTCATAGTGTAGATGTACAGGTGCCAGAAGTTGATCCTCATTTTGTCAAGGCCTCACAAGTGCAACAACCAACCAGAGTTCCCACTATCAACAATACATCCAGGAGGACACCAGAGATCTTCAAAGGGAAAAAAACAGTATGTGATCACTTAGTGGTCTGCACTATACTAGTAGTGTACACCAAATCACTGTATGTCAAAGTACAACCACCAATACAAATCCTCACCACTGACTACCAATGTTAGAAATGGGGGTCTCTAGTTGGCAGTGGTATGCACCCTGTCCAAGTAGGGGCCCTTCCTTCTAGTCAGGACAAGGAAGTTACACACCTAGATAACCCCTGCTCACCCCCTTGGTAGCTTGGCACAAGCAGACATACATTCTGCGGAGGCACTGTGTAAAGCATTTGTACATAACACACAGTGAAAACAAAACAAATGGACACCACACCACTTTAGAAAAATAAAGAATCTTTATCTAAACCAAACAAGACCAAAACGATAAAAATCCAAAATACACTTATCAAAATATGACTTTTAAACGGTTTTAGCAATGCTGTCCACAGAAAACTATGGTTGTGGGTGTTTTTCATAAAGTACCTTAGGATGCGCCAAAATTAACCAAACACAGCAGCTGCAGATGAGCGAGGCATGGGAATACACAGCGATGCGTCGATTCCCGAGTCTGCGGGAGGCGATGTGCCAGTTCTGCTACACACAGGAGAAGTGTTGCGGCGAATCCAGACTGTAAGGGGAAGCGATGCATCGATTTCCAGATGACTTGGGTCTGCAGGTGTAGAACTTGGCGCACAGGTGCGATGCCTGGGAAAATCTAGGCGCTGCGGGTCATTGCGGTGGCGATCCAGGTGCTGCGTCAATTTCTGCAGCTACATACAGTGGTGCGTCGATTCTTCCAGGCGCACAGCAGCCTTGCGTTGCAGTCAGGGCGGGAGTTTCGGATTTCGGAAACTCTGTGCTCGGGACTTGGGCTGCAGCGATTTCTCAGGCCACACACAGGCACTGTGTCGATCTTTTCGGACGCACCTCAGCGAGGCATGTGTTTTTCAGCTGCACCGCACTTTGTGCTGGGAAAAACGGTACTGGAAGGGAGACGCATGTATTTTCACTGAGAAAGTCACCAAAACAACGTCCAAGGGCCCAGAATATGGATTAGACACCACAAGGCAGGTCTTAACTTCCAGCAGTGGGGTTCAAGGTTGCTGTAGGTGAAGTCTTGTGTCCCCAAGACTTCTTAACAGAAGGCAAGCTCTACATCAAGCCCTTGGAGAATCTTCTCAAGCAGATTTCAAAGCAAAGTCCAGTCTTTGCCCTCTTTAAGGCAGAAACAGCAACTGTAGGCCAACCCAGCAAAGCAACACACAGCAAAGAGGAAGGACTCCTCTTCACAGCTCTTCAACTCTTCTCCTTGGCAGAGGTTCCTCTTGATCCAGAAGTGTTCTAAAATACTGGGATCAGAGCCCCAATACTCATACTACTCTTTCCTTTGAAGTCAGCACAAAGAAAAGTCTCTCTTGCACAGTAAAACCAGTTCTGTTCTCCCTGGTCCAGCCACACTACAGGGGGTGGAGACCGCATTGTGCGGGGCAGTCACAGCCTATTCATGTGCTAGTGACAACTCCTCCCACCACTCTAGCCCATGATGGCTTATCACCATATGCAGGGCACACCTCAGCTTCCTTTGTGTGAGTGTCTGGATTGAATGCACAAACAAGCCACTGCCAATCTAACACCAGACGTTGTTTCCACAGGCAGGCAGATGCACAGGGTGGATAAACAAGAAAATACCAATTTTCTAAAAGTAGAATTGTCAAACACACAATCTAAAAACCACCTTCACTAAAAGATGCATTTTTACATTCTGAGTTCAGGGAACCTAAACTCCATTTCTCTATCTTTTCCCAATTGAAAGTTACACTTGTAAAATGTTACAAGGTAGCTTCAATTACCTCCTATAGGAAAGACAGCCTTTTAATAGTGAAAAATGAAATGCACAGTATTTCACTATCAGGACATGAAAAACACACCAGTACATGTAATACCTTTCACATACACTGCACCCTGCCCAAGGGGGTACCTTAGGCCTACCTTAGAGGTGACTTACATGTAAGAAATGGAAAGGCTAGAGCCTGGCAAGTGGTTGCACTTTCCAGGCAGACATGTCAGATAAAAAAACTGCACATGCAGACACTGCAGTTGCAGGTCTGAGGCACATTTGAAAGGCCACTTGTGTGGGTGGCACAATCAGTGCTGCAGGCCCCCTAGTAGCATTTGATTTACAGGCCCTGGGTACACACAGTGCACTTTACTAGGTGCTTACCAGTAAATCAAACATGCCAATCATGGATAACCAATCATAATCATAATTTACACAGAGAACATATGCACTTTAGCACTGATCAGCAATGGTAAAGTGCCCAGAGTCCCAAAGCCAACAAAAACAGGTCAGAAAAAATAGAAGGAAGGCAGAAAAATGTTTGGGAATAATCCTGCAAAAAGTGCCAGGTCAAACAATGACACAAAGCCAAACAATGCTGCTTCACTATACAACTCTGTAATCCATTTCTCCTCAAGCATCCCACCCATCCCAAACCCAAAAAGTGGTTCCTGGCCCTCCTGAATCAAGAGAGTCCATCCAACAAGACACTCCAACGCTTCAAATACCAAGTTCAATTCCACTAGAGGTTCATAGCTACTTACCGTCAAAGATCTACATTTCCACTCCCCTCACACACATGAATCTTTCTGTCCTGGCTTTATGTACTTACCTCCATATCAACCATATCTTCAGAAGGATAAAGCCATGTCCCAAAATCGCCACATACTAATATACAATACACTCCCTTCCTAGCTGTGATATCAACTCGTGTGACCTTTGTTGATTCTGGATAGAAAAAAGAAAAACACCTGCTACACTACAAACCTCCTCACAAGCAGAGAGAAGTTATAAATTACTTAAGTCACCCCGGGGACTCATCCACAGCAACCCCATTCTATTCCAGTAGACATCACACCTGCTATCACAACATTCATGCAGCCGCTGTCTATTGTATAACTTCCACCCATACCATTTCCCACCAAAACATTTACATTTACAATCATCTATGCATATGCCCTGATCTTCAAAATGTCGTATGGCTTTTGGCTTCGGGTAAGCGAAAGTTGAGTTGTGTAAGCAGTGAATCATGCACTTGGCATGCATTTGTCTATCATCTGGATGTCTTTCAGAGCTTTTGACCTTCAGTTTGTTCTCCTAAGCCTTTGACATGAACTAATGTGTAAATATAAAATATATTTGTACAAACCATTGATGTTGTCCTACTGCTTGAATAATTTTGAGCTACAAATTAATATAATGTGCCTCAATCGACTCAAGGAAGAATATTCCAGCAAATGCACGTTTCCTATTAAACACTACACATTTGTCCCTCCAGCAATAGTGAGGACTACCAAAAGAATAATAAATATCACATTTCACAGTAAATAAAAATTCTGCAAATAAGTATTCATGGTGACCGCACCCTGTCTTATGCCATTCTTAAAACAAATCTTGAATGCATTATTTGTAGGAAAATAAAGATCAGTGTAAGGAGCGGTGAGAGGCAATCATTTCCTGATTATGTTGTATAATTGTATTAAAAGTATTTGCCATATCCCAAAATCCTCTTTGTGTCTATCCAACTGCTGTGCAAGGCCTTTCACTGTTTAAAAGTGAAAAAAGGGCTTCTCAGTTGTACCATTTAATGAAGGTAAAGGTAGAGGGTGGAAAATATAGAAGGCCTGCAGTGGCGTCTGCCTCGGAACAGGGGTGGTGGGGCGGGGGGACTCTCCCGGCCCCGACTCTCCCAGCCCATAAAGACTCTGCATCAGCAGCATCGTGATTGGTCTGAGTGGCCTGTTTGGCCGCTCAGGCAGTGCCTTGGAGCCTGAGAATGTTCTCCACCTGGCAGTCATGTGCACTTAGGGAGTGTAAACCACTCTTGCTCCCTCTGAAGACAGCGAGCAAAGCCCGGTCACGCCCTAACATTGCTTTGAGTGGCACAGAAAAATGTAAAATGTTAATAACGTCGTGTTATTATCATTTTTGTTCTTTTGCACTGCTCAAAGAGCAGTGGGCGACGCTCCTCCGCCTTAGTGGAGGAGCCGCCACTGAAGGCCCAATTTAGCGGAGGTATGTAAAAGGACGTTTGGCAACAATTGTTAGATGTCCTACCCACCCCTATTAGTTTCCTCACCAAATTTAAAGTACAGAGGAAAGTGTTTTTCTGGTTCTTGCATCGGGAATACCCTTGGAATTGGTTCAAATGCCACAAAATACATTTTGGACAACTCCCTGATCTCATTTCTGCTGGCATCCTTTCTGTCTGGGAGTGCATGATAAACAGTCGCTGTCCCAGATAGAAAAAATATTTAACTATCCAGGCTCTTGTATGGCACAACACCAAAATGTTGGAGACATTGCATTATTTCTGATGTTGATCCCTGCTTTAGATGTCTGCCTTCAAGGAACTACAGAATTGATGACAGGCACACAAGGCTCCCATGGGTTGGTGGACCTGATTCAATTTTTTTTACCATGAGGCAACTCTGCCATGGGCATAAATGCCTCTTACTGTCAAAATGTCTGCCAGTCTAGTGTAAGAAATTGGGTTATTGGCGGAGGAGGTAAGTACCCACTACCAGTAATAATCACAATCTTTGTCTGGGTGAGCTATTAAAATCACTAAATAAACCGGACCTCAACCCCATGGTAGCTATGGCTCAGAGGAGAGATGCTTGACTTATGGGCAATGTGTAAAGTATTTACGCAGTACTGGAGCAGTGATGAAGTAAAAAAGAAAAACAATAAAAATCCCAAAACAAATTAGCGTAAAATTTACAAAACGACACTAACATTACAAAAATCCAATAAGGGTAACAGGAGATGTGAATTTTTAAAGTATTAAGAAAAAATAGCGTCCAGAAGCACAAAGCACCAATGATAGTAACTGGTTGTGGTAGGACACAAGCTACATGAAATTTCACGTTGATTTTTGATGGAGCAGGATCAGATACACTATCCCAGTTCGTCCTAAGGTTTTACCTTCCAACTCAGTCATTTAAGTCCCAATCCATCACAGGAGTACACTTCTAAAAGACCCCATGACCTCAAAGTAGGTGCTTAAACCCTCACTCGGTGCCAAGCATAAGAGAACAGCAGGGTTCAGTGAAAGTCCAGTTGCCGCTGGTCAGCTGGGAAGTTGCAGAAAAGGCCTCCTGTAGCTTGTTGTATCCCTGCAGATTGAAACGGTCAGCCTAATGATCCTTGGAATCCACTTCTTTGTCCTGGGTACAAGAGGCAGAGCAGGTCCAGTCCTCTTCTGATCTTCCACAGGTCCAGGAGTGTTCTGAAGTGGGCCCATGGTGATGCTACATTTATGGGTGGCACAAGCTAGTGGGTGGGAAAGAAACCTGGGAATGCCCTAGCCAATTGGATAAAGGTTCCTAAGGCTAACCCTACCCACTATGGTCATTTTCAAGATGGTGAAAGGGATGTGTGTGGGAGTGTACTGTAGTACTTCTAATGTCCTCTCACATCTAACACTAATTCCAGTTTAAAAAGGGTCTTGCAACCATGCACCCAGAGATGGAATTCAGTTAATTGAAGAGTATTTCAGCCACAAGAGAACACACAAGAATTGTTTTGGCATCCTAGTCTCACCTTTAAAAGCACTCCGCAAATGTTACATGTGGCTTAAAAGACCTGTCAAGCAGGATCTTACACTGTAGTGTCAAAAAGAATGCCTAGAGCTGCATTGTCTGTGGAGTTCAGGGTCATCTCTGGCCATTCATGTCAGCCTATTGCTTGCTGCTAGGAGGCATTGCACTCCAGTCTTACATCTGTTCACTGCTGAGCACAGGCTGAGAGCTTGAAGAAACTTACGCAAATTAGACTCTCAGGGTCCAGTTCACAAAGTTAAAGTTAGACCAAAAGTTTAACTTTAGACCAAAAGTCTAACTTTATGACTTTTCAGGATTCACAAAGGTACTTATGAGTAGTATCTTTATGTGGGTGTAGTTACCACACTCAGGAAGAATCTCCACAGACTGGGCAGAAACTCCACACTTTGGGTGGAAACTCTACACTCAGGCGGAGTGAGTGCAATTTAATACACCTGCAGACAATTATGACCACCTGCAACCCCTGCACTACAAAGCAATTAAAATCAGCACACATTCAAGGCTCTTATGTTCCTATACCTACACTTCACCTGCCTTCTCTGCGCCTTCTCTGCGCCTTGCCTTCCCACCAGCATGCTACATATGAATACGAAGAACTACACTCAGGAGGAGACCAATATGATTTTAAAAGTTGTAGTGAGAAACTACAAAATACTGCATGGTCTACTGCCATACTTCAGCAGTACAACACAGAAGGCAGCCCTATGGCAGCCGTTAGCAACTGCAGTCAGTGCATTATGAGAGGATGTACGGACCATCACAGACGTCAAAAAGAAATGGCAGGAAGAGAAGAGGTGGGTGAAGGAGAAGTTCACCAGGATAGAGGTGGCCAGAGCTCTCGCTATCACTGAAGAACAAAGGACAACTACATAGGGTCTGAATTAGAATGGACATTGATGGACAATAACTTCAAACTTTCAAAGACAAACCCAAACCTACAATTTCACAGACTTGACTGACAATATACACAAGGAGTACACATGGTATCACTCAGAATCCTGCCAGCTCCAAAAGAAATAAACTGGTATAAATTATCTGCATGTCAAACACTTGCGTCTGTCAGGGGTTGTGCATGATAATAACCACTCTATAGTATTTAAAATGAACTGAGGAAGCAATTTCTACAATCATGGCTTTCTTAGTAACCAGGCCAAAAACAGGCATACAAATGGGAGGGGGGGGGGGACGACTGCTTGGATTTTTCAGAACATTGATGCAGATGTTTGTCTGTTTGTATTTATCACGTCTGTAGTGTAAACAATGCTAATTACAAGATTTAATGCACACATATTACAGACAAGTGTAAAGAACACCCTAACGGTCAATGTGGTTGTTTGTGATGTTGCAATTACAGAGTGAGGTTGTAGAAGGAGGTTAGATGGAATACTCTACGTTTGACTTAAGGCCTTTCAGAAGGTTGAAGGTGGTGGTGCAAATATTGCGATTTCTGGCTAAAGACTGGAGACTAGTGAATAATCTTACCATTGTTAAAAAGATATAAAATTCATAAACTTGATTAACGATAGCCATAGTTATTATTTACTGGATGAGAAAAACTTTGTAAAACAAATAGTTGCAAAAAAACTGTCTGGCCATGTTTGTGTGTCAGAAGTAAAAGAGTCGGTCAGTTTTGATATAAACATGTGCAACACTATGATACTTAGCTCTCAGGGATTATCATGTTTGAGAGTTTTGTAGGCGTACCTCAGGGAATTTAGTCTCAGTGATATTGTGACCTGCACCAATGAGTAGTATTTTGTGATGGAAACATCATTTTTTAGTTTTGTTTGCTCACATAAAAGTGTTGGATTTAAGAGAATCCGAGATGCAAGGGGCTCCCAGTCAGGATAGGAAAGTCAGAATAATGCAGACTTGTTTACAAATTTAAAGGGGAGCTCCAACAATACAGCCACCCTGACATTAGAAAATATATCTTAGTGAGCACGTCATTCAGGGACACCTTAAAAACTATGATTTGCCAAAAAGTAAAAATATTACACTGCAGATCAGTGGCTTGAGCCATCCATGGATAAGCACTATGATGTAGTGCTTTACAACAATACTCAGCAATGAAAAAAATACAAACACATAAATATATGTATGGTTTCAAGAAAACAGTGTAAGACGAAGATAGTAAAAGTGCATACATAAATCTATTTAAGGAAGAAGACAGAAATATATTAAGTTGCAAATAATAGTGTATGGGTCCTACAGTGTTGAAGGCAGAGGTATAGTATGCATTAAACAGTACCCTTATTTGGCATGGGAATCACTGGAATAATAACAATCGTTTGTTGTACAGGCAGGCAGACTGGAGCATGCTCTTCTTCATCACTGATGTGCTGATGGTCCTGTGTATCATGCAGGCTTCCTTTCTACAAGGAGACATCAGAGCCCCACAAGAATCAACAGCAGCTGCTAGCTATGCCTGGAGTTTAGGTTCACCTTTATCTTGGCTCCAGGTGGGGTGGGCGAGCTCACAATGCAGAGGCATTAAAAAGAACTGTGTGAGTGGTCTGCTAAACAACACACTGCAACAGCAGCCCTACAATATACCTCTGCCTGCAGGTTTTATTTGTGGCAAGACTGAACATCATGAACTGCAACACTAAAATACAAAAAGAGGCAAAGAGAGAATAGACAAATGGCCCACACACTGCATCTTTAGACGAAGAACACCCAGTGTACACAAAACGACCAAGCTACAGCTCAGAGTCACTTTCCACAATGCAATAGTAGGGTAATACACAGAGAACCACATACAGCTCCATAAATAATTATGGCAAAGTCCAATGCACATTTTGGAAGGCCGGGAAGGGAAACACAAAATCCTGCACCACAAAAGCATTACACACTTTCTCCAGTCGAGCAGATATGCTCAGTAAACACCATCCTCAGCCAGTGAACAAGTGATGTACACCATGTTCTGCCTTTAACAAGACAGGCCAGATGAAGTACAATGTCTGCATGGATGTCTTACGTATTTTGGGGGCTCTGGGCCAAACATATTTTGAGGGCCCCTGTTTGGAACAGATTTAAATTTATGATCTAATTTCAGCTATTTAATGCCCTCTTGGCCAGGTCACAGACAGTGCACAGGCACACTAGTCCAAATTCTAAATGTGTTTACATCTAATATTCAGGGATAGTGACCTGTGTTTTCAAGATTATACCAAAGAAGCAGCTAATTAATACTACTGAAAATAATAACTGTGACACCCATTTTGCAAATGTGAAGTCCCTGTTTTGATCTAAAAGAAACTTTTATGGATGTTGCATGAAACATAACGACAACATTTCTCTGCAAAATGCCTGTAAGGGGCTCTCACACATCACCCATATTAAGAAAAAATTAAAGGAAAACTGTATTAAATCTGTTTAAAAATTATGTAAAGGTCATCCGGGCAAGACTCTCTGACTCTGCCAAACAGAGCTGGCTCTATCAGGGGTCCCCTGGAAGGCTGGGGCCCTGGGCTGGAGCCCACTTTGCCCATGCCATAAAACATTTCTGAATGTCTGCAGTACAACCTATCAGCCTTTATGCTCCTGAATGGAAGACTCGCCCTCGCCCAGCAGCACCTGCTGCACATTTCTGCCCTGTGGCAAATAACTGGGCCCTACACAGGAAAAGCAGCCTGTGTCACTATATTTTCATGATAATGGCGGGAGGGGCGGGGAATGAGGCATCAATAACACTGCTGGTATACTCCCAGATAACCTGTACAAGCACCATTCATTGGGTCTACTGGTAGTGACCTGTGAAAATATACTGCACCTTGGTGGGTGTAGTAGTACTTACCAATTGCAGGTTGCTTCGCTACCGTGGCACTGGCAGACACAGACCGCTGGTTCGTCGCATGTGCAGTTTACACTGCGTGGTGCGCACATGATCCACCCTCCTGTGCCCCGCCCTGAAGACCACAGTGTGTGGTGGTCATAGAGCATCAGCGTGTGCCGGGCACAAAGCCGAACCTCGGTTTCCAAGGAGTATATTAAGTAAATAATGGCTTGCCGCCCATGGCCATACACAGCAAGTATGGTGCATGGCTGCGGCGACAGGCAATTATTAAAACACGCAGGACTGTGTGCAGTGTGTCGTGACAGTGTCAGGGACACTGTCTTCATGCTGCTGCTAATATTTACACTAATTGGCCCCATCCCACAACCCAGTCCCAGAATCTGAGGCTCTAAGCTCAGAGCCAGTTTGTATTTGTGCTGAGGGCCCCCCCCTCACACCACGGGGGCCAATGTTACGCCAGTGCCTCTCCACCAAGCACACCCACCTGGTGCTTGGGCTACCTGTGAATGAGGACTTTAATGTGGTATCAAGAAACAAAGAAGGGAGTGAAGAGATATATCAGTCATGGACTCAATCTCCTCTGTAAGCTATGAAAAAACAAAAAGAGTCCATTCAGAATTTGCTAAATAAAGTGCTAGCCTTCCAAAAAGTGACTAAACCCAAGTGAACCATTTGGTTACTAGCATGGGAAAGCAATAATGTTTTTTAAAATAACCCTCACCCACCAAAAGGTCCCTTGGTGGCATGCTTCATTATCGGGTTCTTCCCGCCCCGCTGCGGGACGGGGCGTGCTACGACCGACGGATACATGGGAGCACTTTGAAGTGAAGTGAAACTATGTGTATTGGTGTGAGAGTGGAAGGGTCAGGAAAAAGTGAATTAAAAAATACCTGGCTTTATGGAAAAACTAAACTGTAATGTTCCCTATAGCTGGGATTGATAAAAAACGGGGAAAGAGGAGGGAAAAAACTTTAATGAGCAGCTCCCTCGCTGGTCGACATGTTTCGAAGCCTACCCCTAAGCTTCTTCTTCAGGATCAAATCCCTGTTACCACTCTGACTAATGCCTAGTTCTGTTAGCCTATTAGGTGTTTCAAATTAATAGTCTTCTGTGCAAACCATTCATTCAGTACCTACTTGGTAATATTCTTTAGGAGAACGAATACACAATTTCTTAATTTGACAATATTATAGGTTTCCTAATTGGACCCCATGAGCATCAACACGGGAGGGGAGGAGCGCTTGTAGTCAAACATTCATCAAAGCATCTCGCTCACCCTTGGAACAATGCCTGCCCGTGGCTCCGTCGAACGCCTTCCACTCTCACACCAATACACATAGTTTCACTTCACTTCAAAGTGCTCCCACGTATCCGTCGGTCGTAGCACGCCCCGTCCTGCAGTGGGGCAGCGGGGCGGGAAGAACCCGATGATGAAGCATGCCACCAAGGGACCTTTTGGTGGGTGAGGGTTATTTTAAAAAACTTTATTGCTTTCCCATGCTAGTAACCAAACGGTTCACTTGGGTTTAGTCACTTTTTGGAAGGCTAGCACTTTATTTTGCAAATTCTGAATGGACTCGACTTTAATGTGGTGCCAGGTAATATGTAATGATTTAAACAATGACTTACAATGATACATGTGTACAATATGGGAAACAGTTGGAACTCCGCTGCTTCAGCCACACGTGTTCCGACATTGTAAGCATAACCACGCTTGCCTTAACCACGCATATGCCTTAACCATGCTTATCCGTAGTTAAGGCATAAGCGCAGGCTAGTTGCTGGCCGCAGCTCGGCGGAAGAGCAGGAAGTGAAACGATCGGGACGAGGCAGTGAGGTAAGTTGGGTTTTGGGGGGATGGGGGTAGTTTGTAGAGTTTGGGGGTAGTTTTCAGGGCTTGGAGGGTTCTGGAGTTTTAGGGCTCAGGCAGAGGATGGGGATGTGGGGTAATTTGTTGGGGTTAGTTTTGGGGGCTGGGGGGTCGGTTGTTTTCAGGGCTGAGGGGGGTCGGTTGTGTTAGGACTCAGGGCAGGGGACAGGAAAAGGGGAGTTTACAGGCAAAGGGGGCAGTTGGACTGGAGCTGGGGGTAGGTGGAGTAGATTTTAGGGAGTAGGGGCTGGTTTTAGGGCTCAGGGAGGGGGACTGGGGGTCGGAGTAGGTTTTAGGAGGCTGAGTTTTAGGGCTCAGGGCAGGGGACAGGAAAGAGGCAGTTTTCAGGGCAAGGGGGCAGTTGGGCTTGGGCAAGGGGGAAGTGGGGTAGGTTTTAGGGGGTGGGGGCTTGTTTTAGTGCTCAGTGAGGGGGGCTGTGGTCAGAGTAGTATTTAGGGGCTGGGGGGTCGAACATTAAGTTCAAGTTAGGGGGTAGGGGAAGTTTATAGTTCTGGGGCAGGTGGAATAGACCACAGGAGGGCAGAGGGGCAGGATTGTGATCTTCATCACAAATGTCCCTTTACCAATCAGGTCTTTAACATGCATGCCTTTGTCATGCAATTTCGTGGTAAAGGCATGCATGGTAAAGAACATTTGGTTCAGGGATGTGTTGTTGAGGCATGCGTTGTTCCATCACACAACCATACAATACACTGCAAATGCGACTATGGAAGCCACTTAAAGTTTGTGCTAATATTCATGGTGAGTTAGACTCTCATGTGTCTCATTTTGTCTATTGCACTACAAGTCACTGAATGTTTTGTGATGGAAGAAGTACTTCCAATTTCTCAATCACAAGCAGTAGGCCATCACTGCGGGTGATTTAATTTTACACTGGTATATGGCACTAGAAAATGAGCCTGCTATAGTAACCATCACAGTTGCCTTATAAATGCAATTGATTGAGTAAACATGTGAAAAGTTGTACATAATCATCCTTTGTTGCAATTGTCTGTTGAGTTCTTTTTATTGCCACATACAGCCAGAATAGTTTCACCCACTGGAGCAGAGGTTCCTGCACTTGCAGAGAGGCAATGTCATGGGGAACTTCAACCCATACCACCTGCACAAGCTGGTACATAAATACGGCCAGACGAGGGTCCTATTTATTACACTGTGATCAGACAAACCATAGATATTTTACATAGAATCCATCAATAGTCTCAAACATGTGAACTGAACTAGGATAGGTTGTTCATTACATGTGTCAACTAGAATGTAAACTAAACACACTCATATCATTTTAGGCCCTGTGATATTGGCCAGAAAAACACAAACTACAGCGATCTCTGCTCTATATACGGGTGTGGCATATGGTCAGTGACCATACACTGGGCGAATGATAGACGTTGATAAGTACACTTAATTATTACTTTATATAAGGCTCATAGTCTTAAATATTTGATATGTCAGTAGTATGTGGTGTGTGTCTAATATCCCTGTTGTCACTTATCTCCATATGCTCTGATATGGCTAGTAAGAGTTTACTACTTCATAACATGTTGGTTAATGAAAGGCTGACCCAACATTTATACTAAATTAATACAGTATGTACTAAATTACTTATATTGTCTCATCTAAAGAGAAGTAGCCACCACTCAGTTGAAAGTCTACACCTATGACATATACATGTAAGATAATTGCCATCATCCTTTGTATTGAAATATGTATATGTATGGCACATTACAGCTGTTGTCAGGACTTCCTCAGTGATCCAAAGCACACCATCCAGGGATTTGGGAGACATTCTGGCTGCAGCAGTCAGACCCACTACCACCCGTCTGTCAGGTAAGTGTGCCATATAGTGTTGCAAACTATTGATTCCCAAATAGTGTACAATAACCAAATCCCTGTGAAAGGATATTAGCAGATATTCCCACATTTTTGTAGCATCTGAAGTCGGTGTGTGACATGTTCCCAACATAATCAGTGATGTCAGTGTTAATTTTGCATGTTCACACATAGTTCATTCTGAACATTAATAATGGGTTCACTTCCCTCTGAAGCTCCAGGATCGAGGACAACATCTTCCACCACACAATCAAGGAGCCAGGTTCAGCAGCTCATATGAAGGGGGTCTCAGTGCTACAGTGTAAGCTGTCACGTGTAGATTTACACAATCCAGGTGACATGTGGAACATTAGATAGATGCAAAGA
The DNA here is from genome assembly GCA_963921515.1 of Calotriton arnoldi. Taxonomy (NCBI): domain Eukaryota; kingdom Metazoa; phylum Chordata; class Amphibia; order Caudata; family Salamandridae; genus Calotriton; species Calotriton arnoldi. Next base: position 1,327,600 of record CAWUFW010004055.1, read on the forward strand.
TTATTTGTCCCAACCCTTGTATTGTAGTACATGATATATTATGACAAATTCTTATCCTATGACAACCTCAGTCTTTCAGGTGTTGAGGACAGTGAGTCGCTTGAGGAAGTTGAACCATCCACCAGTGGAGGGAGGTGGGGAATACATGGAGTTAACCAGATCCCCTGCCAAGCAGCCATGTCAGCAACCAGCAATGCTTAAGAAGAGGATGATGAGGAGGAAGAAGATGAAGATGATGATCAGGTGCTGGTCATGGAGGAGGACCTTGATTATCAGGAACAAACTGTTGGCCCACTGGGCAAAACACTGAAACCTACATTAGCATTGTACCTCCCACTTCACCTCTGAGGATTGCCCATTCCCATCAGTCAGCCACAATATTCACCTACACCTACACAGCCATCAGCTCCTCACAGCCCTCGCATCCAAAGTAGACTTGTTGCTTCTCTTACACACTCCTCTCATGACTGTGCATCCCAGGACTTCTGTCAAGCAACTGAGGGACCCAACACCCCTGGTGAGGATCAGGTATCCCCTAGGCACCAATATCCTCCACACAGCCTCCCATGTGCCACCTCTCCCCGTGCAGGGGGACCCAGCATTCGTATCAGAGGCCGGCACGTGCGGAAGGGGCTGGTTGATGGTCATGGTGGCCAAAGGGAGGATGAATTTTTCCAACAACAGGCTGATGTGAGGCAGTACATTCGTACCATAGAGGCTACTCTGTCTGATGTTTCTGACTCACTACAGGCAACACAGGAAATCCCTCCGATAATTGACAGACAGACCCATGTCTTGGACAGGATTGAGAAATCTTGCCACGACATGGCCAGGAGGCAAAATGACATCATAGCAATCTATAGGGAAGAGGGTATAAGACACCATGCCTTAGCCATGAAGATGGTGGAGGGCATGTCAAAATTGTTTCAAAGTCTTCCTTCATGGTCAACACAAGGAGTGGATACAACACACCTACCTGTACCACTCCCCAGCCAGCCTCCTGTACCACAACTTGCCCAAGCACCTCCTACATACACAGGCACCACCGCCCTTGCACAGTTAGGTTTCCCCTGCACAGTCACATCCCCCACCTGTACAGGCACCCTCACCCCTTGTACAAGCACCTCCCTCACCTGTACAGGCAACCTCACCCCCTGTACAGGCACCTACCCCACCTGTACAGGTACCCTCACCCCTACACCCCAATATTGGCGGGCGAGCCTTCGCAGTGAGAACGGCCGCTCTCTGGAATTCTATGCCTGACTACCTGCGTAAAGCAGAATCGGAATCCATTTTCAGGAAGGCACTGAAAACATGGCTGTTTGATTTGCCCTAGCTTGTCCCCCATTCCCCTGTCTGACCACGCTGCTATTTTAGCGCCGGGACACCGCCGTTGGTGGTAGCCGTGCGTCTCTATAAATGGATATGGTATGGTATGGTATACTGGTATTTCCTCTATGCCTGGGTGTAAAATTCTCCTTGTGGATTTGGCAGAATCAGTAACTCTGCATTCCATAGAGAACGTGGAGTTCCTGATAAAAAACACACTCTGCCTCGTGCGGACTTTGTTTTCGGTTGGCGAGCTGGAGCTGAGCTTTTGCACACGCTGGCAATCGCGACGGGTCTGGCTGAGCACTCACAAGTGCCGGAGAGATTCGATGGTTGCCCACGAACGCCAGCAACACTTGCCGGCCACCTGCGAGCACTCACAAGACTTGCCAGCCGCAAGTGTGGCTTTAGGTTTCGCCAGTGACATCTGGCACCTTTTTTCTGACAATAGCAAGCACGAGAGAGCATCAACAACTGTATCCTTGAGCAGATTTTTTCCTTGAGAAGCCATTAAATATACTCAAAAATACATTTTTAAGTTAATAATCTTCTCCAACGTACCATCCAAGTTGTTTTCTAGTGCAAGGAGCCTTTTATAAAATTTACTTTTTTTTTTGCAACAAGGAGGAAGTGACCCAGAGACTCCAACTTCCTGTCCCTATCCAGCAGGCTCCTCCCAGTGCTTTGTCCATCTGCTGGTCACTTTGCCTTTGGATCTGGAGCTGGAAGGATCACTCATTTTGTCTGCTGCATATATAGCATTGGATTTAAGGGCTTTGTTTTTATGATATCACAATTAAGTTAAAAAACTGTTGTCTAAGGGTGTTGTTTGTTTGATAGAGGGTATGCATCAGGAATTATCTGTACTTCTATTTAGTTTTTAAAATGTATTGTGCTGGAAACACCAATAACTGCAGGTACTTCTGTATGTGACCACCACTAGCTGATGCCAGTTTGTTTGACTGCACCTTGCTTGAACTCGCGAAGTGTTGGTGCTTGGTGTGACGGCATACTACTTGGGGCCTACCGAGGCATCAGCTTCTGGTGGCACAAGAGTGGGCCAAGGCCTGGATTGGACTGCATGCATTGGCGCCTGAGATAACAGATGTGGGCTGTACTCTATTAGAGTTACCTGCCCCCATTATTGCCTGACGGGTGCCCACACTGGATCTGACCTGCGGAGTTCCTGGCCATCTTATCTGTTGGCCTGATACCTAGTGGCACACATATTCTGACCATTACTGTTGCTACGATCTCCGTAACGCTGTTTATGATGGGGAAAACAGACAAGAGCCAACCTAAACTGCAATTTGAGCAATGCAAAACAAACAGGACCAGCGAAGGAGAGGCAGCGGCACCCGAGCCTGACAAACGTATTCCACATCTAGTTAATCTCTTCGAGGAAATGGTACGGGACGGTACCATGCCCTCAACAATGCGTGAAGTGCTATTGGTCACCTTGCTTAAACCAGGCCAACCAGATGATCGTTGCTCGTCCTTTCGACCATTATCACTCTTAAATGCAGCCGCAAAACACTTTGCAAATGTTTTAGCTAATGGGCTGGCGCCTCTGCTTCCTGGAAAAATAGGGCCGGAATAGTTCAGCTTTATACCAGATACCTCCCTTATTTACAACCTTCGAATACTCTACGGAAGGATCTCATGCATCGACCCTGAGGTTCGCACTGTGGCTATTTTTTTGAAGACGCAGAGGAAGCTTTTGATTTCGTATAATGGGTATTTATGTAATCCGTCCTGCGTCTCGTGGAGGATATCTTTTTGAAGCTAGTCCATGTTCTTTACATGGAACCGACTGCACAAGTGCATATTAACGGTTTGGTGTCTGACCCGATAGCTATCACGAGTTCCATGCGTCAAGGTTGTCCTTTATTGACACTTTTGTTGCAGAGCCCTTGGCCTGTGCACTCCGGAAGATCATGCCCATCAAAGTTTTTGGTTCCCACATTATAACCTCATACTATCTGCATATGCTGACGACACATTCCTGTATGTTAGAGACACAGCACAGAACATCTCCCCAGTGCTCCAGGAGGTAGTACATTTTGGTGCCCATTCTGGACTGCGTATTAATTGGGGCAAGTCCCTTATGTATCCCCTTACCACTTCTATGACTCCAATACAGGCAGAGCTCCATCTTACATGGGCTACTGAGCCAGTGCGTTATCTAGGCATCCAGGTCCACACGGATCCGGAGGCAGTGATCTGTGAAAAGGATCACTGACAGAATATCGACGACAGGAATATCGAGGTACACAAATATCGTGTACAGAATATGGATGTCAACAATATCAACATCCTATCTCTACAAAGGTAAGTTCAAAAATAGCGAAACCAAAATATCGTTGTTTAAAATATCGTTGTTCAAAATATCGTTTTTTTTAAATGTCTTAAAAATAATATAAAATAAATCAAATAATAAATAGAATTAATAAAAACATGATGGGGGTCATTATGATGGCGGGCGGATCGCCCCCGCCGGGCCGGCGGTAGTTCCCGCCGGCCCGGCGGGGGCGATCCGCCCGCCATCCAGACAGCAAAGACCCCCTGCCATATTATGATGGCTGGGGGGTCCGCGGCGGACGGAAAGACCGTCCGCCGCATTTCCGCCGGTCAACTCGTCGACCGGCGGAAAACAAGGATAATATGGTGGCGGTGTCTCCAAGACACCGCCATCCATATTATGATGACTGCGGAGTGCAGCCTTTCCATGGCGGCGTTGCCGCCATGGAAAGGCATATGGTCTTTGTATATGGGGGCCCGTTGCGGGCCCCCACGGTGTTGAGGGGTTGGGGGGTGCACATGGGGGTACCTATGGTACCCCCCTGCATATGTATGCACAAGGTGGCAGGCACCACGCGGTGCCTATCATGTTGTGCATGCACATGCACGATGTGCAATCACAGCACCGCCTGCCACAATGCTGTGAATAGGGCTTGCCACCGCCAGGGTGGCATCCTAATGGCAATTGCGGGACCGCCGCACCCCTTGCGGACGGTCCCGCATTCCGCTGCGGTGGCGGGCGGACTTTGTCCACCCGCCATCGTAATGTTGCCCATAGTTAGAATTATTTAAAAAAAAAAAATTATAAATAATAAATGTAATATAAAAAACAATTAAACATACATATAAACAAATAATTATATATATATATTTACTTAATATTGATACATAATTATTTTATTAAATTATAAAATGTTAGAAACATAATAAAAAATATAAATACATATATATATATATATATATATATATATATATATATCCAAGAAAGAAGTGACTCAAACAGATAGATTCACCAAAGAACAAAAATATATTTCAACTACAACGTTTCAGCTTCCGCCTTCCTCAGGTAGTACAAGATGGTTTGCTCAGTGGCTGCACAGATGACACAGCTGAATTTTCAAAAAGCATCATGAGTGAAGATTCTATTTGGAATGTGGAATCAATGCAGTCCTGAGAGCTCTTGAGATATGCAGTAATCAGGTTGTATTATCAGTAATGTTCAGTCCATCTGGATGCAGTGATTTTAAACGGTACATCCAGAAGTTTTCTCTGGAGTCCAGTAGTTCTTCCTTTGAGACATGTTCCACGGGGAAAATCTTCAAATCTGATAGTAAATGATCCACAAGGTTAAAATGATTGGCTACAGGCTGGTCAATTTTCTTATTAATTATTGCCGATTTGTGGTTCCTGAATCGTGTACGGAGGTCATTCACTGTTTGGCCTACATATTGTTTTTTACAGCTTTGCCGTTGGCACTGAATCACATAAATAATGCATGTTGAGCGACATGTAAGATGCTGTCTTATTCCATAGGTCCTTCTTGTAACAGAACTAGTTACTGATGATGTTTGTAAAAGGTATTCACACGTGATGCACCTTTTAGAGTCACAGCAATGAACCCCTGCATTTGTTACAACTTGCTTGAGTTCAGCTCTCACAATAAGAGATCGTAAATTTGGAGCTCTGCGGTAAGCAATGACTGGCGGTTTTGGAAAAACCTTTTGCAATTTTTCACAAGTAGACAGTAAGGGAAATGTTTTTTGCATTATATTTCTGTAGTTGGGAGCTGATGGATGATAGTCAACCACAAATGGAGTTCTGTCACTTTTGTTTCTGCCGTTGGTATTCCAAATAAGTGCTTCTCTGGGTAACTGCAAAGACTTGTCAATTTGTTGCTGTATGATATGCAGAGGATAGCCTCGTCTTTTAAATAATGTAGCAAGCTCCTGTAGATGGTCTTTACAGGTTTCCTCATTGCTGCAGATGCGTCTTATTCTGAGTGCTTGGCTGTAGATGATGCTCAGTTTAGTGTGGTGTGGGTGACATGAAGTCCAGTTTAGATACAAATGAGCATCTGTAGGCTTGTGGTACAGATCAGTTGTAATTTTTGTTCTTGAATGGTGAGTAGCACATCCAGAAAAGGGAGATGATGCTTCTGTTTAGTATTGCTGCTGGTAAATTTGATGGTAGGATGGATATTGTTGATATAAGCTGTAAATTGTTCCAATGCTCTACTTCCTGCATTCCATATTATAAATATGTCATCAATGTATCTTAGCCATACCAGTGGTTTGATGCTATAAGTAGCAAGTATACAGTTCTCTAGTTTGCCCATGAAGATATTTGCATAGGATGGAGCCATCCGAGTGCCCATGGAAGTCCCTTGTATCTGCAGATAGTGTTTACCATTGAATGTAAAATTGTTGGATTTAAGGATAACTCTTGCAAAGTTGGTAAGCACATTTGTTGATGGCTTTTTCACAGTTCTTTTATTAAGAGCTTCAGATAATGCCATAAGCCCATCCTCATGTGGTATATTGGTGTATAATGATGTAACATCAAATGTAGCCAGAAGAGTATCATCATCAAATGTGTAGGTTTGGTTTAATTTTTCAATAATCTGAAGGAAGTGACTGGTATCTTTAACAAATGATGGAAGTTCCTGTACAATGGGCTGGAGGTGCAGGTCGACAAATAAAGATAGTCTCTCAGTAGCTGTGTCATTGCCAGAGATGATGGGACGGCCAGGATTGTTCATTTTGTGAATTTTGGGAAGCATATAAAATCTCCCAGGTCTTGGTTTGGGATGAACAAGTATATCTGCTGTTGTTTCATCAATGAGGTTTAAGCTCTTGTACCTTACAACCATGTTCTTAATTTCTTTGTTTAAGTCTTCTGTGGGATCAGTTTCTAAAGGTTTGTAAGTGTTGGTATCCATTAGTTGTCTCATTCCTTCCTCAATATAATCACTTACTTTCAAGGCAACCACTGCACCACCTTTGTCTGCCGGTTTTATAATGACATCCATTCTCTGTTGAAGGAGGTGGAGAGCTTTTCTCTCTTCTCGGGTAATGTTATCAAAAATCCTCTTAGGTGTTGATTCCTTGATGAGTTTGTTGATGGATAAAATGTATGTATCAAGAACAGGATTTCTACCACATTGAGGAGTCCATGATTTGGGATGGCGGAACTTCTTAAATGGATCTGGAAGGTAGCTTGGCAGACCAACATTAGAATTATTGTAAAAGTATTCTGCAAGTCTGCATCTTCTCTCGAAGGTTTTTAGGTCTCTCATCATGTTGGCCATATTATGGTCCTTCGGTACAGGACAGAAATAGAGGCCTTTGCTCAAGAGGTTCAATTCACCTGGTGATAGGAGCCCTCCAGTCAAGTCAATAACTGGGTCGGATGTCTGGAAGGGTTGTAGCTGGCTGATGCTATGCAGCTTTTTTGTCTTATAAATCTTCTGTTTTTTTATGCTGTTTACTCACAGGGCTTACACTGACAAGAAAATCTCCAAAAACAGAATGATTTAGAAAGTGGTGAGTTGGAAGAGGAGGTATATGAAATCTTAACATATCTCTTTTTAGTTTTGCAGATTTAATTTCAATAGCATTCCTGGCAGTCATCTTTTTACTACTGCAACCCTCTGTAGTATGTGTGCCACTTCAGAGTCACTTTTTGTGTTCTTTAAAAGTTCCAGTTCTTTTTGTAGCTTGGCTTTAAGCATTTGCATTTTTTGAATGGTTACTTTAATAGATGCCAATAGTAGGGCCATTGATGAGTTATGCAGTAAAATATTCCATGTAGCTGACCATTCACAACTAGTTAGTTTAAAAGGTGGCTTAGACTTAACCTCCAACCCCATAGGATAGATGTTAAGTTTTTTATAGATTTGTAAATGTGCTATTGTAAATTGGCACTTACTGATTTTCTCCTGGATGAACAGCGCATATCTAGGATGTAGATTTGTTCTTGACATGGTGGTTGCTTCTGGCTTGAGTGTCGGATCCGGGGAGGATACAGGTTTGTAATCCCAAAAAGAGTATACTTGAAGATGGAGGATCACAAGAAAACAACAGCCAGCCAGGGCAAAAATCTGGATCCCAAAGGATACAATGAGTCACAAAGAAATAAAATATCCAAGAAAGAAGTGACTCAAACAGATATATTCACCAAAGAACAAAAATATATTTCAACTACAACGTTTCATCTTCCGCCTTCCTCAGGTAGTACAAGATGGTTTGCTCAGTGGCTGCACAGATGACACAGCTGAATTTTCAAAAAGCATCATGAGTGAAGATTCTATTTGGAATGTGGAATCAATGCAGTCCTGAGAGCTCTTGAGATATGCAGTAATCAGGTTGTATTATCAGTAATGTTCAGTCCATCTGGATGCAGTGATTTTAAACGGTACATCCAGAAGTTTTCTCTGGAGTCCAGTAGTTCTTCCTTTGAGACATGTTCCACGGGGAAAATCTTCAAATCTGATAGTAAATGATCCACAAGGTTAAAATGATTGGCTACAGGCTGGTCAATTTTCTTATTAATTATTGCCGATTTGTGGTTCCTGAATCGTGTACGGAGGTCATTCACTGTTTGGCCTACATATTGTTTTTTACAGCTTTGCCGTTGGCACTGAATCACATAAATAATGCATGTTGAGCGACATGTAAGATGCTGTCTTATTCCATAGGTCCTTCTTGTAACAGAACTAGTTACTGATGATGTTTGTAAAAGGTATTCACACGTGATGCACCTTTTAGAGTCACAGCAATGAACCCCTGCATTTGTTACAACTTGCTTGAGTTCAGCTCTCACAATAAGAGATCGTAAATTTGGAGCTCTGCGGTAAGCAATGACTGGCGGTTTTGGAAAAACCTTTTGCAATTTTTCACAAGTAGACAGTAAGGGAAATGTTTTTGCATTATATTTCTGTAGTTGGGAGCTGATGGATGATAGTCAACCACAAATGGAGTTCTGTCACTTTTGTTTCTGCCGTTGGTATTCCAAATAAGTGCTTCTCTGGGTAACTGCAAAGACTTGTCAATTTGTTGCTGTATGATATGCAGAGGATAGCCTCGTCTTTTAAATAATGTAGCAAGCTCCTGTAGATGGTCTTTACAGGTTTCCTCATTGCTGCAGATGCGTCTTATTCTGAGTGCTTGGCTGTAGATGATGCTCAGTTTAGTGTGGTGTGGGTGACATGAAGTCCAGTTTAGATACAAATGAGCATCTGTAGGCTTGTAATTTTTTGTTCTTGAATGGTGAGTAGCACATCCAGAAAAGGGAGATGATGCTTCTGTTTAGTATTGCTGCTGGTAAATTTGATGGTAGGATGGATATTGTTGATATAAGCTGTAAATTGTTCCAATGCTCTACTTCCTGCATTCCATATTATAAATATGTCATCAATGTATCTTAGCCATACCAGTGGTTTGATGCTATAAGTAGCAAGTATACAGTTCTCTAGTTTGCCCATGAAGATATTTGCATAGGATGGAGCCATCCGAGTGCCCATGGAAGTCCCTTGTATCTGCAGATAGTGTTTACCATTGAATGTAAAATTGTTGGATTTAAGGATAACTCTTGCAAAGTTGATTTTTGCCCTGGCTGGCTGTTGTTTTCTTGTGATCCTCCATCTTCAAGTATATATATATATATATATATATATATATATATGTACACCTGTAACATAAATATAAAAATAAAATTTATATATAATAAATTAAAATATTAAAATAATTATTTAATTTTAAAGCAACATTTTACACTACATTAACTAAAACAGTAGGGAAAATGTTGGATAGCGTAGAGGATAAAATTACTATTCCCACTACAGGGAATACAAAATTAGGGAAAGTGTTGGATAGCGGAGGGGATAAAATTACTATTCCCACTCCAGCGAGTGCAACAGTAGAGAAAGTGTTGGATAGCGGAGTGGAATAATTTACTATTCCCACTCCAGGGAGTGCAAGAATAGGGAAAGTGTTAAATAGCGGAGGGGAATAATTTACTATTCCCACTCCAGCAAGTGCAACAGTCGGAAAAGTATTGGATAGTGGAGGGGAAAAATTTACTATTCCAACTCCAAAGAGTGCAACAGTAGGGAAAGTGTTGGATAGCGGAGGGGAATAATTTACTATTCCCACTCCAACAAGTGCAACAGTAGGGAAAGTGTTGGATAGCGGAGGGGAATAATTTACTATTCCCACTCCAACAAGTGCAACAGTAGGGAAAGTGTTGGATAGCAGAGGGGAATAATTTACTATTCCCACTCCCTGGAGTGCAACAGTGGGGAAAGTGTTGGATAGCGGAGGGGATAAAATTACTATTCCCACTCCAACGAGTGCAACCGTAGAGAAAGTGTTGGATAGCGGAGGGGATAAAATTACTATTCCCACTCCAGCAAGTGCAACTATACAAAAGTGTTGGATAGAGGAGGGGAATAATTTACTTTTCCCACTCCAGCAAGTGCAACAGTAAGGAAAGTGTTGGATAGTGGAGGGGATAAAATTACTATTCCCACTCCAGGGAGTGCAAGAGTAGGGAAAGTGTTGGATAGCGGAGTGGAATAATTTACTATTCCCACTCCAACAAGTGCAACAGTAGGGAAAGTGTTGGATAGCTGAGGGGAATAATTTACTATTCCCACTCCAGCAAGTGCAACAGAAGGAAAAGTATTTTATAGCGGAGGGGAAAAATTACTATTCCCACTCCAAAGAGTGCAACATTAGGGAAAGTGTTGGATAGCGGAGGGGAATAATTTACTATTCCCACTCCAACAAGTGCAACAGTAGGGAAAGTGTTGGATAGCGGAGGGGAATAATTTACTATTCCCACTCCAGCAAGTGCAACAGTAGGGAAAGTGTTGGATAGCGGAGGGGAATAATTTACTATTCGCACTCCACGGAGTGCAACAGTAGGGAAAGTGTTGGATAGCGTAGGGGATAAAATTACTATTCCCACTCCAACAAGTGCAACAGTAGAGAAAGTGTTGGATAGCGGAGGGGATAAAATTACTATTCCCACTCCAGCAAGTGCAACTATACAAAAGTGTTGGATAGCGGAGGGGAATAATTTACTATTCCCACTCCAGCAAGTGCAACAGTAGGGAAAGTGTTGGATAGCGGAGGGGATAAAATTACTATTCCCACTCCAGGGAGTGCAAGAATAGGGAACGTGTTGGATAGCGGAGGGGATAAAATTACTATTCCCACTACAGGGAGTGCAACAGTAGGGAAAGTGTTGGATAGCGGAGGAGAATAATTTACTATTCCCACTCCAACAAGTGCAACAGTAGTGAAAGTGTTGGATAGCAGAGGGTAATAATTTACTATTCCCACACCACGGAGTGCAACAGTAGGGAAAGTGTTGGATAGCGTAGGGGATAAAATTACTATTCCCACTCCAACGAGTGCAACAGTAGGGAAAGTGTTGGATAGCAGAGGGCATAAAATTACTATTCCCACTCCAACAATTGCAACAGTAGGGAAAGTGTTGGATAGCGGAATGGAATAATTTACTATTCCCACTCCAGCAAAATAATAAACATTAATTAACAAATACTTAAATAATAATAAATAATTTACGTCCCACCAAATCCCCCTATAAATGACACCACCAATATTGCAAAACATGACACAATTAACATAATTGCTTAACAATTAATTAAATTACTAATAACAATGAACAATCAAATTAAAAACAATCAGTAATAAATTAATTCACACTATTAAGACTATAAAATAGCAATAACTAAATATTATATAAAAAATATATTACATTTTAATTACTTCCCACACTACTCCCCTATAAATTCATAACCCGCTCCTAAAAAAATAACACAATTTACATGTTTACCAATTAATTATTAATATTTATTAACCAATTAATAATTAATTCATAATACATTATTTAACACAATTAACAATATAAAATATTAAATACACTACTATAAATTAATACAAATTATTAATTAATTATTTATAATTAAATTACTTCCCACCCTACTCCCTAATAAACCCACAACCCGCTCTTAAAAAAATAAAACAATTAACATATTTACCAATTAATAATTAATATCCAATTAATAACTAATCAATAACAAATTATTTAACACAATGAACAAAATAAAATATTAAATACATAAATATTAATTAATACAATTATTAATTAATTAATTATAATTAAAATACTTCCCACCCTACTCCCCTATAGACCCACAACCCGCTCCTTAAAAAATAACACAATTAACATATTTACCAATTAATAATTAATAACCAATTAATAACTATTTAATAACAAATTAATTAACACAATTAACAATATAAATTATTAAATACAAAAATATTAATTAATTAAAATTATTAATTAATTAATTAATTATAATTAAATTACTTCCCACCCTATTCCCCTATAAACCCACAACCCACTACGGAACTAAAATGCCAAATTTAATTTTTATAAAATTAATAACTTCTAAAAATTATTAATAAATATATTATAATTAAATTACTTCCCACCCTATTCCCCTATAAACCCACAACCCGCTACGGAACTAAAATACGCAAAAATGAATTATCATAAAATTAATTATTTCTAAAAATGTCAAACATACATTACAAAAATAAGCTATACTTATACAAAATATTTAAATCACATACTTTTAACACATATACTAAAATACAGAACACTAAAATAAATTTCGATATTATTAACAACGATATTTTTACTAACGATATTACTAACTTCGATATTAAGTAAAACGATATTTCTTACCTGCATGTCGATATTTTGGTTGACGATATTCTTGCAGGTCGGATATTCTGGTATATCGATATTTAAACATCGATATTATGTCTGCATACCCTGTGAAAATTATGCGAATGCCATGAATTGCCTCACTGTGGCTGTGGATCGTTGGATTTGTCTCATCCTCTCTCTGTGGTCACATAGCCATCATGAATATGGTAATACTTCCATGTTTTTTATTTTTTAGTGGCGAACATCCTGATATTGTTATCGGGTGTGATGTTTTGGACCCTGCGCTCCTTGATGTTACGCTTGGCGTGGGCTGGCAAGCAGCCTCGTGTGCAGTGGGAAACGCTCACTCTTCCTTATAATGCAGGCCACCTTAATGCACCAGACCTTGAGGCTTACTATGAGGTGGCAAAAGCAGGTTCGCCCATTTCTGGCTGCACGGACCACTAGATTTACAACATCTTTGGCTAGAGTGATATGGTGCATCTCCTCAATCACTGCCCCTTTTTTTGTTTAGTAAACCATTGCACTGCTTTCATACATAAGACCCGGTTGGGACCACACTTTACCTTTTGAAAAAATGATTGGCCAAGCAGCAGACAACCTTGCTTTACTCCCCGCGGCTTCCTCTGGAGTGGTGCGGGTGGTTTCAGTTGGGACAGGAACAGGCAGCGGCAGCAGCTTTGCGTGAGCTTGCGATACGGACTATGGATGACTTTTTGATAATAACATATTCAGTGACTGGGCCCAGGTTAGTGTACAGAATGATACACTTTCTGTACTAGCGCAATTTCATTACTATCGGGTGAGTCATGTGAAGAGGAGCTTTCTGGGTGACAATGTGGGGGAGCCAGCGGAAGTGCCAACCCTTACCTATCTCATACAAGCAAAGACACCAGCATGTGCCATAGCAATGTTGCATGCTTTTTCACAGAAGGCCAGGCGACCTGGAGTCCCAAAGGCTTGCCGAGACTGTCAAGATGATCTGGGCTTGGATATCACAGAAAAACAACAGAGTTACTGCTGTTCTATAATATGCACTATTTTGCTGAATGGCCGCCACCGACTTGTGCATTTTTAGGGGCATATTCTCAAGGACTCATCGCCGAATTAGCGGCGCTTTTCCGCCACAAAAGTGGCGATAGATTTATCGCCCTATTCACAAGCCTGCGCTAACAGCCGACATCGTCAGTTTACCTGCGATAGCTGCCGCTAAAAACATCGCCTAGGCTGACAGCGACAACTAATGCTAATCATATGCAGAGTAGGCATTCCGTGCAAAAACTCACGATAACACCACTTCGCGATATTCTCAACGACCAGCCAGATCGGCGATACGGTCCAAAAACAGGCGATAAGGCACGTTAGCAGCAGGGACTTAAGACCTGCTTTTTTCTGGTCTTAAGTAGGTCGAAAACCTGCAGTATAAAGGGAGCCCAGCCTAGAGCCACATCTGAAGACCAACAGATGCCATGGAGCTACTAATCATGCAGCTTGGAGACCCAAGAGGGCCACAACACCCACCGCCACCACCCCCAGGACCACCCCCCCCGGGCTGCCACCGGGGCAGAGCAGAACAAGACAGCGGACCTTCCGAAAACGCCAGAGGATGTCATTGCCCACTACAGGCTCAAAAGGACAACCATCCTCCGCATCCTGACCCACATTGCCCACAGGCTGACGGTACCAACACAGTGGACAACCAACATCCCTCCGCAGAAAAAGCTGCTGGCTGTGCTGCACTTGTTGGCCTCTGGTACCTTCCAACCAACAACTGCCAGAGTCGGAGGAGTCTCACAGCCAGCCCTATTAAAGTTCCTCACACCTGTCTTGGATGCCATCATCAGCTTGATACCCCAGCACCTTCACTTCCCCCACACTGCACAGGAACAGCTGAAGACCAAGCAAGGCTTCTCGCCATAGCTGGCTTCCCGCACGTGTTGGGGGCAATTGACTGCACACATGTCCTACTTGTGCCCCCTGCCGACACTGCACGCAATTACCGCAACAGAAAGCACAAGCATTCTATCAATGTGCAGGCAATAGTGGACCACCGGGGACTGTTCACCAATGTTGTCGCCAACTTGCCAGGCAGTGTGCATGATTCCTACATCTTCCGACAGTCCATCATCAACCAGCGCTTTCAGGATGGCACCTATGGAAATGCACTGCCCGTTGGTAAGTACCAACGGAACACACCACACACCTCAACTCCACAATCATACAACTCACAACTGTGGGAATGCACACGTAACAAAATCACATACAACATGCCAACCAACATGCCCACCTACCAGACACGACAACACAAGTAAATGTGGTAACAGGAGCCAGACAGGTAGACAAACCATCCACAAAGGCATAGCCCCTCTGCCACACAATTGCAGAATGTGGGGAGAGGGCGGAACCAAGAATGTGCGAAGGAGGCAAGTGACCCATGAATAAGAATGTACACAATGCCAAGTGTGGCGGTGATGTGCTGGACAGTCTTGAGTATGCAGAGCACAGACATGTCCATGTGGACATATACTGCTGGTGTTTGTAGTGTTGTGGACAGTGGACGCAACCATGTTACCTCAGGCAGTGGGAAAGACCTTGGACATGTAGCTATTTCGCCCCCCCCCTGTAAGCGTAAGTGTAGTGGGCTGGGCCGGCGTACGCCAGTCCAGCGTAGGAGTGTGAATAAATAGCCAGGGGCTCTGGGCATGGTTCACTTCCGGGATGGCCCCCAAAGTAACTACTGCGTGTGTCTCTGTGTCCGTCATATCCTGACCATAGGCCTACACACACGTGTCCGCCCACCTTCACTGGCCAACATTACAGTGTTGTTGTCAGGCTTGCGGACATGCGCAGACAGGCATAACAATGGTGTGCCGTAGGAGTGCAAGTGATGCAACCGCGCAGCGCACACATGTAAATAGGCTCGGGGGAGGGAGGAGCAGCTGTGAGGCTACGTAATACACATTGATCCCACACATTTGCCAGAAGCAATACATGGCAAACATGAATCCCAAAGTCACACAAATCACACACCACAAAACTTGTAAGTCTGCCAACACAGCATGCAGAACCACCAATTTACACTAATCTCACATACCTTTCACAGGTGATCAAAGATATGCACTCTGCCCGTGGATGATGACACCCCTCTGAGCCCCGAACACCCCGGCCCAGAGGCAGTACAATGTGGCCCACAAACGCACCAGGGGCATTGTTGAGCGCACATTTGGCCTGTTAAAGTCACGTTTCAGGTGCCTGGACATCACAGGTGGAAGACTCCTGTACAGCCCAGAAATAGTGTGCAAGATGATCATTGCATGTTGTGTATTGCACAACATATGTGTACGCACCAATGCCCCATGGATCCAAGTGCCAGATGCACCGGACGATGATGAGGAAGATGAGACAGGTGGACCACACCCCACTGCAACTGCAGCAGGAATAGCCCAAAGGAACACAATCATTAACAATTTCTTCGCATGAGCACATCACATTGTGACTGTCCTTAGCAATCTTGGAACAGTACAAAATGACCACATGAACAGTATGTGGAAATAAATTCATTGCAACACACATTCCCTGTGTGCATGTCAGTCCTCTGCATTAGCACATCACTCTGACAAGTGTAAGTGCAACATTGAGGGCCCGATTCTGATGCGGGTTGGAAAAGCTTCCCGACCGAATCGGTTGGGAAATGGTTTCCGACCCACTCGGATCGGGAAAGTCCGACCGGCGGAGTAGGATGCACCCGGATGCTTCCAGATACGATTTGGTTGAACTCCCATTGACTTCAATGGGAACATTTGTTCCTAACTGCATCAGAATTGGGCCCTCGGTCGGGAAGACACGTTCCCGATCCGATTTGGAAGGAGCAAATGCCGTTAGGAGGCCTTCCTAACCGCATCAGAATCAGGCCCTCGGTTGGGAAGCTTTTCCAACCCGCATCAGAATCGGCCCCTCTGTGCTAACAATCTCACAAATAGCAAATAGATGGTGGGTATGTCACTTCTGTACAGAGAGGCTGTTCAGGGTGTCACGTATTCGGAATGCCATTTCAGGGTGTCAAATGTAGTACGTAATCCCACTCATCAGCGTATCACATGTGTACAAAAACATGACATGAAGGCTCTCATTGGTGTTCAAAAAAAGACAACAGGGTGTCATTTGGGGTCAAATATGAAATTGCGGGTGTCATTTGGGGTCAGATATGAAATTGCAGGTGTCATTTGGGGTCAAATATGAAATTGCGGGTGTCATTTGGGGTCAAATATGAAATTTCGGGTGTCATTTGGGGTCAGTTATAACATTTCGGGTGTCATTTGGGGTCAAATATGAAATTGTGGGTGTCATTTGGGTTCAAATATGAACCACCCTGATGCAGAAATGCACCCTGTGACTCAAGTCCCACAACATGAGCAACATGGACGTAAGGGGGATGGGGGCACAGTGAACACCTCAGCAACATGGGAGATGCACACCAGCCAAAAAGCCAGCAGGAATACCTTGCGTAGAACACACCAAGGTGTCCCTTGGACATATGTGCCATGTACAGATCACATGTGTACATTGACGTCATCCATCAATAGTAGTGAAAAGTGTCAGCTAATAGGTGCAAGGTGAGAAGTCACGCGCCTCCTCACAGCTACCTGTTACCCATCACTGTCAGACTGCAGCAAAACACCACTGCTACATCAGAGCATGCAAATTTGACCGTGAGGGCACGTACATGGCTGGTAAGGGTTCAACCGTGCCGGAAGGCGAAGCAGTGACACCCCCCCCAAAAAAATCCACATCACATTTCCAGAATGCAAGCAGATGACAAACTAACATTAGGGATGAAAGCTCCTTTGTCTGAACTAGAAGGCGGTAGCACATCTGCACCTCCGACCTTGGAATTGCATGCACCTGGCACCCCCAGAGAGATACCATAGCAGCTGATGACGACTCCCACACTACCCACAGAGATAACCAAAGACCAATGTATACACACCCCACACACAGAAGTCCTTGCTCGCAGTTCTCTTGCATGGAATGACCTTCACACTTACGCACAGACCATCCCAGGAGTCCAACCGCTGCACACTCAAACAAATCATTGCTCCGAGCTGTGGCATCCACATAACTTTGACTTTGACTTTTTTACACACAGCCCTATTTCCTACATTGACGTGGGGCTAAGTTGGGAAATTGCGAGATTGTTGTTTAGGAGCAATGAGGCCACAGCTGGTTCACACATTCCCAGTCATCTCACTGCCTATCTGGGTCACGGTCAAACATGCGCATTGATATCAGTTCCCAGGGAGTACCTTTTTTTGGAATCACTGCCCCTATATTCATCCATACTTTCATACTTGCTTGATCATAGACATGACACATATGTGTGAATTAGAATGTTTTAATCACATTCGGTGGAGTGCTGAAGCTGGACCAGTACATGGCCATGCAAACCCCACTTTACATTGTTGCCCCGTGGAGGGCCAGCCAGAGTCCTTTAGGGATTGACAAGTTCATCGGAAGAGAAAGAGTTCAGTCCGCAGTCTGATTGCTGTGTCATTGGTAACCAAACCAAATATGGCAGTCCATGTCGAGGGCCAAGGTGAGTGTCGCAGAGTGTATCGGGGGACAGTGGAAGGTGTTATTCCAGGGCATGATGCAGAGGGCAGAACCAAGCTGAAACAGTCCATATGGCGGAGTTGAATGCTACCGCTTCCTTCTTACCACAAAGGCAGAATCATCCACATCATCGTCCTCTGATGTGTGATGTGCCTCACATGTGGGTGGTGGTGTTTTGTCTGCAGCACTGTGTGGCACTGACACATCAGGGGCCGGAGGTGGAATGTCTGCCGCACTGTGAGGCAGTGACACATCTGGGGCCAGAGGTGGATTGTCTGCCACACTGTGAGGCACTGACACATCAGGGGGCGGAGATGTGGATGGAGTAGTAGCAGAAGCATTCATCTGCGCCAGGCCTTGTGGCAGCAATGCCATGATGAGGATCTGCAGGGCATGGAAGATCCCACGTACATCTCGCTGGTGTGCAGCCGTGGCAGCCATTCTTTCCGCCTGCATCCGCTCCATGTTCTCCATGATCCTCCGCATGTGTCCCAACTCCCGGCTGACATCGCTGGAGCCACTCTGACTAGACAGTTGTTCTTGTCTCAGAGTCATGACTCCAGCGATGTCAGCCATGGCTTGTTGGAGAGCATGGAGCTGACTGTGGGTGTCTGTTAGGGACTGTAAGTGGTCCCTGATGGGATTTAGACACCCACGTATGGCAACTAGTTTGGCTGCCATGAGGTCGAACCCCACCCGCACCTGATCAGCCATCTCCTTCTGGCCCTCTAACACACGGTGGTGGAATGCCATGTGTTGGTCGTGGGGGTCCTGGGAGACAGCCTTGGTGGTGGGTGCTTCCTGCTGTGCGGTCTGTGCAGGGGGTGGGGTCTCCTCGATGCAGCTGGGCTGCCCTGCTCCTGGGGGTGGGGTGCTGAGGGTGTCCATGAGCTGTTGGAGGGCGTCGGTGTCGATGGTGTGGAGGTCCTCTTCATCATCAGTGAAGAGATGGACGGTCTGCTCTGCAGGAGGTGTTGATTCTCGCTCTGCAATGTAAAGGGGAGATGCAGTTTAACAGTGTGTTCCATGTATGTTCACGCATTGGACAAGTTTACAAACAGACTGCATGACAATGTACATTGTGACTGTTTGGGAGGAGATGCCTATTTGATGCGGGACAGTGAACATTTCTACACCATCAGGGATGTGGGGTTGTACTTGTACATTATCATCTCACAGTTTGCTGCTATGCCAAATGTGATTGGCCAGTTTCTACACACAAGCGGCAGCAGTTGTGTCCTATGTTCTGTTGTGAAAGTGTTGCAGTTTGTACCACATTGTTGTCAATGTTGATGTGCTCTGATTCTTATGTGTGTGTACTGCATTGTGGGAGAGTCGCCCCTGCAGCTCTGATTGTGCTGGCCCTTATCCCTTTCAGGCGGTGTGCCTTTCACTTCTGTGCTTATACAGTGCTCAGATGTTGCAGACTTGGGTAAATTGGGCTCTTGGTGGGAGTTGGGACTCTTGGGCATGGTTTGTCCGCAGATGTCTTGTGACGTCAGGGGTTGTTTGTGCACGTGGATGTGTCAGAGTGTGACCTGCTCCTTTACGGATGTGGTCCACACTCAGCCACCTCAGTGTCGTGGCGTGCACCATGTCATGATAATTGGACTGCAGCCATGCTAATCGTCATGCAGTGTCACTTGCATTGTCAGTGTGGCTCACGGACCCGCAGCTTTGCTGTGTGCAGCACATGTGCATGGGTTTGTTGTGAGATTAGTGATGTGTGGGGAGGGCCCCCTCTGGGCACATTGTCGACGGGGGCCTACTTGCTGTTTCTATGTGTGCTGCAGTATGCCAAGGAGATCAGGGACATGATCCAGAGTCATTGTGGGTGTGCACTGTGCTATACTTAACTGTGCATGTGTGCCATTGTGCCCATCTCCCCCTGTCCCCCCAGTCCCTGGTCTTTACTCACCCTGTTGCTGTTGGGTCAGGTCATGTTGAGCAGTGTCCGGTCCCCCAACTCCTGCCACCGTCTCCCCACTGATGACTGTGGACACCATTTCCTCCATCTCATCCAGCTCCTGCTGTGGCGCTGGACTCCCACCTCCAGTCTGCATTGCGGCTTTCCGGTTGTTAGCGAGTTTCAGCTTGGTTTTGCGCTTCACATCATTCCAGCGCTTATTGCAGTTGTCCACTTCCCTTCTCTTCACTCCGACTGCATTCACCTTGGCCAAGATGGACTGCCATATTGCATTTTTAGTTGCCAATGACACAGTAGAGGTGATGAACAGTTGTTGGTGGTGTTCTATCACCTCCGTAATCAGGATCTTGTTTTCCTGCAGACTGAATCGCGGGTTCCTCTTCTTCTTCTCCTTGCCCTTCTCCTTCCCCGAGGTCCCTGGCTGGTCCTCCGGGGGGTTTGTGGGGTTCTGGTTGGCCTCTGTGTTTGCTCCAGCTTCCTCCATGGTGCTTCTCAGTTGTTTGGTTTTTTTTTTGCAGCTTTTATGGTGATTTTTCCCGCCTGACGTGGGAATAGCAAGCCTGGAGCTGCTTATCACTGATTTTTTATCGCTGTTGGGCCCATCGCCACTTTTTTCACGTTCGGGTTTCCTTTTTTATCGGCGTCCCGGTAATTTTAACGCGGACATTTGACACGTTATCGGGATACTATTGCCTGTTGCCGGCGTGTGGAGAATACGCCGTTAGTTTCCCGCGATAGGCGGCGTTATGTAAAATTGCGTTAACCTAGGTTGGCGATAATTATCGCCTGTTCTTGAGAATATCCCCCTAAATATCTTAATTGGGTAAATTATACTCCCGTCCGATTACTCAGATACGGTCTGAGAGAAGACTTGCGATGCCCATGTTGTAGCGCAAATGATTCAGGCTTTGCACATATAGCATGGTACTGCCCAGGTGTGCAGCACTTTAGCTTATGAGCTTTTAAAATTTTGGGAGAAATAACAGGTGAGGTATTAACCTGCACACCGATGTACTGGGTTGTGATCGAGATGTTCCGCAGAACAGTCGACGGTTGGTGGCACTGGGTCTTCTGTTGGTGCAGCGTAGGATCGCCATTAGTTGGATGAAGGGACCTCTTCTGACAGTGGCAGAATGGCATACTGATATGACATACTGCAGTACACAATCTGATGCCTGTCATGATCTTGTACCACCTTGCAGTCATTCAAGGGATATATGGGGTCCATATCAGGAGTATTTGAACAACTGGCGGCATTAAACGGATGATGGGGGGACCCGGGAGGAGATGAGTGAGGGCCCCGGGGTAAAGGAAATACCATGCCACCTATTGGATGTGAGTGGCCTGAGTAGCAGAATACAGGGGGCAGTGTTGAGTTTGATTGTAGCTCTCATTTTCCTGTGTTGAGTGCCCCAATGTATGCAATTGTTGCCAGAAAACGTATTAAGGAGTTTATGTCTAATGTATGCTAATTGGGAATTATCGGAGACAACGAAGCCTGTGCTATCTATTTACATTTTCACTACCACTATGTTAACATGCTGTGAGTTCCTACTATGCCTGACATATATTGGTCACGTTGCTACATTTGTCTGACGTATCTGGTCTGAAGTGTACTTTTTCTGACGCCAAATTGCTAATTTATAGAAAATGAAAATAAAGTTGATAAAATAAAATAGTACAGCGCATTTGAAGGCCACGGGCATTGCATTACAGTGTGGCTTCGAATGCGCTCCCGCCGGCATTTATTTATGCGTTTACATACTCTTATGAGACTTCCAGAGGCTCACCAATGCAGTGCGCTGCACCAGGCCGCCGTCATCAAAGCGAACTCTGGATATGAGTAACCGGAGGATTCAACATCAATAGAAAAGCTCCAAGAAAAAGACCAAGTACGAATGTGAACTGTTGACTGAGACCTAGCGCTCAACCTATCCGACCCATGCTCCATCACGGTTGACCTAAAACTTTGACTTTGTCCTGGTCCATCATGACCAGATAGCCATGAGTGGTGCTTTATGCTCTTTGGCTCTAAAATGCACATTTGTTTTAATTTAATCTTTAAAATTCATATCTCCAGTTCCCTGCATTGGATGTTTGTCATGTTGGTGTCATTGTAAAGATAAACATATTCTCTATTTTATAAATTGGTGTTGGATTTTTATTGTATTGTGTTTTTTACTTATTTACTGTTTTGGTGGTAATAAATGCTTTACACATACCTGCTTCCTACATTAAGCTGGACTACTCGTTTGCTAAACTACCAAGGTTTGAGCAAGGATTAATTTACTGAGGCTTGAGTGGACCTATTACTGATTGTGGTATTGTTACTAGCTGAGGGTGCATACCCCAACCTACTAATAATTCACGTTCCTACACATTCCATATTCATCACCTGGAAAAACAGGTAGAAATATTAAGAAATGACCACAGACCTCTCACAGTAAAGTGGACACAATTCTAATTGATTTCAAAAGGTTGTGATGTTTTTACACCAGGTCCTTACCTGGCAGTATTACTAAGCAATCTAATACACTCCATATTAAGTTATGTCCTAAACTAAGGGCTTATTTACAAGCCCTGTGCGCCACTGGAACGTCACTTTTTGTGACGTTCTGGTGGCACACAGGGCTTAGCCATATCTACAAGGCCACATAAAGCCACCCTGCGTGGCTTTTTGTGGCCTTGTAGATATGGAGTGAGGCAATGCAGCGCAAGTCACTGTGTTGCCTCAAACTGTGATGGGGACGCGCGCCAAGGGCGTTACGGTGGGGTTTCTCATGTAACACCCATGGCACTTGACACATTCCTAGATTTACAACAAGCTGTAAACCTGAGAATGCGTCAAAAGCCTACACCTTGCCAGGAGAGGTGTAACGAGGAGAAATTACTTTATTTCTCCTAGTTTTTTCCTCTTTCTACATGTGCTGCATTCAGCAGCACGCATAGAGGAAATTGCCTCCATTGATTGTTTTTGTGCAGGAAGGTGCCACTTCCTGCACAAAAACACTCATCCCTACAACGCACAAAGCCTTGCACCATGGTGCAAGGGTACATGCATTGGCACAATGCAGCCAATTGAGCGCCAGTGCAGGGAAAGAGGACAGGAAAGCGCCATATCTGATAGATACGGCACATTCCTGCCATTTCTTTTGCCATAGGGCAGCGCAGCAGGAAGGCTTGCGGCGCTGCCCTATGGCAAAATATTGTAAATGAGGCCCTTCATTTCTACATTACCTATGTACAGAATTTTCATCTTGACCAAACTTAACCTTCTATCATGAAATGTGGTCCTAGCTAAACTCCCAGCCTCTCTACCTTCTGTCATAAATCAGGATAACTGAGCACCATGATTCGTTCACACTAGAGTCCTCTTCAGGTCGCATGATCACACATTTCCTGATCATTTTGTTAAACAGATGGTATGGCCACCCACAACCTAAAAGAGTATGGTGCAACAGATAACAACCTTGTGTAAATCAAGTTAAGCTAATCATCAAACTCTATCAAATTAGAGTCCACTGTGTGCTGCATCCTCCGCGTTCACAGATCTGCAGTGGCCTTTTCTATTGAGCTGGTCGATGCCGGTGGTTAATTAGCGCTGGTGGGTGCTGGTGGACCCCACCAGCCTTTATTTCTCCAGACCAGTACTTAAGTCAACCTGCAGGCAGCAGCCCTGGAGGGAGGTTCATGTCCCTTCAAGTTCATATTTACGTATGTGCTGAAGCTATTTAGACTCAGCTCATGTCAAAATATGTATTAGCTCCATCCCTGCAACCCTCACACAGCAATTTAATTTTGGACCCAGGCCTGCCAACACAATGGACAATCATGAATGCATTCGTCAATTAGTAGGCCGTCTGGTGAAGGGCTCTGTTTATGAGCGCGCGAGCGAGAGCCTGAGAAGGGAAAATGGTGCTTTTAATTCTTGCCTGATCCCTCACTAGCGTTAATGGCGCAGAAGGGTGTGGGAAAGCAGCAGTACGACTCGAAACAGTCCATTTTCCACACAGACATCGACATGCCAGCTTAACCGCTTCCAAAATTAGCAGCCCATCTTTGGAGAAATTGTTCGCAAAATGGGATGCCTTTTCCCCTCTTATAGTTTGGCAAGTGGCGCAGCTTGAGCTTCGCTTGATTGCAGCCAAAGAAGCGCTGATTGGAAAGAGAATATAAATGTATAGGTAAGGCCTTAGTATGAGTAGAGGAAAGAGGAGGATGCTTTTAACTGGGAGGTTTGCTTAATATCAGCAGATTGTTGTAGCCGGAGCAGATGGAGCGTGGCGTTTTTACCTTGGCTGCGGATTCAGTTATTACCTCGTCCAATATTAGTAGATAGATAATCTGTGCACAGGAGACATTTTCATTGGGTCATTTTGTAATAATAAGTATTTGGATGTGCAGAAGTAAAATAGCTGAAGGAAAGGCACGCATTACGTTTCGAAATCACTAGTGCAAGGTTTCCGAAACAGACTTGTGCATACATTTTTGATACATAACAGCCTTAAGGGCCCCTGCTGAATGTGATGCCATTCGCCAGTTCTGCCGTTTTAGTCCTTGCTTTGCAAATTGGATTTATTTAGCACATACTTTCAAAGGTAAAGGGGGAGATTTACTAAGAATTTGCGCTGTGTTTGCGTCACAAGAGTGACGCAAAATGGCGCAAAATCTTTTTTTTCTAATTAACTTTCCAACGCTAAACTTGTTTAGCGCTGGAAATAACGTAAAAGTAATGCGAAGCAGCGCATTGCGCTGCTTCGCGTTACTTTGCGCCTTGGGTGCGTACCAAGGGTGGTGCATGGGCGTTCCCATGCAACCACCCAAGGTTTCTCACACTAAACCCAATTTACTAAAAACAGTAGATTGGGTTTAGCGTGAGAAAGCTGCGCCCTTTTCAACTCGGCGCAAGGAAGGAGAAATGCATTAATTTCTCCTTCCTGTTCCGACTTTGAATGCGTGCTGCACTGTGCAGCACGCATGCAAAGTGGGAAAAGCACAATGCCATCAGGGATCTCTGATCCCTGCCGGTTGTGGAAGTCCCATGACGGACCAACCACCCAACTTGTAAAAGGGCGGTCGGACCATCGGTGCGTCTTCCGGCACTTTGTGCCTTCTTGTTTCGCAGGTGAAATTTAAATAGTTTTGCACATTTTTTAAATCTCTGCTATCCATCCAGAAAGCTTTTTTTGTTTTTAAACTTTTCACTGTTTATTGCATATGGTGCAGAAAACATTATACTTATGTCATATTCTCTGCTCATTTCTGCACCTTCATAGACTTTTGGAGAACTGTGGGTACCATCTTATACAGTTTTATCTATGGAGCGGTCTTAGATCATCAAGTTCTGACAATTCGACTAGAAATATGTTTTTAATATCTCACTTTTCAGTCAAATAGCTGCAGTGTTCTTAGATGAGCGAGATAAAAGCTAGGCCTGGGCAAAATGTTAATCACACCAGAGTAATTGGCGTTATTTTGTGTAGCAAAATATATGCAAATTTATCAAGATAGCGCCATTACTCCACATCGCGTAATTTCGGGGAAAACTTTGAGTGTGAGATGTACCATTCGGGTAATTTTTTAACACGAGCAGTATTTGAGTCGTTTTTTTACCTGCACGGACAATTCGGCTAATTTTTTAGCAGAAAGCTACAAATCTTAACATGAACACCAGTGTTTTGAATGTGAGTAGGAGTCTTTTAACATGGGTGGTCAACAAACATTTCAGGTGCATTTTTTTTGCCAAAGTTGATTGTTTGGGAAATTTTTAAATGCTGTACTGCAAATCTAAATGCAAGCAACCTGAAATAATAAACCAGAAATGACATTTTCGAGTTAAATTTTTACACAGACCGTTAGTGTAATTTATTTCAGAGCAAGATGTATTTTGTGTGATTTTTCAGTTATTTCATAGAAATAAGCTACCCGAAGTTACACGAGTTATGCCCACCCCAAGTTAAAGCAAGACTGTTTGAGACATTTGCTGTAGTCAGTAATAAATTCCACACTTTCCAAAATTTGGCCTCTAAGCCAGTGAAAATGTGAGCTAGCGTTTCCCTTGCTGTAAGCCGACACATCTTTTGGAAAAAAACAACACACTACACTAGGAGCAGTCTTTATTTTCCAGTTCAGTGTGATCAGCATTTTGACTGCATACAACATTTGAAGTAATAGTGCCCAACTTGCTCTTCTTTCGCCCTCCAGTGGGAGTGTCTCACTTCCAGTAAGGTAATATCGATTTCCTTAGGGACTGGGAAACCCATAACCCATCCATAATGAAAGTTTTTGACTGACTAGAAATCAATTAATTATCTGACACCACCTGCACCCCATCCCATCTGAATTTTCACAAGCAGGTGGCATATTTTGTACAAAAGTCCTTAGTATTCCTATGGAGCTAATACATAGTGCGTTTACATCTGTGAGACTGATGAAAAATGGTTAATGGTCTGTTATGTGGATTTGTATAGCACTGCAACTGTGAGGGCATCCAGGCATCGAGATTAACCCTGGGCGGAGTATGCGGAGTGGCACTCTGCGGAGGTCCACGGAGTTTAAAAAAAACTCAGTGGAACTCCGCTCAGCCCCAGTCCCACCGATTTGTTTTAAAAAAAAAAAAAAGGGCCCAAAAACCCACTTACCTGCTTTTTTGCATCTGCGGTCCGCCCTCCTCCTCGCCGTGGTGTCTCCTCCTTGCCGCCGTCCTCCCCCTAGTTGCCGGTCGCAACCCCCTACATTTCACGTCTTGCGTGAACTGCACCACGGAGTCGGAGTTTTGCCTCAACTTCACGTTCCCAGCGGAGCAAACTCAACAGGCGGAGCAGAGTGTGCTGCCCGGGCTTAATCGAGATAGCATGCAGCATGAGACTGAGCCTGGATTCAGGCTGTCTCAGCAGGTCCCACAAGGTTAGTTGAAAAACTAACCTTGGTCTTCAGCTTCTTGCAGAATTCAAGAAGTGAGGAGGAAACTCTGATGTGTTAGGGGAGGTTTTTCCAGCTCTTGGCTGCTATGTAGGAAATGAACAACCTCCATTTCTGCATCTGTGGATGCCAGGTGTGTGTGCGAGTGAGAGTGAGGCTAAACATATTTGTCTACCTGGTTGGTGGAAGTGTAGGCGGTGGTTGTGGTATGTGGGTCCTGTGCTGTGCAGTGCCTTACATACATAGGTGAGAAGTTTGAATTGCCATCATTTCTGGATGGGGAACCGATGGAAGTCTCTGAGCTGTGGTGTGATGTGGGTGCAGTGTGGGAGGTTATGGATGCGTATGAAAGTGGCCTTCTGGATGGTTTGGAATGTCTGGAGTAGGTGGGTTGAAATTCCAGCATTTAGGGCCAGATGTACAACCGTTTTTTGCCGTCGCAAACGGGAAATCAGCCCATTTGCAACTGCAAAATAGGTCTGCCCTATATACAGACCCGATTTTGCGAGTCAGTAATGTTTTACCGGCTCGCAAAATAGGGTTTGCGACTCGCTATTAGGAAGGGGCGTGCCAAGGGCATCCCATCCTAATAGCGAGTCTTACTTCAATGTAAGATTGTTTGCGGCCGCAAAACATTTGCAGTTTACCACCCATTTCAAATGGGTGGTAAGCCACTCGCAAACGGGAAGGGGTCTGCAGGGGACCCCTTCCCCTTTGTGACTGGCAGTGAAAATATTTTTTTAAGAGCAGGCAGTGGTCCCATGGATAACTGCCTACTCTTAAAAAAATGACACAGAAACGTTTCATTTTTCTTTTTTAAATGCATCCCGCTTTCCTTTAAGGAAAATGGGCTGCATTTTTAAAAAAAGTACTGCTTTTTTTAAAAAGCAGTCACAGAAATGGTGATCTGCTGACCCCAGCAGGCCACCATCCCTGGGAGTGCTAGCCATTCCCAAAGGGGTCACAAATTGCACCTGCCTCATAAATTTATTAATGAGGCAGGCAATTTGCGACCCCATTGGGAATCACAAACAGTGTCCGAGACACTGTTGTAAATTCCAATTTGAGAGTCGTAAATTGCAAGTCGCAAAACAACACAATTTGCGACTCGCAAATTGGAAGAGTTGTACATCTAGACCATAGAGCGTTGTCAAAGTCCAGTCTGCTTGAGATGAGGGCTTGTGTGATTATGCGTCTGGAGTTCTGGGGGAGCCACTTGAAAATCTTTTGCAGAATTCATAGGATGTGTAAGCAAGAGGACGTGACGGCGTTGAACTGTGATGCCATGGTGAGTTTGTTGTTCAGGATCGGTCCTAGGTTTCTGGTGTGGTCCAAAGGTTTTGGTGTGGGTCTTAGCTCCATAGGCCACCAGGAGTCGTCTCATGGTGCCCTCTTTTTACCGATGATCAGTATTTCTGTCTTGTTGGTGTTGATCTTCAGGCAGTTCTCTCTCATACAATTCAACACACTGGTCATACAGTTAGTGGAGTTGTTCCTGGTGGTCAGGGCTCGATTGGGAACACCTGCTGGTGGTGTCGTCTGTGAGGGATATGATGAGCTGCGTGTTGTGCGGCATAGGAGAGGATGTTGATTCTGTGTGACCTGATGATATTTGCGAGCAGTGTCATGTATATGTTGAAAAGGGTTGAGCAGAGTGAGGATCCTTGTGGGACTTCATGGATGGGTTTCGAGGTGAAGAGTGGTAGTCTTACTAGTTGGATTCGTCCTGCGAGGAATTAGGCTATCCATTTGAGTCCTAGTCCTTGTATTCCTGTGTCATGTAGTCTTGTGATGAGTGTGTGGTGGGAGTCGGTGCCAAAGGCCGTGGAGAGGTCTAGAAGGACGAGGGCTGCGATTTCTCCTTGGGTGAGGATGGACCGGATGTCATCTCTGGCCATGATGAGGGCTGTTTCGGTGCTGTTGTTGCTGTGAGCTGTCCAGAAGTTGGTGGAGTTCCAGGTGGCTGGAGAGTTGCTTGTTGATCACGTCTCCTTGAATTTAGGTGGGAATGGTAGCAGTGAGATGGGTCAGTAGTTGCTGAGTTTCCTTGGGTCAGCCGATGTTTTCATGAGGAGGGCGTTGACTTTGAGTGTTTCCAGCTCTCAAGGAAGATTGTGGTATTGATGGAGGTGTTGATGATGGAAGTGAGTGTGTGGCTGATTGTAGTTTCTCCTAGTTTGTATATGTAGTGAGGGGACGGGACGGTGGGTGCCCCTGAGTAAACTGTCTTCATGATTGAGGCTGTTTCTTCGTTGGTGAGTGGGCTCCAGTTGGTCAGGTGTCCTTCTTTGGTAGTGCTGGGGGTAGGTTGGTCGATGATGTCTGCTGGGTTGGGCTGACACCTGAAGTTGCTGTAGCTCTTCGATATTTTGTTGTGGATGTAGTCAGAGAAGTTGTTGCAAAGTTCTTGCGATGGGGTGATGCTGTTAGTTGCAGCTGCGTGGTGGGAGAATGACACTAGAGACTAGTTCTTTGTAGTTGTAGGGGCTGGTTGCTATTATCAGAGCCAGAGCTCTATTCTTGGATTCCCACAGCTGGTGGTGGTAATGCCTGAATGTGGACTGTGGGCTATGGGTGACATCCATGCAGGCAATGGGCATTGTCAGTAGTGGCCGTGGGTGGCACATATGGTGGAAGTAGATGTTGGCCTATAACAAAACGTTTGGGTACTGACACTTGCTTTTACAAATTACTCACCAGACAATTCTTTATATTCATTTGACCTACACTTACTGCACCTCACACCTGACTCAAAGACACATTTCAAGCCACAACGATCTCATCTTCCCTCTGGGTATGCCATTAAAAAGTCTAAAAAGAGAGGGCAGTTGGTGGTTTTTCAGAAATAACATAAACGTTCTCTGCAGTGTATATAGAAGCTTTCTTGTTAAGTCAATTGTACTGTTTAAGATTAAAACCTGTCCTCATGCTTCACAAGACTTAACATCATTCATTACTTTCCAGGGGTCAACAAATGTTTTGTTGAACATTACATAGAGTACTTGATATCAAAATGTATTTTTTCTAACAACAATATCTGCATAGGATGCCTTAACTTACATTGGGACAACTGTCCAGATAGTTCTATCTCTCAGTTCATCTCATGTTTGAAAGACGATTACCTATCACTGTGCTAACTCATCCAAGTCAAAGGACTCGTACTTGATCTCATCAAGGTTGGATCCTTTAATGAGTCTGTAAAAGCCGACTGGCCAAAACATCTCTAATTTCCCCTTCTTTCTACATGTTGTTGAAATATCAGACTCTGCAAACACAAGGAGATGATGGACGGAGTGCTGAAACTTTTCAAACACTCACCCCCAGTCAAAGATCTGGGTTGAATCCATCATCGTTCTTTAGCTCACTTTGCCACCCCAGTTCAGACACAGCTATATGCAAATCAGTCTTGACCCTGTGCCTCATGGGAACAGTCCAGCCCGAACTGCCAAGCTATGTCTTCCCTGGACCGGAAACAAGCATCCTGGGACCGGTTTCGGGGTAACACCCCTCATCAGCCAGGCTAACTTGAATCCAGTGGCAAAGTGAGCAAGGGACCCACGTCTGGGCATACCCTGCCAACTTAGGGCAAACAAAGCAAACACAAGGAGATGATGGACGGAGTGCTGAAACTTTTCAAACACTCACCCCCAGTGACAGATCTGGGTTGAACCCATCATCGTTCTTTAGCTCACTTCGCCACCCCAATTCTCATTTCTTTTTTAGTTTCTTTTTCCCTGGTCTCATTATACATTATAGATCTTCATTGTATACGAATATTAAGTCATTTTTTGAACTATTTATATTCAGAAGGTTAGTTGTTTTGATACCTTTTTATGGTTATTGTAGTTTAATTCAGGGTGGACCAAGCTGGCGTAGTGCCTCTACGCGGAGCTCCACGGAGTTTGAAAAACTCTGTGGAGCTCCGCTTGCTCCGCTCTGCTCCGCTTTGCTTCGCTCCGCTCCCTCCCCCCTCCCAAATGATACATTTTTTTAAAAAGAAGGCACTTACCTGCGTGGCTGCTACCTCCCCTGTCTGGCCGCTCTCCTTCCTGCTCCTCACGTCCTTCTTCAATGAAAAAACTCCTACGTTGCACGTCTTGCACGTGCGCATGCGCAAGACATACAACGTATGAGATTTTTCATTGAAGAAGGACGTGAGGAGCAGGAAGGAGATCGGCCAGGCAGGGGAGGTGGCAGCCACGCAAGTAAGTGCCTTCTTTTTCTAAATTTTAAATAATTTGGGAGGGTGGAGGGGCTGGCTAACTGCCCTCCTCCACGGAGTCGGAGTTTTGCCTACCTCTGCAATTGCAACGGAGCACGGAGTAGGCAACTCTCCGCAAACTCCGCTGGCAGAGCGGAGTTACCGCCCAGGGTTAAGTTTGATATGTATTTTAGTTCTCTGCAATCGTGAATACTCTTAAGGTTTTTTCTTAGAATGTCAAGGGCTTGCGTAATCCTATTAAAAAACAGTGAGTTCCTACACACCTAGCATGTCTTAAATGTAATATTGCCATACTACAAGAAACACATTTACTTGACAAAGATTTAAACTCAATGCGTTGAAATTGAGTTGGCCAAGTTTTTTGTTCTCCAGCCCTTGACCACAAAAATGGGGTTAATATATTGGTTCACAAATCCCTTCCCTTGGTAATAGAGAAAGAGGAAAGAGATGCGGAGGGTCGATGGGTGCTAATACATGCCACTATTCATCGCACACCTATCTCAATTTTGGGAACAAATGTCAGTTATGTTACGCTCCTTTCCGAATGCAAATCTAATAGTAGCCAGTGATTTTAACCAGATTGTACACCCTTTTTTAGATAGAACATCTACAGTTAAATATGTTCCTTTACATGATTTATTCACTCCAGAGGTCTAGTTGATGCCTGGAGGTTATATTCTCTGGACACACTGAAATACACCTTTTATTCACCATCCAGAATTGATTATATATTTCTTTCGCCCCCCCACCCCCAGTTGCCACACTTACACATGCTGAAATTGGATCAATATTGATTTCAGTTCATGCTCCTGTTATAGTTGATTTGGATTTATTATCCGTGACCTCTAAACCAAGTAGATGGCGCTTTATCAATAGTTTACTGAAAGATAAAGAATTTGTGCAGAATTTTGAAAGTTTTCTACAAGATTTCCTTCTACATAATAACACACCTGATATTCCATTTTATATAGTTTGGGACGCATTTAAGGCTTCTGCCCGAGGACATATAATTAATTATGCCAAAAGGAAAAAAGGTACTAAAGAATTCTCACTACTGCTTCAATCTATTAAACAATTAGAACATGATTTTTTCACAACCAGGAACGATAATGTGGTACAACATTTAATGAATGCCAAATTTGAATTCAATAAAAGATCAACGGAGGAAGCCACCAGAGCATTGTTAAAAATGTATTCCAAGTTTTACGGAGGGCAAAATAAGGCCGGCAAATTACTTGCTAATTATCTGAAGGTTAAGTCTCAAAAGTCCAAAATAGTACAGATTATAGATGAAAGCGGGACTCCTCATTTTAAAATCACGGACATTTTTAAGTGTTTTTCTGATTATTATACAAATCTTTACACATTAGATCTCTTTCCCACAGATGAAACATTAGATTCCTACTTTCATTCTCTCTCACCAAGACAACAGCAGATACAGGATCTTTCTTTTCTAGACGAGCCTATTTTAATTTCTGAATTAAAGTCCGCTCTTAATACACTACCCAAAGATAAAGCAGCGGGTCCAGATGGTTTTTCCGTTGAATTTTATTCCTGTTTTTCACATCTTTTACTCCCACATTTACTCACTTTATATCAGTATTTTATCTCACAGTACATTGCTAAGGGTACTTTTTTGGAGGCTATAATCTGTTTAATTCCTAAAAAGATAAAGATATGTCCTCATGTGCTAATTATAGACATATCTCTCTTATCAATTTAGATTGCAAACTTTTTGCCAAGATTCTATCTATTAGGATTTATCCTCTTATTTTTGATATGGTTGGATTTGAACAAACTGGATTTGTTAAAGGAAGACACATGACTGATAACTTTAGGGTGTTTTTGCACATTTTACATATGGCCTCAGCAAACAATATGCCTATGGATGCTGTAACTTTGGATGCCGAAAAGGCTTTCGACCGTGTTAATTGGAAATTTATGAAGCGGGTTCCTAAATGGCATGGTTTTCGTCCAACTTTTCTCAAATATATAGCTTTATTATATTCTTCCACGATGACATCTGTTTTTTTAAATGGCATTCAGTCTTCATATTTTCCTCTTCTACGGGGTACCAGACAGGGATGTCCTTTATCTCCTTTGCTTTTTATTTTATCCCTAGAACCTTTTCTGCATTCGCTACGAAATTCCCCATCATTTCACTGTTTCTGTCATAAAGACACTGAGATTAAATTTACAGCATACGCTGATGATGTGATCCACTATGTTTCTGAACCAGAATCATCAATATCGGTTTTTACTAATCTTTTATTAACCTATTCTAAGTTATCTGGATATAAATCAAATTTTTCAAAATCTGAGGTACTGCCCCTGAATAAGTATTGTCTGAAGGGTATGTTTGATGGCACTGGGCTTAAATGGTCTCCACACTTTCTCAAGTGTTTGGGAATTAAATATTCTACTTCCATGGCAAAGACAATTCAGATAAACTTAGATGATGTCCAACACAAAGTTCTTCAAATGACGGAGAAGTGGTCCCCTCTATATCTTTCTTGGTGGGGCAGGTTGGCCACTATAAAGTTGATGTTTCTACCTGTCATTAATTTTTACCTGTCCATGTTGCCCATTACACTTCCCTTAAAATTCTTTAAGTTACTAAATAAATCTCTTGCCGTATTTTTATGGAATGGGAAAAAAACGCGTATTTCATTAGCATCTCTCTATAAACCCAAAGAATTGGGTGGTGCAATTTTTCCAAATTTTCAACAATATTATACTACTTTTTTTCTAAAGCAAGTCTTACCCTGCATAAGAGATGCTGATTCTTCACCTAATAATATTTGGCGTAAACTAGAAGATTCACTTGTGTCACCTTTTCCTTTTTATTCTTTAGCAAATTTTTGGAAACCTCATTGAGCTTTTTCTGCTTCGTATATTAAGTGCTCTTTTATAGTATCCTCCCGTTTTCTTACACGACCCATGTCACCCATACAAGAATTTCTGGAATCCTCTATATGGCATAATAAATCCATCAAAATTTCGAATCGTAGTATTATTTGGGGGCAATGGGTGCGTAAGGGCATAATTCAAGTCAAACAATTATTGTGTGATATGACTCCTCTTTCTTTTTTGGAAATTCAAACTAAATTTGATCTTCCTTCTGCTTATGCCATCAGATATGAGTCTCTCTCAAAGGTGCTCTTTCGCATGCTATTTCCATGCTCAATCAATCACAATCCCCTATTCGTTCCTCATCTCCTGACCCAATTATGCTTTCGTCATCACTTAAAGCATCATATATATATAAATATTTACATTGCATTACCCCTTCCCATCCCAAATCAAAAAGTGAACTAATGTGGGAGTCTAATCTTCAGCATTCCTTTTCTTTAAAGGTCTGGGGCTTAATTTGGAGCAAGATACACCATACCTCATGTAATGCCAGTACTACACAAAGGGGCATATTATCAAGAACGGCGTTAAAATTATCGCCGCTTTAGCGGCAGAATACTGCCGCTAAAGCGGAGATAATGGGCTTGATAATATGCCCTTGAGAATTCCAAAAGAAGCCCATGTTGACACCAGAACATGGGCTTCTATTGGAATTCTCAAGGGCATATTATCAAGCCCATTATCGCTCGCTTTAGCGGCAGTTTTCTGCCGCAAAGCGGCGATAATTTTAACGCCGTTTCTTGATAATATGCCCCAAACTCTTTATTATTTTTATAATAGGTTATGTATTGCCCCACTTTCTTTGCATAAATACAACCCAACTCTTTCAACTATGTAATGGTCTCATAACACGCTCCCTGGCTCATATCTACGTATGTTTTTTCACTGTCCGCCTATTACAGCCTTTTGGCTGCAGGTATGTAGAACTATTTCTACAATTTGTTCCATTAACTGCCCTTTTGATATTCAATGCATCGTTTTGGGAAGTTCCTCACGCTCTTGGCCAGCTCACTCCAAATTGGGTAAATTTCTGGACCTGTCACTTACCATTGCTTTTCTAGTTATTACATCCAACAGGAAGAATGACACAAATGTTAATATTACTATTTGGTGGAATATTCTTTGTTCTCACCATAGACTTGATACAGCATCGGCTACATCTGTATTACAGATGATCAATAAAGACCTCTTTTGGTCTCCGCTCATTGGTTACTTAAACAAGAAGCATAAACCTTCCAAGGATTCTACGATGGTTTTCCAGCCCCATGACTGTTTTTCCCTTTCCTGGTTATTATCATACATAGTTATTTACCATTGCCTTTATAGGAGATAAGTTGTTATATGACATGAAGTTGTTATATGGAATAAGCCATTATATGACATAAAGTTTATTATGTGATACATATACAGATATGTACTACATATTTTCTTATTTTTCCTTTTCTTCCTTCTTTTTCCCCATTTCTTCTTTTCTCTATCTTCTTCCATTTTTCTTTTCCTTTTCTTTCATTACAAAATACAATAATGCAATTTCACAAGTGCAGAATTACGATATAATATCAGTAAGTTTATTGTACAATTTATCTCTTCTTTATTTTAAATACCTTTTCTTGTAAGTACTTCTTTTTTGTTTGCAATTACTCTATTTCATAACCTGGATTTCTATTCTAAACAAAAGATAATTCTGTACATTTGTATAACACTTTAATAAAGCTTTTATTAAACTAAAAAAACAAACAATTGACTATCCTCTGCAGGCTACTGATCAATTCAATCTAAAGATAGTTCTGACCCTCTTGTCCTCCCAACAATAATACATAGTGTGTTTAAAACTAATACCAGACCTTACCAACGGTCTTTCCAGAGAACGTTACAGCTTGTCCAAACTAATTCTCAATTAAGTTCCTAACTACGTAAATATATCCCATTGTTTAAAAAAAAAACCACGATAACAACAACAGAATACACAGCCCACCAATCTAAATTGTTTAGTGGTGTGCCATAACGTTACTGAATTAAACTGTCCTCTTAGTGAACCCTTGGTTCCTCACAATTCAATGCAGGATGCCAATGTAGCCTGTAACGTTTGCCCCCATGCCACCTCGCCCCTCACATTTCAGACATCACTCATTCAATACCTATTTATCCATTCCATCAGATATCATCCATCGATCCAAACTTCAATATCTTACCCGACTCCTTCATTCCCTCAACTTAATGCTCTCTCCACTTACCACTTCTCACCTCCTGTACAAACCTGCCACGTTTCCCAGGTCCATGAGTGATGTGCTGCTTCAGTCCGGGTTTTTTCTTTGAATTATGGGACTTGTAGTCTTGTTTATTCCATTATAAAACAGGAATATAAGTCCCAGAATTCAAATATAAATAACCTGGACTAGAGCAGCACATGACACATAGACCTTGGAAGCTTAGCAGCTATGCCTGTATACAAATAGCCAACTCGCTTATATTCCCGTCACCCATGAATTAAAAATTAAACATCAAAATACTCGAAAACAACATGTAAGAGTTATCGCAACACTTCACATGAGTCTATACCTGAACCATATCCTTTCAACCCAGATTATTTCCCTAGTAACTAAAGCACTCTTTATCATGCCACTAGATGGAAATTCACTAGTCAAATTTCTGACACTAAAACTGAGGGTCATTTGTTAATGATCACTAAATGAAATATTGTAGTTAAATATTGTGAAGCAATCCAATTGATCAAATGCTTTAAGCACGGTATCCACTAGTATTGCTACACTGCCACAGCTTCTCTATGTTACCTGCTCAGCTTGGCGTTGTTACTTGCTACAAGATTTTAAATCTGGTTTGACTGATGTTATATTCTTGTGTGTTTCAATGGACCGCTAGGGGTGCCTTGATTGTTGTTTCTTATATTGCTTTGATGTTCAGTTAGCCTAATCTGTGCTTTCTGCAAGGTTATTCCCCCATATTTCTTCGTACAGGGGGATTTTATAATATATATATGGAGTTCATTTTATCACATGTTGTAATTTATTAATGCACTTTTTTCTTCTCTGGACACATGGTTCACAAAAGATCCCATGACATTGCTGATACAGTGAACAAAACTTAATCATGGTAAAGCGCCTGTTTCCAAAGATTTAAAGCTAGTTTATGTGTCTGCGCACGGTGGTTAGAACTCCTTTGATTAAAATGATTTTATTTCTGGACTGTGCAAAAGCTGGTGTTTGGATTGTGTGATTTGTTGCCTGACAGCAGGTGAATGTAGGTGGTAACACTGTGTAAAATTGCACACAATCTTTTTGATTATTGACAAGTTTGAGGTTACTTAGCCACTTTTAAACACATTAAATGGACCAGAAGGAGGTCAGGGTAGTGCCATCAAACGTCTTAAATGTCCGGTTGGTTCCCTATGCTTATCTTATCTTATCTTGTTATTTTTTCATTTTTTTAACACATTTTATCATAAAAATCAGTAATCTCTTTGTACGAAGGAATTAAATCCAGTGTTTGTTGTAAATGCTCTTTTTCAGTTGTTAGCATCTGTCCATCAATATTTTACTGCTCTATTTAATAGTCTTGGTATGATTCCATCAAATCAGAATCTCATTCTTTGTATAGTGCTGAAGTAACTTTGGCATAATTGGGAAAACGTAGGCGGTGCAACTCCGAAGGAATAACGGTATTATCAATATACTTTTGAAGAAAGACTTCCCTATTGATGCAGTCATCTTATGTTACCATTAAATTTTGAACAAGGAGGATACTATTGCTTTTCCTGACTCAATTGGCAAAGCCTCAGCCATAGCCGAGCATAAAAAGAGGGGACAGAACGCACATAATATTGAGAAAATCATTCCCTATTGCAGTATAGGTACAAATACTGAAGGATGAGCTTTTAACTGCACCCTGTTGTAAATAACTCTTGTTGACACCTTGTGTGAACGATTGGGGGCACTCATTAAAGATAGCATCAGATCACTTGAAGAGAGGTGGGCTACAAATGAATTATCTGTTTGCAAAATCGAGTAAGCGAGGACAGTGAGGGAACTGGGGGAAGTGAGTCAATGCTCAGGGATAATGTGCCGCCAACTATAGCTGATCAGCCACTCTGTCACTACTGTAGTTCTAAAGAGAAATTTAAGGAGAGTAACCAGGCAATGGACTTAGCGGAAACCAAGACGGCCAATCCAGGACAGACTGTAAGAGTCACTAGAATGTAATAAGCCTAGTGCCTTGACTTGGGAGGACAGGAATGGACCTTTGAAGCATAGAGACATCCTGTCTAACTTGGTTCCCCCACTAAGAAGCTACCCATAATCAATCTTCCCCCAAGGCCTGCCCCTGCATTGAAACCTTGGTCAATGTTCGAGCAGTAGCTGATTTGCACCTTGAGAAGTTTCCCAGCTTAAGAACAAGGTCACCCACTGGTTCAATAAACATCTGGACTAGAGTCTTGGGAGCTTCAGTCGAGGTATACATGTCAGAAGAGGCAAGTGGTTTTGACCAGTGCCAGAAGTATTTAGGGCATATATGATCATGGTCACGTGCTGTTCGCATTTTAACAACTCTTTAAGGAATGCATTTGTTTATGTACACACACGTGCATTTAGTGGCTTAGTCTCTGAAATGGAGGTTGAAATTCTCCAGTCGGTAAGGTTGTAGGCTGTATCCATCAAAGTCACTCAAAGCCTGATAGCTGGTGGCTGAGGTCACGCTGAAGCCATAAGTTTTGGCAGGAAAAGTTCTGAGCAGGAGAAGTTCAAATTTTGCGTACACTGAAGTCCTCACGATGGGCAGATACTTTTCATGCCTTCATGCAGTCAAGAATTCTACTTTCAGACTTAGTTTTGGTTATGGAACTCAAAATCCTCCAGCGGGGTAAGCCTGTAGCTATATCTGATGAAGTCCCTTCTAAATCAATAATGTTGCCACAAGGTCTATCTAAGGCACAAGAGGACTTGGAAGTCCAACAATTTTCTAAGTCACAATTTTTCAGAGATTCATGGAAACAGATCTACCCTTTCATTATTATTTAGGCGTGCCCACAGTGAGAAAAAAGAAATACACAAATTGACATTTCAAACATTTATTGAAGCAATTGTATTCTTGTGTAAAAACAAGAGCTGCAATTATTAGCAGACGGAATCAAGGCATTGGCACCAGCATTACAAGAATTGCGAAAAAGATGAACAATTCAACCATTATAACTTTGGGGTGATTATATGAACATATGAATATATGTCACACGGATATTCATACCTAACACTGCCTATACTATAGAGAGCATAGTGAGAATGCTTTCTGCCAGATCGCCTGGAGCAACCTAACTCCACATACGTGTGTGAGATGTATCAGGAAGTCAGTCTGGTGTAGAACAGGCAACCGTCCTTTGCAGGATAGAGATTGAAGTCAGTAGGGCTTGATCTCAGTCACGGGTAAACATTCCAGGATGATCCATAGAAGTGCTCCTCTGAGGGACTTGGCTCAGAGACAGTTTATATAATAAAAGCCTGGTTCCGTTCACATGGTGTAGGAGATGCAAAGCTGATGTGATTATTTGTCTTCCCGATTCAGAGCTGTCTCCAAATGGACAACCAAATACAAGGGCAATGTTCTCAGTGTTCTTTAACCTTGGACAGAATGTACAAGTGTTGTGATAAAATGCTTAAGAAGAAAGGTGCCTGGAAGCAGAGCGCTTTCTGAGTATGTTATCATGTACGTGCAGAGCATGTAAACAGTCACCATCTAAAAAAGATGTCAAGTTTAAATGTGTAAGTCATAATGGACACTTTTGTGCATGGGGCCTGTCAAACAACACAACACTGTACCTACACAGGCGGTCAGCCAGCTGACCCTTAGAGTCCACCAAGCACCGGAGTGTGTTAGGTCACGCTGTTTGCGCTGATTTTTTGCGCCGGGTGTTTTTCCCGTACTGAAAAATCAGTGCAAACGGCACCATGTGCAGCTCAAGAGGGGGCAGCTTCTTTCTGATGCTCGAATAGATGCTTTACTCGAGCGGCAGCTTCCTCAATGCAAGCAGAATGTTTCTGAATTAAAAGTGGTCTGCAGTAAGATTTTCCTCGCTCAAGCTTGCCAACTTAACGTTGGCGAGCGCAAGCGAGGAAAAAACTCTGCTACGCTGACGGAGTTTTTAGGAACAGGAAAAACTCTGCAACTCCGCAAGCGGAGTGGAATTTCACGCCCAGCCTACTGGTAATTTGATCCTCATTAACCTATTGAAGGCTCAGACAGACAAAGTCTAACTTTTTAAAATGCACTTTTCTTAAATATTTATTAAAAAATGGACTTTAACACTGAATTAGATTTTATTAAACATTTAAACTATAGTTTTTGAGCTATTCTAGTAGCTTGTCCCAAACCAAAGACAGCGGAATTAAGATATTATTCTGAACCTCACAGTGAAAATAGCTTTTGGGAGCTAATCAATCTAGGTTCTTGGCAACAAATCTAAATTCTTGCATATATGACTTTTAAATACAAGGCTCTCACCTTGAAGGGTACAAAGCCTACTTAGGAGTGGCTTATTTAATATTTGAAAGTAGAGTTCCTTCCATGGAAACCTGGCTCCACGAGGAGTCAGGACCAGACATTGTTCAAGCTCTCCCACCGATAACTATGTCGTTCATAGAGATGAAGGGGACAGAAAGGATGGAGGACTCGCAATTTTACTGAAGTCCTCCCTCATCTGTATGACGGACACCATCTCACTGCCCCTTTGTGAAATGTTTCCATTTTATTTCTCTCCGTTCCACATCTCTACATTTTCAGGAGCCTTAAATTACCACCCCCCGACCCAGCAGGCCAAATTATTCAGACATTACAGGAGGCCCTCGCTAGCCTGGCAATAAATAAGCCCAATTTTACAGTATTGAAAGACCTAAACATACATTTTGAGGAGCCCTCCAACACCTCAGCAACTAGCTTCCTATCAGACGTTTCTGACATACAGTTGGGTCAAAAAGTACAGGGTCCCACTCATGTAAAGGGGCACCTGTTAGACCCAATTTTCATCGAATACCCTTTGCTAGAGGTCTTGCATCAGATACCCATCCTCTAGACTGACCATCTTATGATCCCAGTGGTCCTTACGATCCCTCGCCCCATCACACCGCCGAAACCTCTGGCCTGGGAAGACAGATGTTGGTTAAAGTTACATTGTGACAATTGGACAGAAATTCTTAGTCAGACCATTCTGCTGTTGGGCTCCGATCCACAAGCAGCAACACTAAGATCAAGGAAACTAACCCACTCTTTAGACTCACCATCCCCAAAAAGAGGTTCATTAAGAAAAAATAATAATAATAAGTCGGTCCCTTGGTACTCCCCCATCTTAGAGTCTTAAAGAAACAGTGCAAGATTGCAGAAAGGGAATAGCTGAAGGATTATGGAAAAAAAAAAATATTGGTAGACAGTTAGGAGCTATCACAAAAAAATTAGATCAGCACAGGCTTCGTATTATGAATCTAGAATACATGAAGCTGCCAACTCACTGAGAGAGATATTTAAAATCACTAAAACTTTGCTGAACCTAACCACACCAGACCACCTTCTGTACCCTCCAATGATAAATGTAACGCACTGCCACCCAGTAGCTACAAGGAGTCTAACCCATCCTACCTGAGGGAATCCCGCGCCCCCTCTCTTTGGATTCCTTTGCTGACCTCTTTAGCAAAATTAAATTGTGATCCCCTCTCGACCCCACACCGGCGAGGATTCTTGCTCTTGGAGCTGAGACCATATTCCTCACCCTGCTAGAGATGGCCAACCTGTCCTTGGAGAAGGGCCTGGTGCCCCAACCATGGAAGCATGCCATGGTTAAAGCTATTCTAGAAAAGCCCAACCTGACCCAACATGCCCAGGGAACTTTTGTCCTATTTCCTTGCTCCCAGGCATAAGCAAGGTGGTGGAAAAATATGTTAATGGGTATCTTTCTTTATTCCTCGAGGCCAATTCTTTCCTACACCACACGCAAACCGGTTTTCGACCTAAGCCCAGCACCGAAACCGCTCTTTTAGCAGTGGAGGAGGATGCAAAAAAGAGACTGGATCAGGGGGCCACAGTTGTGATTATACTTCTTGATCTTAGCGTGGCCTTCGACACTGTGGACCACCCTGCACTCTTAGATAGGATTTGTCGCAGGGAAAGCCCTGAGATGGATTCGCTCCTTTCTCAAGGACAGATCCTTCCAGGTATTCAACAAGACTTGTTCATCTACAATTCTACCAGTGACCTGCTGAGTTCTGCAAGGGTCCTCTCTTAGTCCTATGTTGTTTTACGTTGTTTAACGTGTACTTGCACTTGGCAGATTTCGTAACTTCCTATGGGATCTCCATCATTTCCTACATGGATGATACCCAGCTGCTTTTTTCACTTGCCTTTTGATGTGGACCCTTCAGTGACCAACTTGGTACCATATCTGGAGCAGGTTTCCAGCTAGACAAACAATTCCCTCCTTAAGTTGAATGGAGCAAAGACAGACCTCATTATCCTTGGGAGCAATTCCCGCCTAGAAAGGGCCATTGATTGGCCGGCCTGCCTCGGTCCTGCCCCTGCTCCTAAATCTGCTTTAAAAAGTCTGAGGGTGTAGCTAGAAAAAACTCTGACCATGGAAACCTAGGTGACCAAATTGTCCGCCACCTGTTTGAATCATGCTCATGTTGCACAAGATCCTGCAGCTTCTTCCTCAGCCCTCGAGGAGACTGGTATTTGAGGCCCTGAGTCTTTCACACCTGGATTATTGCAACTCGCTCTATCTAGGGGCCCCCAAGTCGTGCAAAATGTAGCCACACGATTGCTGTTAGGGACACACAGGTATGACTTAGTCAGACAGGGTCTGATTGACAGACACTGGTTACCTGTGGCCCAAAGGATTTCATTTAAATCCTTGTGCATGGTGCACAAATTCTTTCATGCAAGCGTCCCCCCATCTCCAGCCAACTGGTTATCCCTTACTCCCCTTACGCCCCTAAAAGGCTACTTAGATCCACCAACTCTCATTTACCCACTGTCCCCACTGTTAGAAGAGCCAAAAGTGGAGGACAGTCTTTTGACTGCAACGCGGCGAAGCTGTCGAATGCCTTTCCTTTGGCCATTCGATCTATGAATAATGAGTTACGTTTCTGAAAATCTCTCAAGAACTGTCTCTTTGGTAATTGATTTTTTCAACTGTCTGATCTTGGTTCACTGGTTCTCTTTTAGCCACCAGCACTGTAATGCCTCCAGGTCGCCATGTGCTTTACAAATCCCTTAGCATAGTCAAAAGGGTTATTTCAACAGGTTTGCATGCAGATTTAAAAAGTTGAAGTAGTCAAGCTTCATAGGTGGGCCTGAAACCACGTTGTCTTTGTCACTCTAGTGGACAGCACATTAAGTGCTGCTAGTTCACCAGATATATGTAACTTCCCAATTGCTACCTCAAAGGGGGAAACACACCTCAACCTTAGTTTTGTTTCTCTAAGCCTATCCTACTGGGGCATCATTCTGGATTTTTAAAAGACTCTAACCCACTAGTTTTCTTAGTGACATGCTTCATTATTGAGTTCTCACCCAGGCACCTAATAGGTCTGGGTGGGCTCGAACATGATCCTTCAAGGGAGTTCTTTCTTTTTAAGGGAGGGATCTCAATTTCAATTTACCTAGTAGTACCCTATGGAAAAATCATATCTGTATTAAAATGGTCCCCAGATAAGATTAAAATCAAAACTTGATGCAATTAGAAATTTCAATTATCTCCAACATCTGTGGGTGTACATGTTTCAGTCATTTAATTGCCTGAAAAGGTAAATCATCTTTCTTTAGGACCAAATATACGATCCCCGTAGTACTTCAATGGGTGACGTAATAGTCTGAAATTGATTCCCTCTTATTTAACTTTCCATGCCGTGGTGTATTTTACTACATCATACTAAACTATAAAGCCATATTATAAATTTAATATTCAATTGGGATTTTACCAGTTTTATTATGGTTTATGGGTCAGAGCAGATACACCTGGGCATCGAAAGCAGTACCCTGGTGTGCAGCGTTAATACAAAAGAGCAATAACAGTAAAAAACAT
Source organism: Calotriton arnoldi (assembly GCA_963921515.1). Lineage (NCBI taxonomy): Eukaryota > Metazoa > Chordata > Amphibia > Caudata > Salamandridae > Calotriton > Calotriton arnoldi. The sequence goes on from CAWUFW010004055.1 coordinate 1,371,664, forward strand.
GGTGGTGACACTACAGAAAGAGGCACTTTATCACATTTATCAATAAGCAAAAAAAAGTTAATTGATGTGGTCTCAACTCAGCCTAAAAAAGACGTGATACAACAAAACAGAGGCAATGGCATGCACAGAACTCATCTCTAGTATACATCAGATATCAACAACCAAAAATGTTTTTATGTACCTTGAATTGTTTGCTATATTAGACATTTTGAAATATATTGATTTAGGTATGGTTGCTAGTTGTACCACAATTTATTATAAGATTTTGAGTGGAACTTTTATCTCCTCTGTTCCGAATTATAATATGCAATTTTGTCAATGGTTGAGTTAAAGGAAAAGTCAGGGTGCCCAGGCGGTCAAAGTTGAAGTGGTGTCAGAATTGAATCGTGTCCCATGACAAATCTAGGGACCCACCCTCAGGTAAGCTCTTAAGTACCCTAAGGAAAGGGTTGGGACGATTCAGGATTCCCTCCCAGGGGAGGGGTTGGACAGTGGGGAGGATACTCCCATGTCCATTGTCCAGTTTCGTGCCAGAGCAGGAGCCAACTGCTCCCTGAGCTGGTTTGAACTGGACTATGCAAGGAGGGCACCAAATGTGCCCTTCAAGCAGACTGAGTGGCGCTGGCAAGCGCTCCCATCCGGCCCCAATACACTAAACCCTGTCTGGGAGGTGATCACACCTCCCTGTGACAGGATACCTATTGTTCTGCCTTCCCCTGCTCAAGCCTGGCTCAGCAGCAGGAGGGCAGAATTGTGTCTCTGGTCGGCAGCAGCCATGTTGTGCTCTCTGGGTCTAGAAGACTGGTACCGGGAGCACTGAGGGCCTAATGGAGGGCCTTTACAGTGCTTGGAATCATACCTCCCACACCGTTTACTTTGTGGGAGGTATGATTCAAACATGTTTGATACCAAACATGATGTGGTTCGATACAGCCAGTTTAGAGATGGTCATCGCGTAATGATGCGGTGCCCCTCTATATGTTATATGGCTGTCTCACTTACAGCCCGGGAGAATGGAATCCGAAGGCTGTAGGGGTGTCCTGCTCAGGCAGGGGCACCCTCACACTTAGAACCAAGCACCCTGCCTCCAGGATTGAAAAGGCCTGCTGTAGGGGTGACTTATAGGTTTTAAGTGCAGTGACCCTAGATATAGGGAATCTATATCTTTCGTAAGTGGGGTTAGCCCCAGCTTACACAGGCTGCAATGGCAGGCCTGTAGTGACAGTTTGAATGGTCTCCCGTGGGTGGCATAATGCATGCTTCAGCCCGTGGGGGACCCCTGGGGTACCTATGCCCTGGATACCTTAGTACCATATACTAGGGACTTATAAGGGGACCCCAGTTTCCAATCTGGGATGTACCTAAGTACTTACCATAACAATTTAGGGGAGAAAGCAGAGAGACTGGGGTCCTGATTAGCAGGATCCCAGTCAGACTAGTCAGAAACAGCATAGCACCAGGCAAAAAGTGGGGGTAGCCATGAAAGCAGATCCTACTTTCCTACACAACCCCCCCCAAACGTAAGGAGATGAGACTAACCTTGCCCAGGTGAGTCTTCATTTCCTAAGTGGAAATATCTGGAGAGTCCATCTGCATTGGCATGGTTACTCCCAGGTCTATGTTTCACTGTATAGTCCATCCCCTGGAGGGAAATGGACCACCTCAAAAGTTTGGGATTTTCACCCTTCATCTGTTTACGCCAAAAGAGGGGCTTGTGGTCTGTCTGAGAAATGAAGTGAGTGCCAAACAGGTATGGCCTCAGCTTCTTCAAGGCCCAGACCACAGCAAAGGCCTCCCTCTCAATGGCTGACCTACGTTTCTCCCTGGGGGTCAATCTTCTGCTGATAAAAGCTACTGGTTGATCCTCACAGCCTCTATCCCTATATCAGATGCATCTGCCTGGACAATGAAAGTTTTGGAGTAGTCAGGACTTTGCAGGATGGGAGCAGTGCACATGGCCTGCTTTAGGTCATCAAATGCCTTTTGACAGCTTACTGTCCACTGAACTTTCTTGGGCATTCTTTTAGATGTCAGATCATTCAGTAGAGTCACAATAGACCATATCACTTTACAAATCTTCTGTAGTACCCAGTCAGGCCCAAGAAAGCTCTGACCTGAGTCTGGGTAGCGGGAGCAACCCAGTCCACAATGGTCTGGATTTTGCTCTCCAATGGTTGAACCTGGCCTCCACCTACCAGGTGGCCCAAGTATACAACCTTGCTCTGTCCTATCTGGCACTTGGTGGCCTTGATAGTTAGGCCTGCCTTTTGCAGGGCCTCTAGAACATTTCTGAGGTGGACCAGGTGATCTTTCCAGGTGGAGCTAAAGACAGCAATATCATCTAGATATGCTGCACTATAGGCTTCCAGACCTGTTAAGACTTTATTCACCAGCATCTGTAATGTGGAAAGTGCATTCCTCAGACCAAAGGGCATCACAATAAATTGATAATGCCCACTAGGGGTTGAGAATGCTGTTTTTGGCTTGGCATCCTCAGCTAGTCTGATTTGCCAGTAGCCAGCTGTCAGGTCAAATTTGCTCAGAAACTTGGCTGAGGCCAAAGTACCTATGAGTTCATCTGCCCTGGGCATTGGGTGAGCATCAGTCCTAGTGACTGCATTGAGGCTTCTGTAGTCTGCACAAAACCTCATCTCTCTTTTTCCACCCTTGGGGGCAGATTTACAAGCCCCTTGCGCCACTTTTGCGTCACTTTTAACATGGGAAAAGTGACGCAAAAGTGGCGCAAGGGGCTTGTAAATCTGCCCCTTGGTGTGAGGTTTTGGCTCAAGGACTCCGACCCTCGGTCTAGGTCCACTCTCTACCCGCTGCTCCACTGTGCCGTCTCTTGCCTCCAGACCCGACCTCCTCCTTGGGAGGTTCGAGGCTGCTGACCGCTCCTGCTGACCGCTCCAACTGGGACCAGATTGCCTCCAACCACTGTAACCTTTCTCAGCCGTTTTGTTTCTTAATTTTTTCCCTGTTGTGCCACTGTTATTGTGCCCATCTGTGTCTTGCTCTAATTCCACCACTGTTTTTATTTTCTCGTGCCTGACTGTTCCTTTTGCCTTTCGCCGCTGCTGCCCCTGCGGCCCCTCCCCCCCGGAATTCCCCCCCCGGAATTTCCCCCCGGAATTCCCCTGCTCCCGCCTCCCAGCCTCTCCTCCCTCCCCACCTCCCCTACTTAATGGTGGCGATGCGCGCAGCGGGCGCGCCACCGGCATGCCGAAGGCGCACCAAAGGCAAACCCATCTGCGCCCGTCCGCGACCCAACCACGGCCAGCGCCAGGAACCCTGGACCTCCCACTACCCATCGCTACGACACCACCACCCTCCTCGCACTCAACCCTGGAAGACTTAGAGAATGCCAACAGGCCTCGCCGAACACGACCCACGGCCAGTTCTCCTGCCTCCACTGCCGCCAGACCCTCACCGCCACCCCGGCTTCCAACACCGCCGACGCCAGCACCGGCGACACCCTAAAATGCATCCTCCTCAACGTACGCTCCGTACACAAACATGCCATGGAAATCTGGAACCTACTCGACTCTCTTTCGCCCGACATCGCCTTCTTCACAGAGACCTGGACCAACGCATCCTCCGCCCCCGACATCAGCACCGCCATCCCAGACGGATACAAGATCCAGAGGAAAGACCGCCCCAACCACCCAGGAGGGGGCCTCGCCTTCGCCCACAAGAGCACCCTCCGCCTCACCACCTCAAGTGAAACCTTCCCCTCCGCCGAACACCTGCACTTCCAGATCCAGACCACCGCGAAAGCCACACTCTGAGGAACCCTTGTCTACAGACCCCCTGGCCCCCGAACACCCTTCGCCACCACCATCACCAACTTCATCACACCCCACGCCATCGCCTCAACAAACTACATACTCATTGGAGACCTGAACTTCCACCTCGACAACCCCAGCGACCCCAACTCCACTATCCTTCGTGACAACCTCGCCAGCATCGGACTTAAACAACTCGTCAACACATCGACCCACAGAGCAGGACACACCCTCGACCCCATCTTTGTGGCAGGAAACAGCGTCCATTTCAGCAACACAATGCAGCCGCCATGGACCCACCACCACTGCGTTCACTTCGCCATCAACAAACCCAAGGCACCCAAACCAGCCCCACGCCCACCACGAAGGAACTGGAGCAAGGTTACTGATGAGCAACTTAACTCCACCCTCACCCGAGACAACCACACCTGGGCACCCGACACAAATGGCGCAAACGACACAACCAGAGAACTCCACACCCGGATCTCCAACTGCGCAGACGAGCTCGCCCCGCTATGCAACCCCGACAGACAATGCCCCAGGAAAGCTGCCTGGTTCACAACCGCTCTCCAAGAAGCCAGACGCACCTGCAGACGCCTGGAGAAGAACTGGAGAAACATCAAGACAACCGAACACCACACCACCTACAAGGACGCCATGACGGACTACCACAACCAGATCAGAGCCACCAAGAGGAACTTCATCCACAATAAAATCCTGGCCAACTCCACCAACTGCAAGGAACTTTTCAGTGTCATTCAAGAATTCACCAACCCATGCAGCGAAGCCACAGACATCACCCCATCCCAAGACCTCTGCGACAAGCTTGGAACCTATTTCCACCTCAAGATCAAAAACCTCTACGACAACTTCATCGACCATCCACCAGGTGCCACAGACGGCCCCCCGCCCCCCAGAAACACCAGCCAGCCCACCATCTCCAACTGGATACCGATCACGGCCGAAGACACCGCCTCGACCATGAAAATCATCCACTTGGGGGCCCCCACTGACCCCTGCCCCCCTCACATCTACCACAGAGCCATGGCCGCCATCGCACCCGAACTACAACGCACCATCCACGCCACCTTCAAAACAGGCACCTTCCCAGACGACTGGAAGCACGCAGAAGTCAGACCCCTGCTCAAGAAGCCCACAGCTGACCCCACTGACCTCAAGAACTACCGGCCCATCTCGCTCCTCCCCTTCGTAGCCAAAGTTGCAGAGAAAACAGTCAACAGGAAACTGACACGATTCATTGAAGAGAACGCCGTCCTCGACCCGTCCCAATCTGGATTCCGAAGCAACCACAGCACAGAGACCGCCCTACTCCCCGCCACAGATGACATCCGCACCCTCCTGGACCAAGGCCACTCCGCAGCCCTCATCCTACTCGACCTATCAGCGGCCTTCGGCACCGTCTCCCATCGCACACTAGTCGCCAGACTACATGACGCAGGCATAAGGAACAGCCCTGGACTGGATCCAATCATTCCTCACCGGAAGAAGCCAAAGGATCAGACTCCCACCCTTCCTCTCCGACCCCACGAAAATCACCTGCGGAGTCCCACAGGGTTCATCACTGAGCCCCACCCTCTTCAACATTTACATGGCCCCCCTCGCAGCCATTGTCCGACAACACGGCCTCAACATCGTATCCTACGCCGACGACACTCAGCTCATCCTCTCCCTCACCAAAGACCCCACCACTGCCAAACTCAACTTCCAGAAAGGAATGCAAGACGTCGCAGTCTGGATGACCAACAGCTGCCTGAAGCTCAATGCCGAGAAGACAGAAGTCCTCGTCCTCAGTACCACCCCTTCTGCATGGGACAGAACCTGGTGGCCGACTGCCCTCGGAAGCCCACCTACCCCCTCAGACCACACCAAGAACCTCGGCATCGTACTCGACTCATCACTCACCATGAACCGACAGGTCAACGCCGTCACCTCCAGCTGCTTCAACACCCTCCACATCCTCCGCAAGCCCTTCAAGTGGATCCCCCCTGAGTCAAGGAAGACAGTCACCCACGCACTCATCACCAGCAGACTGGACTATGGAAACGCACTCTACGCCGGCATCAACAAGTCCCTACTCTGCAAACTCCAGACAGTACAGAACACCACCGCCAGACTCGTCCTCGGCATCCCCTGACACGAACACATCAGCCAACACCTACAAAGTCTCCACTGGCTCCCCGTGGAGAAAAGAGTCACTTTCAAAATACTCACTCACGCCTACAAATGCCTACACAACAACGGACACAAATACCTCAACGACAGAATCAACTTCCACGTACCCAAAAGAAACTTCCGATCTTCCAACCTCGCATTGGCTGAAACCCCGCGCATCCACAGAGCCAGAGCAGGCGGAAGATCCTTTTCTCACATTGCAGCCAAGACCTGGAACGAGCTACCGGCAGACATCAGACGCGCCCCCTCCCTGAACACCTTCAGGAAGACCCTCAAGACCTGGGTCTTCGGCTAAACAGATCTGCGGACCCCCACCCCCTCAGCACCTTGAGACCCTCACGGGTGAGTAGTACGCTTACAATTTCCTGATTGATTGATTGAAGGACTACTGGACTAGCCATGGGGCTATCAGAAGGCTCAATGACCCTCAATTCCAGCATCTTTTGGACCTCTGTCCTGATGCAGTCCCTGATATGGTCAGGCTGTCTGTAGATCTTATTCTTCACAGGCAGACTGTCACCTGTGTCCACTTCATCGGTACACCAGGTGGTTTGACTGGGTGTCAGGGAGTACATATGTCTATACTGATTGAGGACTTGTCTGCAATTAGTCTGCTGTTGATCAGTGAGGCTGCCTGTAAAGGCTACTCCATCTACTGATCCATCATCAGGGTTCTGAGAGAAGAGGTGAGGGAGAGGGTCACTCTCTTCCTCCTGTCCCTCATTAGTTGCCATGAGCAAGCCCATGTCAGCCCTGTCAACAAAAGGTTTCAGGCGGTTCACATGAAGTACCCTATGGGGACTTCTTGGAGTATCTAGGTCCACCAAGTAAGTGACCTCACCCTTTTGTTCAAGTATGGTGTGGGGTCCACTCCACTTATATTGGAGAGCTGCTGGGGATGCAGGCTCCAACGCCCACACTTTCTGACCTGGCTGGTAAACAATCAAGACAGCCTTTTGGTCATGCCAAGCTTTTTGAAGTTCTTGGCTGGACTCCAGATTTTTGCCAGCCTTCTTTATGTACTCAGCCATGCAAGAGCGCAGGCCAAGGACATAGTCCACAATGTCCTGTTTAGGAGGTTCGAGAGGTTGCTCCCAACCTTCCTTCACCAGACACAAGGGACCCCTAACTGGATGTCCAAACAGAAGTTCAAATGGGCTGTAGCCAACCCCCTTCTGAGGAACCTCTCTGTAGGCAAAGAGAATGCAGGGTAATAAGACATCCCATTTTCGCCTAAGCTTTTCTGGGAGTCTCATGATCATACTCTTGAGGGTCTTGTCGAACCTTTCAACAAGCCTATTGCACTGTGGATGGTAGGGTGTGGTAAACTTATAGTTTACTCCACACTCTTTCCACATTGCAGTGATGTAACTTGGCATGAAGTTAGTACCTCTGTCAGTTAAAACCTCCTTAGGGAAGCCCACTCTGGAAAAAATTCCCAGGAGGGCCCTGGCCACTACAGGAGCTGTAGTGGTTCTAAGGGGAATGGCTTCTGGGTACCTAGTGGCATGGTCCACCACCACTAGTATATAACTGTGCCCAGATGCAGTTGGAGGGTTCAGGGGACCAACAATGTCAATCCATACCCTCTCAAAGGGCACCCCAACCACTGGTAGTGAAATTAAGGGGGCCTTTGTGGTGTCACCTGACTTGCCACTGGCTTGGCAACTGGCACAGGAGTGACAAAACTCCTTTGTTTCTTTAGACATATGGGGTCAGTGAAAGTGAGGGACAAGCCTGTCCCAAGTCTTTCTTTGCCCTAATTGTCCTGCAAAAGGAATATCAAGTGCTAGGGAGAGTAGAAAACCTCTGAAAGTCTGGGGTATTACCAACCTCCTGGTGGCACCAGCCTTGGGGTCTCTACCCTCAGAGTATAGAAGTCCATCCTCCTAGTAGATCCTATGGGACCCACTGATATTCCCTGCTTCCTCAGTAGCAGCTTGCTGTCTGAGGGGTTCAAGCGAGGGGCAGGACTGCTGCTCCAAACTCAAATCTCCCCTGGAAGTGACCCCTGCTCCCAAAAACGCTGCCTGGTCAGGCCCAAGTTCCTCTAGAACAGTTCCTCCACAGGGGCTAAGATCATCTCCCTCAGGAGACTGATCTTCACTGAGAGTTTGTGAGGAGGGCAATTCCTTACCCTTCCTGCTCCTTCTCTTGGGAAGCACCTGGTCCATTGTTCCAGAATCCAGTGCTTTTTCAGTGGTGAGCTGTTTGACCTGAGCCCTGGTGACAGCAAACACACTGGCAGAGATGCCCATCATCTCTACATGAGTCCTGAACTACACTTCAGACCAGGCTGAAGTTTCTAGATGATTGCCATCAAACAATCTACAGGTAGGTCTGGAGATACCACAACTCTCTTAGGTCCAGTTACCCCTCCCCAGCTGAGGTTCACAACTGCCAAGGAATGGTCAGTCCTGACATTGCTAGCGTTGGTTACTTGGTAAATTTGTCCAAGTATGATCTGCTCAGGAGACACAAGTTTCTCTGTCACCAGATAGTGACACTGGCCCCTGTGTCCCTATAAGCCATTGATTCCTTTCCATTGATTAAAGGCAGTTGCCTGTACTTGCCCAAGTTAGTGGGAATTATCAGTAAAGTGGCAAGATCCATGCCACCATCACAGACTAACACAGCCTGAGCTAGAGTCCTAACTAACTCAGAACCCATCTCAGTACCCAAGGTTAACCCCACTAATCCCTTGTTTGCTGTACTACCACTTGTACTTGTGCTAGGTGGAGCAGGTGCCTTAGGGGCAGTGGTAGTAGGTGTAGTTTCCTTGGCCTTAGGACAACCAGCATTTTTTGTCCAATGGGTCTTCACCTTACAGAAGTAACGCCAAGGTTTCTTTTTGCCTTTCTTGGAATTTTGGGACTCACCCCCAGATGCAGGTTTTTGGGGCCGTTGAGAAGACTCTTTCTTATCTTTAGCCTTGTCCCCACCCTTATCCTGAGATTTAGAGGAATCCTGCTTCTTCTGGTCACCTCCATTACCATGGTTTTTCTGCTTAACTCTGGTGCTAACCCATTTGTCTGCCTTCTTTCCCAATTCATGGGGAGAGGTCAGATCAGAGTCCACCGGGTACTGGTGCAAAAGCTGGTTCTGACAATTATTAAGGATCTGATCCCTCATAATCAAATTGTACAATCCTTGGTTGTTCTGTACCTTGCTTCCATGAAGCCAGTCTTCCAGAGCCTTAATAGCACTGTCCACAAAATCTACCCAGTCCTGGGTGTGTGCCTTCTGGGTGTCTCTGAACTTAATCCTATACTGTTCAGTGGTTAATCCAAATCCATCTATGAGAGCACTCTTCAGTACTGAGTAATTGTCAGCATCCTCTTCTCTACCAGTGAGGAGCTTATCTCTACCTTTGTTAGCAAAGGAGAGCCACAAGATAGCTGCCCACTGCTCTTGAGGGACCCTCTGAACTTTACAGGCCCTCTCCAAAGCAGTGATCCATTTATGGATATCATCCCCCCTCCTGGTAAGGAGGGACTATCTTGTTCAGGTTCCTATGGCCAAAAGAAGTTTCTCTGATTCTAGGGACACTGTTGTTGCCACCATGGGACTCTAGTCCCAATTTCTTCCTAGCTTTCTAGATTTCTAGGGACTCTTTGTCAAGGGCCAACTGAGCTTGCCTGAGCCTAAGTCTTGCTTTCTCAAGTTCAAGCAGTTGGTACTCCCTGTCAAAAGAGTTGTACGTCCTACTAGAGATGGAGGTCCCTATAGAATGTCCCGAAGCATTGGATTCTTTAGAGGAGGATCTAGACCTCCTTGGTCTATTCTGAACCCTCTCAGGAGGAACAAATGGAGACTCACTTCTGGGGCAGCTGCTGGCCCATCTGCACTATTCTCTGAGGTATCTGAGTTCTCCAGTCATGAGACTCCTCCTGGTCAGGGTCAGAATTAAGGTCACCAAGGGGGTTCCCTACTGACCCATCGTCTGTCCCCTGCCCACCAACTCTGTCCTGTTCATCTGACCCACTAGCTTTTTGTAGGTCATCCAACAGTAACACCGCTAGAAGGCGTTGAGTATTAGGGCCTTTCCCTGTCTTAAGCTTCCTAGAGGAACACATGGCCCTCAGTTCCTGGAACGTGAGGTCACTGTATCTAGAAGGCAGAGAGCCACTGGCATCTCCTTTAATCAATCAATCAATCAATCAATCAATCAATCAATCAGTGAATTGTAAGCACGCTACTCACCCGTGAGGATCTCAAGGCGCTGAGGGGGGGGGGTCCGCAGATCTGTTTGCCGAAAAGCCAGGTCTTGAGGGTCTTCATTAAGGTGTTCAGGGAGGAGGCGCGTCTGATGTTTGCCGGGAGCTCGTTCCAGGATTTTGCCGCGATGTGCGAGAAGGATCTTCCACCTGCCCTGGCTCTGTGGATGCGCGGAGCTTTGGCTTTGGCGAGGTTAGAGGATCGGAGGTTTCTCTTGGGTACGTGGAAGTCAACTCTGTCGTTAAGGTATTTGGGTCCGGTGTTGTGTAGGCATCTGTAGGCGTGGGTGAGGATTTTGAAGGTGACTCTTTTCTCCACAGGGAGCCAGTGGAGGCTTCTGAGGTGATGGCTGATGTGTTCGTGCCGGGGAATGCCAAGGACGAGTCTGGCGGCGGTGTTCTGTATCATCTAGAGTTTTCGGAGTAGGGACTTGTTGATGCCGGCATAGAGTGCGTTTCCATAGTCCAGTCTGCTCGTGATGAGTGCATGGGTGATGGTCTTCCTTGACTCGGGGGGATCCATTTGAATGTCTTGCGGAGGATGCAGAGGGTGTTGAAGCAGCTGGAGGTGACAGCATTGACCTGTCGGTTAATGGTGAGAGATGAGTTGAGTATGACTTCGAGGTTTCTGGCGTGGTCCGAGGGGGTTGGTGGGCTTCCGAGGGCGGTCGGCCACCAAGTGTTGTCCCATGCTGAAGGGGTGGAACCGAGTACGAGGACTTCCGTCTTCTTGGCATTGAGTTTTAGGCAGTTGTTGGTCATCCAGGCTGCTACGTCGTGCATTCTTTTATGGAAGTCTAGTCTGGCGCTGGTGGGGTCTTTGGTGAGGGAGAGGATGAGCTGGGTGTCGTCAGCATAGGATACGATGTTGAGGCCGTGTTTTCGGACGATGTCGGCAAGGGGGGTCATGTAGATGTTGAAGAGTGTCGGGCTTAGTGATGACCCCTGTGGGACTCTGCAGGTGATTTCCGTGGCGTCAGAGAGGAAGGGTGGCATTCTCATTCTCTGGCTTCTTCCGGTGAGGAAGGACCGGATCCAGTCTAGGGCTGTTCCTTGTATGCCGGCGTCGTGTAGGCTGGTGAGGAGTGTGTGGTGGGAGATGGTGTCGAAGGCTGCTGAGAGGTCGAGGAGGATGAGGGCTGCGGAGTGGCCCTGGTCAAGGATGTTGCGTATGTCGTCTGTGGCGGCGAGTAGGGCGTTTTCAGTGCTGTGGTTGCTTCGGAATCCTAATTGTGACGGGTCGAGTATGGCATTGTCCTCGATGAAACATGTCAGTTCCCTGTTGACTGTTTTCTCTGCAACTTTTGCCGCGAAGGGGAGGAGCGAGATGGGCCGGTAGTTCTTGAGGTCAGTGGGGTCAGCTGTGGGCTTATTGAGCAGGGGTCTGACTTCTGCGCATTTCCACTCATCTGGGAAGGTGCCTGTTTCGAAGGTGGTGTTGATGGTGTTTTGTAGTTCAGGTGCGGCGGTGGCTCTGGAGATAGATGTGTGGGGGAAGGGGTCGGTGGGGGCCCCTGAGTGGATGCCTTTCATGGTTGAGGCGGTGTCTTCGGTCGTGATTGGCGTCCAGGCGCAGATGGTGGGCTGGCTGGTGTGTCCAGGGAGCGGGGCGGCTGTGGCCTCTGGTTGATGGCCGATGAAGTTGTCGTAGAGGTTTTAGATTTTGAGGTCGAAGTAAGTTCCGAGCTTGTTGCAGAGGTCTTGGGATGGCGTGATGTCTGTGGATTCGCTGCGTGGGTTGGTGAATTCATGGATGACACTGAAGAGTTCCTTGGAGTTGGTGGAGTTGGCGAGGATCTTGTTGTGGATGAAAGTCCTCTTGGTGGTTCTGATCAGGTTGTGGTGGTCCGTCATGGCATTCTTGTAGGTGGTGTGGTTTTTGGGTGTCTTGGTGTTTCTCCAGTTCTTCTCCAGGCATCTGCAGGTGCGTCTGGCCTCTTGGAGATCGGAAGTGAACCAGGCGGCTTTCCTGGGTCGTTGTTTGTCGGGGTTGCATAGCGGGGCGAGCTCGTCTGCACAGGTGGAGATCCAGGTGTGGAGTTACCTGGCTGCGACGTTGGCGTCTGCCTCTGTGGTGTGGTTTACTTGGGTGCGGGTGAGGGTGGAGTTCAGTTGCTCATCGGTGACCTTGCTCCAGTTCCTTCGTGGTGGGCATGGGGCAGGTTTGGGTGTCTTGGGCTTGTCGATGGTGAAGTGTACGCAGTGGTGGTCGGTCCAAGGAGGTTGTGTAATGTGGCTGAAGTGTACGCTGTTTCCTGCGGCGAAGATGGGGTCGAGGGTGTGTCCCACCCTGTGGGTTGGTGTGGTGACGAGTTGCTTGAGTCCGATGTTGGCGAGGTTGTCCCGGAGGGTGGTGGAGTTGGGGTCACTGAGGTTGTCGAGGTGGAAGTTCAGGTCTCCGATGAGTATGTAGTTCGTTGAGGCGATGGCGTGGGGTGCAATGAGGTCGGCGATGGCGGCGGCGAAGGGGGCCCGGGGGCCATGGGGGTCTATAGACGAGGGTTCCACGGAGTGTGGAGCCGGGGCTGGTCTTGATCTGGAAATGCAGGTGTTCGGCGGTGGGGAAGGTCTCGCTGGAGGTGGTGAGGCGGAGGGTGTTCTTGTGGGCGATGGCGAGGCCACCTCCCGGGTGGTTGGGGTGGTCCTTCCTCTGGATTTTATATCCCTCGGGGATGGCGCTGTTGATGTCTGGGGCAAAGGTGGCGTTGGTCCAGGTCTCTGTGAAGAAGGCGATGTCGGGCGAGAGGGCATCTAGTAGGTTCCACGGCGTGTTTGTGCACGGAGCGCACGTTGAGGAGGATGCAGCTGAGGGTGTCGTTGGTATTGTCGTCGGTGGTTTTGGAGGCCTGGGTGGTGTTAAAGGTCTGGCGGCAGTGGAGGCAGGAGAACTGGCCGTGGGTCGTGTTTGGCGTGGCTTGGAGGCAGTCCCCTCATCTTCCTGCATTGAGTGCGTGGAGGGCGGCTGAGCTGTAGTGGTGGGGGGTACGAGATGCAGGGTTCCTGGTGCTGGCCGCGGTCGGGTCACGGACGGGCGCAGACCGGCTTGTCTTAGGCGTCCATTCAGCACGCTAGCGGCACAACCGCACAGCGACCGCCATTAAGTAGGGGAGGTGGGAGGGACGGCAGCTGGGAGGCGGGGAGCGGACGTGGACAGGGGGGCGGGGCCGCAGGGGCAGCGTCGGCAGGAAGGGAGCAGGAGAGAACTGAAAATGACACTACCAATGAGGCAAGACACTGAAGCCAAATTTAATGAGAAAAAAAACACAGACAGTACAGCAATTACGGGCGCAGCAAAATTAAAGAACAGCACAGACAGTACCAGCAATTATGGACGCAGCCAGGAGGTGTGATCAGGCAGAGCACACAGAGGCCTCGAACACCTCCCCGGAGGGGGCATAAGGGCTCAGTGGCGACGAAGGTGGAGAGGAGCTGTGGGGAAAGCGTAGGCCTGAGACCAGGGTCAAAGGTCTTACTTTAGAAGACATACTAGGTGTAGTGAGGTGTTGCACCTACCTAACCTAGTGGGAACTAAACTCTCTGAGGCTGGAGAAAGGGTTGTGCTAGACCCTTAACTACCCAACCCTAAATTCAGTAGAACTTACTTCATCTAAGCTTGTATTATATGGCCTAATATTAGTGATGGTTTTTCAATTAATCCACACCAAGATTATCTAGTAAAACAATGCAGGCTTGAATCCCAACCGCTGCACACCAATGTGAGAGGCTGGCTCAGTATACGATGTACACTTATGTAAGTGGACACCTTGCCCTGATCCAGACAACCCTTAGGTGAATTTAGTGGTCTTAGACAACCTTAGAAAGCTCTCTAAGTGGAAGCTGTGGAAATCAGTCTTCATGCTTAGTTCAGAAGGAGTGCAAAGCAGCTTGTTTTACCAGAACGCAATCTTATAGGTATAGATTAAGTGAAAAAGAAACACACAGTGTATTTATAATTTTTGTTATTTATTATAAGACACTCACTAACACATACAGATATCTCCTAGCCGGAGATGTACACAATGCACACAATACTTTGCAATAGAAACCGGTAAGTAGCACATAATACACAGTGGTCCCCAGGGGGAGACCAAACCATATACTAAAATAGTGGCATGCGAACCACGATTTGAGTCAAGACAAAAGTCAGAGGATGTAGAAGTGCCGGGGACCCAAGGAACTACCCAAGGTGAGTATCTAGGAGCCCCACGGAGGTCATGTGCAGTGTAGGAACACAACCGCGTTTTCCGTACAAATCAACGTGTAAGTGGCGGTTGGAATTTTAAAGAAAGAGGACCCTCCCCAATGGAACCTGAAGAAACCGCGTGGAAGACAATAGGTGGATACCCTTGGAACCAGGTTACCTGCACCAGGGAAGCCCGGTGCATAGGTGTTTAGTGGCTTCGGAAACCGTCGTCGAACTCAATGGGAGATTTATGGAAGATGCCGCTGCTGGAGAAGGTGAAAGTGTCCGGTGGAACCCAAAGTTGGATTCAAGATGTGAAGAACCTGCAAGGAGAGGGGACAGAGTCTATGCCACTCAGGAGTGACCAGGCGGCACAGAAGACGAATGCCCACCGATGTCAGGTGTTGCAGGAGAGCTGATGGTGACCTTGAAACTGCAGCTGTGTGGACAAGGTGATGATGTGGAAGACCAGGAGCAGTACACGAGCTGTCCCACGTTGGATGTCAATAGTTGAGGGGTCAGTGTCCGGCAGGAGTACCAACAAGCCTTGGAAGCTGCAACTAATGTGAAAGTCAAAAAAGGTGCAATGTTGGGACCAGCAAGGTCCAGGAGACTCACCACAAGCAGGGGAGTCAGGGCAGGCCCTGAGTAATCAGGGGAGCCCAAAGAATTCAAAGGTGACTCTCGACAGGACCCACAGGCAGGAGGCACTCTAGTCACAAGAGGACCTTGAGCAGCTCACCAAAGAAGCAGGCCCATGGTGAAAGCAATACAGTGTGGTCAAAGATCCTGGCCACTGGAGATGCTTGAGGTTGGGGCTACTTGGAGCCCGAAGATCTTGATGGAAGGAAGCCAACAAGCCTTTGCGGCGGCAAGTCGATGCAGTGCACAGAGTTTCGGTTCTTGCGCCTCTGACAAGGGATACAGGCCTCAAACGTGGTGAGATGACAGGGCAGGCTTCAAGGGATGTGGAGAACCATGACCTGTGTTGCTGAGCCTTTCAGGGTTCGTGGGAGTCCAGGATCAGCCGACCGGTCAGCTCAGTTGCGGTGCCTGCAGATGCAAGGAAATGACTCCTTCACTTCAAGGGAGATTCCTTCGGGGGACTTGGATGCCCACAGGCCATGGAAGGTTTTCTGTATGGTGCACAGGCACGAACATTGCAGCGGACGAGCAGGGCGAAGAGATAAGGATCAGCAGGAGTCTTCCCGTTTGCAGTCTTGATGCCCAGACCGAAGTCCAGCGAAGTCCAGAGTGCCCAGACAGTCGAAGTTGAAGTGGTGTTGGAATTGAATCGTGTCCCACCACGAATCTAGGGACCCACCCTCAGGTAAGCCCTTAAGTAACCTAAGGAAAGGGTTGGGACGATTCAGGGTTCCCTCCCAGAGCAGGGGTTGGACAGTTGGGAGGATACTCCTATGTACTTTGTCCAGTTTTGTGCCAGAGCGGGAGCCAATGGCCCCCTGAGCTGGTTTGAACTGGACTATGCAAGGAGGGTACCAAATGTGCCCTTCAAGCAGACTGAGTGGCGCTGGCAAGCATTTGCACCCGGCCCCAATACACTAAACCCTGTCTGGGATGTGGTCACACCTCCCTGTGACAGGATACCTATTGTTCTGCCTTCCCCTGCTCGAGCTTGGCTACAGCAGGAGGGCAGAATCGCATCTCTGGTCGGCAGCAGCCATGTTGTGCTGTCCAGGTCTAGAAGACTGGTACTGGGAGCACTGAGGGCCTTACGGAGAGCATTTACAGTGCGCGGAATCATACCTCTCACACCATTACTGGGTATGATTCCAACATGTTTGATACCAAACATGATAGGGTTTGTTACAGCCAGTTTCGAGATGGTCATTGCATAATAACGAGGTGCCCCTCCTTCTTTTATGTGGCTGTCTCCCATGGGTGGCATAATACATGCTTCAGCCCATGGGGGACCCCTCGGGTACCTATGCCCTGGGTACCTTAGTACCATATACTAGGGACTTATAAGGTGACCCCAGTTTCCAATCTGGGATGTACCGAAGTACTTACCATAACAATTTAGGAGAGAAAACAGAGAGACTGGGGTCCTGATTAGCAGGATCCCAGTCAGACTAGTCAGAAACAGCATAGCACCAGCAAAAAAAAACTGGGGGTAACCATGAAAGCAGATACTACTTTCCTACACTTGACCTGCATGCAGGTGGGGATCTCTTTATGTAGCCCTCTGACTTAACATGCTAGTTGAGTCTAAATTACCAAATTAGTCTTTACACTCCTATTTGCCAGTGCTGGGTAAAGTTAAAGCCTGATATTGTGTCACAATTTTTGATACACTGTATCGAACAATCATATGAACCTGGGCAATTTTTGTAATACACAACCTTTATCAATTTGCCTATTATAAAAAAATAAGTACAATCAAAGTATAATTTGTATTCCTTACACTAGCAATGGCAGCTCCATTTTCTTTGTGCATCAGTTACAAATTCAACTCCTACCTTTCTCTTTCCAAGTCTGCCACAAACCTTTACCTAACTACTGAGCTCCATTCCGTATAAGTCTGGTAGAGATATTTTTTTTGCCTTCACAGAGAAGTTCCTACGCATGACGTTTGAATATTGTGCTAGGAAATCACTCACAGGACTCAACTCTCCTGTAAATGACCACCATGATCAACTACAGAGTCTTACTATGTCATATCAGGCAGGGACACTGCTGCCACCCTCTATCATCATTCAAAGCCTGCAGGAACTATGTTAGATCTTAACCATGTCAAACAGTAACAGATTCAACAAAGTACAGTCCGGCCAATAAGCAGGTAGGATGCGACGACCATAGACAGTCATCAGCAAGCAGAGCATGGCTATCCAGGCTGATGTGTAAGGAAGATGATTACTCCTTTCTCGTAGTCCAATTTTGCATACTGTAGTCTAGAAAACTGCAATGGCGATCACATGTATATTGTAGGAGATGGTCAAATCTAATCAGTGGGTTCAAGAATTGCAACTATGCACTGAGACCAATTAAACGGCACAGACTCCACATTAGAAAACTAGAACCAAGAACTAGGTAGTGTTAGAAATATGTGAACTACAGACTAGCATGATCTGTCCTGAAAAATATTGACATGAACTGCAAGCAAGAGAAATATGTAGAAAGCGAGCAGAAGACAAACCTGAAGGTGATTGACAATTTTCTTTCACCTTTCTGCTGGCCCTGCCTGGTTTTCAGTGATGGCAGGGTAACCAACTAAACAACTGACTGGGGAATAAGCACCTGTAGACTAGCATTGCCAATACTGGCAGAAAAACAAAGACACATATCCACTAGATAAACCATTTGATAAAGTGCAGAAAAAGGTCTTGCCAAAAAATGCATTGCATGTGTTAACTGTTTAGCAGCAAATACTATGAACTCATGTATTTCCCTAATCATTAAAATAATAGAAGTAACTGCTTTATAGCTATTTATTTGTACAGTATTAAAATAAGGTGTTACACAAAGAGTCCTAAATATTGCAGTAAACAAATGTTAGTATGAATCATTATGGTTGAAAAAGTGGATCTGATTGATGTAGGCAGGATATCGGGCACACTGAAAAACGTTACTAAAGAAACCTTATGGAACTCGTTCTGTGAAACAGTTTGCATGTGATATCCATTGGAGGTCATCACCTCCTCATGTTGGTTTGATGGCCAGTTGTAGGAAGAATATGAAAAAATGAACCATACTTACAGGAAGTTAAAGCAGGATATGTGCTCCCCAATGGGAATCACAATTTTGTCCTAGTCATTGGATGAGTGCCCAAGTCCTTGCAACACCCATAGACAGAACTCACTTGAGAGGGGCAGTAGAATGATCATCTGGTTCTCCATCTGTAATAAAGAAGGTGGCATGCTTGACTTGAAGAAAGAATTCCGTTTACTTCACCCAGCACCACAGGCAAGCATTCACATGTTTGAGGCAGTGGTAGACGTGAAGGTAATCCATTAAAGGTGGGCTGCTTTGCACGGTCCATGATGTTGGGCTGATAGTAGGAAGGAAGGAGTATGCTGGTACAGAGGATCAGAAACATTAGCTGGACCAAGGGCAGGATGTCAGGCATTTAATGTCTCTTCTACCACCTGCTATACAAGGACAATGCCATTTTCCTGTGATGGTGGTTGTTGTTAGGGTTATATGGTCATCTTCCCAGTTTGTGCTGCCAGAACTTGCCTGTCCAGGATGGTGTTTGTCCATTTTCCTGTATAGAAATGTTCTGTTCTACCCATGTATATAGGAACTTGGATCAGAGAAGGATTTATCACAATGCTTTTCATTCATCTCTTTTTTCTTTTTTGTTGTGTTTCTTGCCAACTTTTTAGATATTTTCTCCCTGATTTTTGACTCTAAAATTGTACTCAAAATTCTTCAGCTTGGAATATTATGTGCGACCTTGTCTCAGAGCACTTTTGGTGTCTTGATTTCCAACTCTACTCTTCAACTTCAGGAGCTATCCATATAGTTAAGGATGTTTCTTCCTTCCCTTTTGTGGCTTTTTCCTTCTAAATAGAACTCTCTTAATAAGACCTTTATCATCTTTCACATGTATGTTAATTGCACCATGGCTCCTAGAAGAAGTCACCCTTTCTTCACACATTCATGAAGGAAGGAAATGAGAAGTGAGTGTCCAGTCCTTCACAGTTAACCCGAGTCATCAGCTACCATGATATCATCAAGGTAAATGTCCATAAGTAAGTATGGATTTACTATTCTTAACTCAACTATGTACATTGAAGAAGATATATATCATTACATTACATAGATGTGGAGTTAAGAATAATAAATATACTTACCTATGTATACTTACCTGTACATACTGGAGTTGGTGTTTGTAGCTCAATATATATATTTTTTTAATATTCTTGCAGTATACTGTTAGCAGTTGGCTGGTTGTGTGATGATATTATTAATGTCTTATGAGGTATTCATCTGATCAAGCTGGAGTTTTTTTAAACTCCTGAGCATGCAGTGTGAATTATTGCTCCTTCAAAAGGCATGGCATCTTGATTTATTAGTTTGGAGACTTA
This sequence comes from Calotriton arnoldi, assembly GCA_963921515.1. NCBI lineage: Eukaryota > Metazoa > Chordata > Amphibia > Caudata > Salamandridae > Calotriton > Calotriton arnoldi. The sequence goes on from CAWUFW010004055.1 coordinate 1,391,093, forward strand.
CTATGTAATATTAATAAGACCAGCAGCTAATATATGCTGAGTGCTTATTCATACAGTAGTGTTAAAGCAAAGATTAGTGATGCAAAGCACTCTGATTACCTGATAAATGGCTTGTGGTTTGATTCCCTTAAACCAAACCCCATCAATCATTATGAGACCATATTTCACTTCAGTAGAAAGTTAGACTCCTTCTGTGATCAGAATAACTTTCCAAACTCCTTATGTGCACTAGTTCTACAGCCATATTTCAAGAACTACCTTCTTTTTTTATAAGCATACTGTTCCTTCCATGCAGAGTTGAAGAACTGAGCATGAAGAAAAAAATATTTTATGAAAATTTAGAAAGTTTGTTATTCTTTATTTCCTCTAGGCCTCTTGCTACTTTTCAGAGTGATTCTTTCAAAATTAAAAAAGAAAATGCTTCAAAGCAGGCATTGCATGAGGCCAGCTGACACTTTCATTTTGTTAACCAAAATTAGTTCTGGTATCAAGTGGGTCTCAATCATGGTTGCTTTTTTCATTGACCCTTACTCTCTCCTCTAACGCTATCACACTGTGAATATCTGTGAGCAAATAATCAAAAGCTTCCCACTTGAGAGCAATGAACAAAATGTAGTCAACTCTACCAGACATTCCAATCCCAAGTACCTGCCTCTAGCTCATGTGATAGAGATCATATCATGCAATATCTATGAGTGATCTACTCGATTATTGAACAAACCTTATAGATGTTGTGTTCCTGCATCTTCAGCACAGCTCTGCACATTCTTGGATCCAAATATCCACCATCCCTTTTTTATGTTGCAGACCCCTTCCAGCCTATTTATGTACAAAGCACCATAGGATTTGGAATCGTCCATCTCTTGCAGTACTACATTGCAGGTGTAACAGTGCAACTCTGTGAAAGTTTGGGCTATACCGAGAGATCCCCGTGGGGACGATTCATTTTGCGCCTAATAAATGCTAATAATAATAATAATAATAATAATAATAATATACACATCATTTTTGGTAGATTCACACAGTACTTCCCCCAGCTGAAGTAACTCTACATTTTCAATTATTGTCCTCCTGTTCCTCTAGCCTCTTTTAGTGAGGACCTCATCTTGATCTACTTGCTTCCCTCTCCCTCCTCCCTACTTTACTTTTCATACTCTGGATTTCACTCTACATCTTACTTTTACTCATCTCAACTTGCCATATCTTACCATTTATGACTCCAATCACCTCTCTCTGTTTCTGTCACCATCTCATTGTGCTGGGTTTTCTTTGAGCCTTACCATTGGGGAATTTTCTTATTTAATGCTTGTCACCTACCTTCCTCTCTCTACATCAGACCACTTTTTTCTCTATTCTTTTTTAAAATCACGCATTTCTACATCTCCATTGATCTAAAGACCTCCAGATTTCTGTTCCAATAAGATCTCTCTCCTGTTAATCTCCCCTAGTTGACACTTTCAGTATCACCTTACTTTTTTTGTTCTGTGCCCAGGTTCCCACTGTCCTAAAGTGACATTTGGATTTCTTCTCATCCTCTGCTGTATTGACTCTAACCACTTTCTTCAACCTTTAAAATCTTTCTGCAAACCTTCCCAACAATGGTTCACCCATTCTCTCAGTTCCTTCTGAACTTGTGCAATGCTGAGCAATGATGAATAAAAACAGTCTGTTTTGATCAAGCCTCTCTCTCTGTTCAACACTAATCCTCTGACTCCACCCCAAAACTCGCCAAATCAAAGACCTTTGGAATGCTTAAACCATTCTTTCTTTGGCTGTCGCATTTCTTTTCAATCAGCATTGAGTTTCTCAATGCCTTATGCCTGATCTTTCTTCTTTCACCTCTGTTTCTGGTTCTTACTTTGTCCTTCATCCCAAGCCTTCAGATATTTCATATCTACTTTGTATATCTTTATATATCTATATTTCATGGCATATTTTAACCTTTCTCACTCCTCTGATTCATTTCATGGATCATTTGAGTATTGTGTGATTCTACCATCTCATTAAAAAAAGTACCCTTGCTCCCTCTGTATCAGGTAATTTCTACCCAGGTTCTCTTATCCCTTTACTCACTAAACATTTACACTGTCATCATCATCTTCCAGCTTTCTGGGATTCTGATTCTTCTTCCAAATTTTCAGCCCAGCTTTTATTCTGTTCATTTCACTGAGTTTGCTCTGGCTGCATTTGTCTTCACTCTGCTTGTCATAATATACTCTCCTCATTGTTTATTCTTTTTGACACACCTCCTAATTTTGATATGCTGGACCACCTCATTGTTTTTTTCACCCTGATGTATTTTCATTTTTTTGTAGTGCTTTCTCAACATTTGCTTCTTAACTTTTTAATTGGTTTTACTCTGTGTCATGGGATAACTTTTTTTTTCTCCAGTACCACTTCTTTATAGTCTACCATATCCTGCTCTTTCATAGCCCTACTTCATTTAGCTTTTCTTATGCATTCTACACAAATGATTCACAATGTTCATATCTTTTTCTTCCTTTGCAATTGTTCTAAACAACATAATTGCTAACTGACCCTAAACACACTGTCTCATAACTCATTTAAATAATAATAATCTGCTTCCCTTTCCTGTACCTTTACTCATCTCCTTCCTCATTAATCTTTCCCCCATGCACACCTAGGCATTCCTTCATAGGCTCACAGTCATGGAGTTATCTTTAATTGCACTCTTTTCTTCACCTAACATATCCCAAGCTCTTTCACACTTTCTAATTGTAGCTTTACAATATACACAACATTTTTCTAATTATAGAGTTAAAACTACTGTAAGAAATAGTTTTTTAGTTGAATGGGTGAGAACCCAACTCAAATAATAATCACAATCCTTGTCAAGGTGAGTCAATAAAGTCACTAAATAGATTTGTGCTTAACCCTCCGTAGCCTAGCACAAAGCAATCAGGCTTAACTTGAAGGCAATTTGTAAAGTCTTCATGCAGCACTCAAAGAGTAATAAAGTGAAAACACAACAAAATAAAAATCACTAACCAATTTAGAAGCATAGAGTAAATTTTAATAGAAAAACCAAAATCCAATAAGTAGAACTGGAGATATGAATGTTTACAATTTTGAATTGAAAAAGGACAAAATGCCAACCGATGTTATCTGGTGGTGCTAGACCAGGTCAAAGTCCAACTTTAAGGCTGAACTTAATGGAGCACAGATCGGATAAAGGGACCATGTTCGTTCTGGTGGAATGTTTACCTCCTGACTTCTACATTTTTTGAGAGAAAAAGTGGTTGTTAATGAGTTGTCTGCGGGGCAAGTTGCAAGCTGAACCGGAAGTGGGGCTTGACAATGGTGGGCTACTGAAGCGCGAGGTCCTAGGGCGGTCATCAATGAAGGCTCAGAGCAGGCGAAGTCCAGAGTCTAATCCCAAGGAGGCCTCCATGCTGATCAACGGTGGCTCTGTGTTAGTCTCAGTGAAGTACTCTACGTTCTAACTTTTGTGGAAGTCTAATCTGCTCCTGCGGGGAAAACCAGCAAGCTAAGTCCGATCAGTGATATGAAGCCAATATCTGCAGCTTCGATTGTCACCTCGCTCTTCATTTGTTCTCTAAGCCGAAAGCTGGCAAAACATTTCTAAGTTGGAGGATTTCCTTTTGGGGAACAGTTTGAGTACACCAGCCAAGGGTCTAGGTCCTAGGTGCACTACTTGGGGGTTAGGACTAACTTCAACAGAGGCTAGCAGCAGGGTCGTGGGCAGGTTCAGTTGGTATGGGTCAGCTAGGCAGTAGCAGGGAAAGTGACCCACTTCTGGGGTCCTGGGTTCAAGGTAAGCAGGTCCAGTCTTCCTCCAGGATTCAGACACAGGGCACTCCTTCCTCTTATCCTCATAGGCCCAGGAGTGCTCTGAGAAGACGTTCTGGGGCTGCTGCTTTTACACCCACTGCGAGTCTGTGATGATGGGCAAAACATTGACCACCCACTAAACCAGTTCTGATCAGTTCACCCCCTCCCTCTGGGTTTGGTGCCATCCCGACTAGGGAGACAACGAGGAGGCAGGCCTAGGTGTGAGCTTCATCTACCAGTGACGAGGTCCTTTGAAGCTCAGGAATCCTGTCAAGGGAGGAGTTCCCCACACCCAGAGTGCTTTGTCCACTCTATGGGAGAAATACACATCTCACCAGTGGGGAGCCATTGGGAGTCAAGTGACAGCTGAACACTTACAGGAGAGCCTTTTGGTTGTAGGCAGTAAAATTACAACTTTCTGAAAGTGTCATTTCCAATAATATATCATCCGACTTTAATTTGAATCTTACATTACTATTAAAATGAGACCTTGAATAATTTTTCTAGCTTCTCCTAAATTGCAGTTAGCACATGATAAATATAATAGTGTAGTTTAGTGTTACCTTATGGAAGACCCAGTCTTGCAACAGTGAAAAACAACTTTGGAGGTTTTTCTCTGCTAGGACATGTAAAACATTGAATATACATCTCCTACTTTTCAGGTGCTATGCATCCTGCCCTATGAGCATTTAGGGCATACCTTAGTGGTGACTTACAAGTATTAAGAAGGAAGGTTTAGGCCTGACAGAAAGGGCTGTCTTGCCAGGTCATAATGGAAGTTTGGCAGTTTAAACTGCACACCCAGGCTGCAATGCAGCGATGGAGACATGGTATACAGTTCTACTTTGATGGGTGGCACAATGAGTGCTACAGCCCACTAGTAGCATTTAATTTACTGGGGCTAGATACCTGTAGTACCATATACTAGGGATTTATAAGTAAGTTAAAGGTGCCAATCATGTGTATAGCAATTTTAACATGTTTGAAAGGGAAGGCAGAAGCACTTTGTTACAGGTTAGTAGGGGTTAACTTCACAGAGTCCTAGGGTCAACAGAAGGCAAACATCCGGGGTGATCGTACATAAATGGCAAAATTCCAACAACTTCCTAAATTCCTAATCTAATACTAGTCTTCTCTCATGTTTACGTCTGCTCTTCTATTTACATATTGCTCTTCCCACTTCCTTGCTAGAATCCTGGTAGCTGTGTTTTCACTCAGCTATTCATCTCCTTTACAATTTTTCTACAACTGCTCAATTCTCAGCCCATTTAGTTTCCTTGTGCTGACATTCCTTTACTTTCCACGTACTCTTTTGTCCTTTCTCCAATTCTGAAATGTATCAACTTACTTTACACTTCTATCTCTCTTCGATTATCCAGGTCCATGTACCTGCTTGCTCTCTACACTTTGTATCCCAATTTCAACTGGTTGACCTTTTAGCAACTGTTACAACCTTCAGCTTTTACACACCCCACCTTTCAAACATTTTATATTAATTGCCCTAAACTATGGATCCCACAGCCCAACACAACAAAACACTCTGATGCCCCTTTGTCTCTCAGGCTGTCCACCTTCTCAATCTCCCTAAAGACCTATTTCCAACACGAAATGCTTCATTGCTCACATTATCATTGATGTATCCTCTTCCTCCTTTACCTTCAAATCTTTCTGCACTGTTAGTTGTCATTTCATTCACTGATTGCTTTATACATCACTGGGGCACTTTATAAAAGCAAATAAACATATTTTGCAAGAAGCCTCACTCATCCACTCACCTACTCTTAGCTGATATAAACATAGAAAATTCTAAAATGTTAAACCACAAGCCCAACATTTTTTTTGTATCTCATTTGACAATAAGATGTTTTACTAATCGAATTTCAGTTCTCCAATGCCTTTTTGCTGTGACATTCCCAAATCTTTCATTATATATTTTATATCAATTTATAATTTAATGGCACAGTTGCTCACTGTAAGCAGTTTTCTTTGCTTGATACAAGCACACTGCACTTGGTGCTTTTTGGCAATTCAATGGAGGAAGCAATATTAATTTGCCAAGTTTGCAAGTATGCGCCATTTTGTCTTTATTCTGTGGACTTGAGCCCACCCACAGGCTTCCCATTTGCTCGCTCCATCATCTGTCTCATGTTCTTTGTCACCATTTGTCCCTGGCATGCATGGTCATGACTCTTCTAGTGTTTAGCCCTTCCCCCAGAGCATGGACCAAGTACTTGTAAATATCCACTGCTCCTCTTTTTGTGACCATTTCAGGACCTACTTCTTTCTTTCTTTTTCAGAACTCTACACAGTGCTCGTGCTTTTACCAGCTCCGTGTCCTCCCACCCGGTCTCATGCCCTATCCACAGATTGACCCCTCGCCATCACTACTTTTCCCTTCATTGCTGCTTTCCGTTTCCCCCATCTCCTCCCTCCCATCTCTGCTTACTACCTTGCACCTCCTGGTGCTTGCCCCGTCCACAAATCACCCTGTCCCCTACACTGTCAATGCTTTCAACCCCCATTGTAGTCTGTTCCATTCTAGTGAGTGGTGGCATTCTGCCTTTTAATGTCCTGTTACTGTATAGCGGACATGCTGATTGGATCATGTGTACACGCCTGCTATTTCTTGGCACATTGTAGTCTCTGTTTATTTTCCACGCGTGTGGGTACTAGATGTGGGCATGTCCACACCCTATGTGATCATTCAGCAATGGTGCTTATAGATGGAAAATCAGACCTCAAGTGAATCAGGTATGCGTTTTCACTGGGCATGCCAGAGCTTCTAAAGTATCTCCGTCTTCTGGTGTAATTGCATAACCACGTTTCTTCTGTGCAAAATGATTGAGCTGTTTATGTCTCACCTTGCTGCTTCTCATTTTATAGGGTGGGACTCTATTTCTTCAAATTTCTCCTGTCAGAACACTGTCTTACTTTTTCCGCATTCACCAGTGAAGTGTTTCCGTGCACCATTGTTGTTTATATTGAATTCTCTTCATAGGAGCCATGCTGCGTTTTGATGTCATCAAAGTCTGCTTGCCCCTCAGTGTCCATGGCAAAAGTAGCCCTTTCAATGTGGTTGCCAATGTGATGTATTTCCTCATGTGCACTACTGTAAATCAGCCTAACACTGTGATTCTTTCTGTTTTTTTGTGCTTAGTTATATATAGCACCAACACCACCCGAAGGTATTAGAGCACTTTACACTAGCACCAACTCCTTTACACAAGGACACATTAATTTTTGTAGTCACTGGAAGCCCAGAATCAAGGATGTTAACCCGATGCCGAAATGCAAACCCGGTTTCCCAGCTCCATAGTCAGCAGCTGTGGCCCTGACACCACATTCTCTCCCAAGAGATCGGCACATCATCTCCCTAGCCTCGGCCTCAGTTCCACATTTTGTGATTATGGCCAAATCACTTAATCTCCTTTCAGCAGACCGCATTTGCAGACCGCCTTCCGCCCGTCGCTGCTTGCCCCAGCTGAACTCCGTTCCACAGATCCCCTCCTCCACCGACTCTTTTTTCAAATTTTTTGTGCAGTTCTATATAGCACCAACACCACCTGAAGGTATTCAAGCGCTTTACATTAGCAACACTTAATTGTTTTGTGCAGTTTTATATTTAATGCCAACACCACCCAAAGGTATTGGAGCACTTTACATTAGCACCAGTTATTTTACACAAGGACACATTTATTTTTGTAGGCACGGGGAGATTAAGTGATTTGCCCAAAATCAAGGATGTTAAGCCGACGCCAATACTCAAATCCAGTTTCCCAGTTCCATAGTCTGCAGCTCTAGCCCTTATGCCACATCCTCTCAGTTCCACATTTGTGATTATGGATAAATCACTTAAACACCCCATTTCTAAACACAACAAGCATTGACAAAGCCAGTAGGTTTCGCCTGTGCAAAATATATCAATTTTAGGTCTTGGCTAGACAGTGCATGTGCGGCTCGGCTAGACAGAGCATGCTTTGTCTTGGAGAGACGTGTTGTGTACCATCCGTGGGCTTACAGTCTGCCCATCACCCGACACTGGTAAACGTCAACGTCGCTCTCATTTTCTGTGACGCCATTTGTCATGGCATGCAAGCATCATGCCCTTTTCTTGTGTTTGGCCCTCCGATAGTGCATGGACCAAGTACATCTTTTCTTACTCTGCCCCCAATTTGTGGAGCTATTTTCTTCTTTGTTTTCAAGCACTCCATAGGAGTACTTGTGTTTTCAGGCCATGTTCCTGGTACACATACACACATATCACTAAAATGCCTGCATGTGTGCATAAACAAATGCATTTCTTAAAAAGTTGTTAAAACACGAACAGCACTTGTTTATTTATTTATTTTTTGCACGATCTCATGATATTGGAGTGCTCGCATTGTCCTCTGTCTTGCCCTAGTGCAAACAGGAGCCAATGGTATTGGAGCTCTTTAAGTGCTCACCAGTTACATTCCACAATGACACATTTATTTTTGTTGCTGAGCCTGCTTCAATCAAGGTATTTTTTTGCCCCTTCATTGTTGCTTCCTCACGCCCTCGCCCATCATAGCTTGCCCATCCCCTCCTGTTTCCCTGCTTGACCCATTCCCCCCTACTTGCCTCGTTGCTGCTGCTTTTATCTACATTTCTTTTGTACAATAACATGGTAGTTGAGTGCTCGTTCCGTCCTCCATCTTGCCATAGTCTCCCTTGTACACATACACACATACTACTAAAATGCATGTACAGGTACATAAACAAATGCATTTTTTTTTAAAGTTGTTAAAAAATGAACAGCACTTTTTTTTGCATGATCCGATGGTATTGGAGTGCTTGCTCCGTCCACGATCAGATAGTATTGGAGTGCTTGTTCCATCCTCCATCTTGCCATAGTGCTAATACCCGCTGATGGTATTGAAGCGCTTTAAGTGCTCACCAGTTACATCACACAATGACACATTCATTGTCGTACGCAGGGGGAAACGTAAGTTATTTGCCCAGAAACACAAACTGTTCACCTGACCCCGAGACTCGAATCTGGTTCTCTAGTTCACCTGTCGGCAGCTCTGGCCATCACGCCACATTCTCCATTCTCTTCAAAGCTCCTCAACTGTTTCTCACTCCCACTTCCTCATTTGTTTAGCAAGACCCCATACACACCGAACAAGCATTGGCAAAGCCAATAGATCTTGGCAATACTCGAGCTTTTGGCCTTGTCAATATGAATGTCTTTTAGCCATGCTGTCTAGCAGCACGAGTACGGCTGAAAGTCACTGAAAAAAACATTATGATGCGGCCAGCGTAGGCCACGTCATAGCTCTTTTTTTTGGTTAGGAGGGGCAGGACAATGAAATCAAAATGCGGTGGCGAAGACTCTGTGTTGGCTCAACATCTTGTGATTCTGGGCTTTCAGTGACTTTCGGCCATGCTGAACAGCTGATGTGCTGATAGACAACATGGCTAAAAGACATTCACATTGACAAGGCCAACAGCTCGGGCATTATTGAGACCTATTGGCTTTGCCAATGCTTGTTTACAGCTGTGATTGTAAGCTTGCTCACATTGTTTTGTGATTTACATCATTTAAAAATATATACTTTCTTTTTGTCTGCAAAAATATAGTAAAATATAAATTCAAAAGAAACGCTACATTCCAGGGTAAAGAATGAGTTTCCTCCATAAAGCTAAGAAAGGAACACCAGATTTAGAGCTCTGAAACCAATGTATAATCAAGAGTAGTAATGATTTTATAGGGAATTTGTGGTTATTTAAATCATGTTTGAATATTTACGTTAAAGTTTAATTTAGGCAATGATTCTGCTATGCATTTTGGAAAGTGGTATTCCTACACACTTGATAACAATGGCTCAACTAGAGCAAATAACATATAAGAACTACACCATTTAAAAAAAAAAATCTTTGAAGCCCTATTACAAACAGTTTTCATTGGGACTAAAGAGAAAATAGCTCCATTTTCAATACTTTTGTTGCTAGTGTTATAGTGGTATTTTCAGTATGACACAAAAGCCTTTGTTCAAAAGAAGGTGGTTGTTCTGAAAATTGTTTGTAACCTGCGGAAACTCCCTATTTTTCAACATTTGGACCTCTGTTTTGTTATGAGCCTCCCTAATAGAGTCTCACCCATTCATGAGCTCTGTTTCTATTGAATTATGATATGCAACCTCTAGCACCCGACTTTGAACATAAGGTCATCTACTTGTGGACAGATAAGGTAAGGGCCTCTGGGTAAGTTGCAGGGGGCAAGTACAGACAGTGTGCGTGACCTCTTCATGCTCTGTGTGTGTGGATTAGAGTGAGCATAGTGGAGACAGGAATCAATTTTTGAATATCTTGTGTCTGGATGGCACACAAGATGAAGGCTGGAGAGAGGAAGGAGAGAGTCTGCCAGACAGGGAAACTATGAACATTTTTGAGGCCATTTAAAGTGCACAAGGTCCCTGTTAAAGGGAGACAGGGGCCCATTTGCAGCGTAGGATCAATTCCTGCTGCCTTCCTGCTCCATTATTTTCCAGAGGGTTACTACACACAGTTTTGTGTAGTAGCCGGGAGAGGAGGCTTCGCTGTCCTTGGTGCCTTTGTCTCATATTCCCCTGTCAGTCCACACCCAGCTCTTCTCTTCCTCTTGCCAGGTTTGAATGACAAAATACTTCAGACTGGTCAGTCTGGTGCTACAATTTGTCAAGACCTTGGTGAAACCAGCTTCAGAGATGAAACACTAGGTCTATGTGCAGGATTTTCATTGAGCATAACCAGAACACACTCAGAAGTACCAATTAGCTCCAGAGACAGGATCCCTCAATCCTGCCTTCCTTACTGGGTGATGACAACCTGGACAAGACCGATGCAAGGAGAGGAGTAGCCTGCCTGAAAATTAGGGCTAGCCTGCTGGAGAAAGCGGATCATTGGAATGCATCCTTGAACGCTGCATTATGGAGTCATTGACCTATCTGTCTGTTGATTAAGGAGTTGTACAAAGGACTTGGATCTGAACTCTACTAGAGGAGGAGCTCAAACCTTGAAGGAATAAGCCAACTCACTGTGCAAAAAGGGTGCAGGAAGAGTGCCTTGTTGGAGTGGCTTAACGGCTAGATCGGTCCACCTTGAAGCTGGGGAAACAGGTTCGAGACTGGCGGGAGGCTCAAACATCCTGTGATTCTGGGTAAATCACTTAATCTCCCCGTGCCTTAACAAAAAAAAAGAAAATGCATGTGTCCGTCTGTAATGCAACTGGTGCTCATGTAAAGGGCTCTGATACAATTGGGTCTAGTTCCAATTATATAAAACTGCAAAAAAAAAAGGAGGCCAAAGCCATGAAAGAAGGACAAATACATATTTACCAAGCTGTGTAGGGGGGGTCAGGAGGTCCCAGCAATATGGTACTGGTGGCTAGAGCTCACCACATGGAGTGATAACGCAGGTGCCCAGGAGCTGGAAGGCACCTGCTTCAATCCATTCAGTGGAGTCTAGTTTAAATTACAGCTCAGTAGTGTCTGAATCTATGTAATTGTTTGGTCAAAGCTAGGCAACCATTGTGAACGAAAGTATGAACCAGAGCTATTTTTTTGTCTCTCAGGTGAGGAACTCATTTTTAATGTTTACATATTTTAAGTCTATCTGAAAGCTGTTTATGTTTTCTTTAGGCAGAGGACTTTAAGTTATTCCTTAAATGATGTTAGGTCTTAAAGGTCTTCTTTAATAAACGCAAATGCATTGTCATCAGGAGTTGGCCCTTCTTATTGGTTGTGATTACCTTGACAAAGCTGGCAAGCCTTATTGGGTTGATTGTGAGGAGCTCATGTAATTCCAATAGACTTAGGGCCCGGTGGTCGGAGGCCTTCAGCCCGCATCGAAAATGGCTGGTTGGATTCCTTTCTGACTGACCCATTTTGATGGGGTCGGTCAGAAGGGAATCAGAATTAGATTTCCGAATGGCATTCGACGGGCTCGGAGAGCCCATCCGCATTCGGAAAGCCTTTAGTAATCCCTTGGCCGGCTCTTTCCAGCCGAGGGATTACGATGGCAGATTCTCAAAGCCTTTCTGTGCCGGCCTTTCCGACACAGAAAGGCTTTGGGAATCTGTCTTTGGGGGCCTTAATGAGTGCAAGGCCGCCGAATGGCGGCCTAGGGGGCACAATGGTGCCCCCCTGTTGATCCCTGCACCCGGTGGCAGGCACCTTGAGGTGCCTGCCACGGGGTGCAGGGATGAACGGCACCTCTGCTCTTTGTAATGAGAGCATGCATTCCGGCTCCCATTGTAAAGTATTGGATTGCTACCGAACAGGGTTCGGTTGCATCCTACTTGCTGGCCTGGAACCGATGACAGGAGGTCGTTCGGTTCCAGTTCCCAACCGATGTCGGACAGACTCCAGTCCGTCCGACATCGGAATCGGCCCGATAGTTGTGAGTATTGTTAGTTGTATATGTTAGAGCCTTCAGGCCTGCATGTTGTCACATGGTACCTCACAGAGAACAGAAACATACAAGTATTAGAAGGTCAGCTCTCCTCTCTAATGAGCACCTTGAGTAGTTGCTTTGCACCTTGGTTACATGCAAGGACCCCATTAGGAGTTATTTTGAATTGTTTATCAGCTGAAAAAGAAGGTTATGAATGACTTTCCTAAAAACCAAATACTTCGTACTGGCCCTCAGGGACTAGGACACATTGTTAAAGGTTTGGGATATATGAGGGAAGGGTTCCTCATTTATCCCAAACCTTATAGACACACAGGATGTGCAGTAACAGGCAAGAGTTTGAACGCAAGCAATGAGACGATTGGTGGAGTGAAAAGCGGTGTGGAAGTGAGAAGCATTCAGTGCCGTACAAGATTTTGTGCATAGTACAAAGACCGTTAAACTTGACTCTTTTATCATATGACAGCCAAGGGAGTTATGTCCCCAAACTAAACATTTGGTCAAATTTCTTTAAGTAGAATAGCTTTTGCATCGCAAGATTCTGGATACTCTGCAGTTTTTTAAGCACAGAGTCACAAAAGCCTAGGTATAAGATGTTGTAATAACCAATTGGAAAAGCACACATGTTGAACTTAACTGTGGATGAAGAGGCAGATGAACAAAAGAAAGCTCTCTCCTGAAGGTTTTGAGTATCAAATATTGGAGTTGGTGACAGAGCTGATCTGTGTCTTAAAAAGGAAATACTTCAGAAATACTCCAAGAGATTTAATGTGGGGGCAATGTAGGAGAAGTGCCCAGCTCCCCTGAGTTATTGATGCAACAGTGAGGTCCAATAAACTGCATCATCTTTATTAAGATAGCCACAGACCTCATCAATGCGAGTGCCCGTGCAGTCTCTGCTCCTATCTCGGGCTGAAAGGTGGCCTCCAAACAATGCAAAGAATCTCCATTTTCTAGGTACAAGTGAATAGATGTTTGCCCGCTATTTTCTCTGCGATTTGTCTGTAAAAGGGGAGCTGGGTGATTGGGCAGCAGTTTTCAGAGGCAACATGCGGATGATAACATACACTTTCCAATCATAGCAGCAACAGGGGACATGATCCTGCGGACAGCACCAGGATAGAATGTATGAAAAACAAGACTTAGTAGAGTTCTTTGGGTAAGCTTTATTTAAGGGTGGACAACAATTCATTTACAACTTCCATTGGCACGGGGTAAATAATAGCCAACTGCCTGAAATTAGTGTAGGTAGAGCAGGAGTCACCCGGACAGGCGCATTAGATTGAAAGGTTTTTATGAAGTCATAGATGCCATGTGGAAGAAATTAGGTTATTGTTTGGGGGGGAGCCCCACTCAGGCATCAACCACAATCCTTGTCAGGGTGACCCACAAATCTCACTAAATGAACCTGTGCTTAACCCTCTGGTATTTGGCAGAAAGCAGACAGACTTAACTTAGAGGCAATGTGTAAAGTATTTATGCATCACACAAACAGTAATAACATTAAAACACAACAGAAGAAAATTCCCAAACCGATTTAGAAAAATAGAGTGAATTGTAATAAACAAAATGAGACCAAGACAAACTAAATATAATCAGTAGAACCAAAGTTATGAAATTTAAAGTTTTTGTGTATTCTAGCACATAAAAGATAAACGCCCCAACAGTGGCTATCTAGTTACATGAGACTGGGCCAAAGTTAAAAGTTAAGGCCTACCATGATGGAGCACGGGTCGGAAACAAGGGGTGGATTGGGCCTGGACTCGACTTACCTTTGGAAAATATTTCAGCAAAAATTCTTGGAGAAGGTAAATTATTCAGTGTGGAAAGCAGCAGGTGGTGTCCGAGGAGGAGACGTCATTGTCAGGAAACTGCTGGACAAGGTTGCATTGAAGGTTTTTACCTTTGGACTTAGACAACTTTTTGGAAGTCAAAATTCTCCAGTGGGATGAAGCTGCAGGCTGTAGCCAAAGAGAGCTCCACAGGACCAAATACAATTGCAGAGAGGTATCGCTTAATAGGTTTGTCTAATGTGGAGAAGAACCAAGTGGGATCTGCTGCGAAGTCAGGCCAACAGGCAATGCACCTTGGGTGAATCGGCTGGCAGGTAGGTCCTGCTCTTCTGTCGATTCTCCAGGCAGTATCTGAAGAAAAAGTTTCTAAGTCCCAGCTTTCAGTTTTTAGATAGGAGGTGTACCACCAACACCACTTCCAAGGGTCCAGAACATGGAGGGCACCACTTGGGAGATTAGGGCTCACTTCAGCAGAGGCCAGCAGCAGGGTTCAAGACTGGTCAGCTGGTCAAGTGCAGGAAGACCTCTGGAAGCTTGTTATGTCACAGGAGACTTTCCAACTAGCTCTTGGAGTCACTCTATTAGTCCTGGGTTCAAGTAGCAGGTCCAATCCTCCTTCAGGCAGCAAGGCAGTCTTTCAAGAAGCAAGCAGTCCTTCTGGCCACAGGTCAGTCCTTCTGTATCGTCTGCCGGTCCAGGAGGATGCAGAAGAAGGGTCCTGAAAGTCAAATTTTTATACAGGGTGCCAACCTTTGAGTGTAAAGGGACTAGGCTGGGACAGTTGTTTCCTTCCCCACCCCCCCAGGATCCAAGAAGTCCAGGGTGACAAATAGAAGGCGAGCCTGGTGCCAGATTCCTTTGTGTGTGTTGAAGGCATAACCATTTGAAGTGCAGGTAGGATGGCCCCCACCCAGGTCATATTATTCACTGTAGGGCCCAATATGCGTTCCTGATAGGAGAGCAATTAACAGGCCCAGGCAATTGGAACCTCTTAGAAGGCCTCAGAAGTTTAGTGCAGATAAATGACAACTTTCTAAAAGTTCAAAATTGAAATCTAAAATCCAACCTCACCATTAAATAGGATTTAAAACTACAATTTATTTGATTTAAAAAAGCATATCTATATCTGTTTGCAATACAAATTTAACATGTATTAAATGTAATAAGGCAACCCAATGTTAGCCTATGAAAAAGGTAGGCCTTAAACAAGGCTGCTGGAATTTGTTGGCAGGGGAGGGCCAAATTATGCAGCAGGTTTGAACAAATTATGTGGCAAGAAAAGCAAACATTTGTGGCATAATGCTGCACTTTTTGGGATAATATTACATCTTTATTTTGCCATTTTTACTCTTGTTAACACTGTCTGGGCATTGGTTGCACCTCATTAGTACCAGTTTAATGTCCAAATGTAGCAATAAGCAACAGAGAGGTGACCAGTCTGGCAGTCGAAGGGCCTTAAACTGCAAGGCATTACTTTCTGCGGTGTTTTTAGTAACTTTTGAACCATTTGAACTAGAAACAAATTCTTTTTTTGGTTAAAATCTGCAGATTTTTCAGCAGACAATGGATTATGTGGCAAATGCAGTACTTCTATACTTAAGGAAAAAACACTGCAGTCTCACAATCACATAATTCCAGTGTACCTGGCCTCAAGGTAGTGAAAAACAACTTTTGGAGTTTTTCACTACTAGGACATGTAAAGCGTAAGCACACATGTCCTCCTGTTTAAATACAAAGCACCCTGCCCTATGGGCCTGTAGGGTCTACCCCAGGTGTGGCCTCCATGTAATAAAAAGTAGTCCTGGGCGGTACTCGCATAGTGCAAAAAACTCTGCGAGGTTCAGCAGAATTCTGCAAACAGGTGGAAATAGGTATGTTGGGCTGCTTGTGCTGTGATTTAATTCCAGGAGGTCATTCTGCACTGAAAAATCAGCCCGAGCGGCACCACACAGCATGCTGGAGGGCACAGCTTCTCGATCTGATTTTGATGCCACTCAAGTAGATTTTTTACTCAAGCAGTAGCATTCTGACCGCAAATGACAGCACCCCGGCGTTGGAGAAATCTCGCCGGGTGCCCTTCTAGAGACCAAAAACCATGCTTGGGGATGACAAATCTCGCTTGCGCTCACCAACTTACTGCTTTTGAGCCAGATGCGAGAAAAAACTCTGATGGAAGGCGGAATTTGTCCGGAAGTCCGCATTACAAGCATAACATGGAGGGACTAAAATTCCACCAATTCAGCCAGCAGAGATAAATATATCACTCACCCCTATTAAAAAGGGATCATTTCGGCCTGGCAAAAGCTTTATTTTGCTAGGTTGAAATGGAAACTCAAACCTGCACTACAGGCTACAGTGGCAGTCCTGAAATATGTTTCAAAGTGCTACTTTATTGGGTGGCACAATACGTGCTGCAGATCCACTAGAAGTATTAAATCTACAGGCCCTGGGTACATGTAGTGCCATGTACTAAGTACTTATAAGCAAACTAAATGTGCCAATCAGGTGTAGGCCACTTGTTCCAGGTTTTAGGGAGAGAGTACAAGCACTTTAGCTCTGGTTAGGAGCCAACAAAAATTAATTCAGCAAAGACAGAGGGGTGAAGGCCAAAAGTTTGGGGGTGACACTGCAGAAAGGACTAGGTCCAACACCATAAATTTTGGGACGGATGAATACTTCCATATTGTCACCGAAAGCCAGTAAGGTAGGTCCGCTCATTGTACAGTAGGTCAGATGGATGAAGTCCTTCACTACCTTGAACAGTTATTGAGAAGTGCTTTTTTGCCTAGAGAATCTGGAAGCACAGAAATTCAGACATGGCCTTAAAGATGGCTTTACTGTAATGTTTCATGCCAGTCTGATATAGCTCATTGTCCCTCCTGGCTGAAAGAGGTATGCATTTGCGCTCTATGTGGCATGCCCTGAGCTACTGTTTTTTCAGGGCCTCTATTAAACCAGGCGTAGAATGGCTTACAAGAGGCTACCTTAAGAGTCAAGTGCTAAATGAGTCTGCTAATCCACGATGGGGATCAGACTCCTATTTACTTCAATTCTGGGGCTTATTATGGTGCCGAGTTGATTGAGATACCTTCTTTGGATTGATTCCACAGACACCTAATATGGCGGCCCTCTGGTTATCATTGTATTCTAAAGTGAGCTTTTAATTTTTGGGAAGATCAAGATTTCTACTTTCCCCCCGATCCAGGACGGAAAGTTAATTTGCCGGTGTTTCTGATTTCGGCACCCTAATTGGTGCTGAGCGTTTTGAGATAGCATCTTGAGACTGTCTTCATTTTATTTGATTTGGAATTTTACTGATTTTTGACGCATTGAATATTCCTGGCATCTTATCCTAGGACACATCTGCTTGAAAGGATTTTATACTACTACCGGAGTGATTGTCTTGTCTGGTTTCTGGTTACCTTTATCCATCAGAGATAGAATCGGCTGCTTATCCTGAGACAAATTTGCTTTTGCCCTGAAGAAGTCCATTGTATTGGACGAAACACATTGGCTGGTCTACCTGTTACTTGACTTGTGTTTCCAATAAAAAAGTGAACTTGACGAGCAAACTTTGGATACAGACTTCGTATTATGTTATATTATTGTTGTGTTGGTGCACCGATTGATCTCTATGCTAAATGGGTGTGTTTGCTTTTAAATTTAGTGTAACAAGAGTACGTGGCCCCTGGGACACCAGTGGTAAAGGACCACTCTTTGCACAATTGATGACCAGCAAGACATGGACGCTATATGGTCCCCCAAATCAGTGCTAAGAGTGAAAAAGACAAATCTGCCAAAGGAAGTCATGTTCTCTATCTGTCTCTGTGGTGACTTAGATGCCCAGTTTGAAACGCCATGCATTTGGATGCCGACAGTCAATAAAACAGACAGCAGCCCCTCACATACAGAAGGGACAGGATTTTTGACACCCAACAAACAAAAGCTCCCCTCTGTGAACAACTAACATATTGTTTTTAGCCTCTATTTAACTACCTTGCTTTAAAACACTTACGAGAATCTGCAACCATAAAGTACATTTTCAATTCTATAGTCACTATTAGTCTCTATTTACCAAAGCCTCTTAATCCTAAAACACTCAGCAAAGAGACGCTCAGGCTTCCCATACCTACTCAATGGTTGTAGAGTCTCGCACGTGCCTCAAATTAAGTAATGTGGATGTTTTCACTTTCAGACTTCCAGCTGTGGAATATCTTGTAGCACACATACTATCATACTGACAGAGACACAATTTAACCTGGAGGAAAAACAGATTTCTGGGTAAGCATAATTAAAAAATCTAGCCTGTGAAGGGATTGGTCAATTCCAGGGTCTCAAGTCAGCAAATAATAAAATGGCAGAGGAGAGTGCGGTGATGTAATGAACACACTATAAGTTTTAAAGAAATATTGCCCCAAATGAAATAATTGTGTATCCTATTGTAAAAGTGATTTTATCCAGAGTTTGTTTTAGAGTTTGTAAAATGATTTGGCTATTTTATGTATAAAAATGATTGCTTTTAGAATTGATGTACCTCCTTCATCCACATAAATATAATAAGAGATTGATGTACTCACTTAACCCCTATAAATATAAGTGTGAAACAATGCCTCCAGTTTGGGGTAAGGTGTGGTTACACGATGACAGAAGCCTGAGCAGTTAGGATGGTGAAAGTAGAATTAATATTATGCAAGTATCATATATAAAGTTGTTGTTGCTTATGCCTACTGTGTTCCACCATGATTGTTTTGTTTTTGTACAGTTTTTCTATATTTAAAAAAAATATTCATTGTGTATCTCCTGAAGAAAGTGGAGTAAACCAAGTAGATACCAAAACGCCTCATTGCACAAAGAGTTCCTTCTGTTTAATATGTCCAGCTTTTTTGCTTTTTTTTTTTTATCACCCTGTTTTGGACTTTTTACTATAGGTGAATCAAACTACTTGTTTCTCACCAATGGTATTCACATGGTAAGCGGATGGAGCATGTTTACTGGGTGTCTGCTTTTTGAGATAAGGCAGCTGCGACGCAGCTAGTGTAGGGGGCATTTGGCTGGTTATAAATGAGCATGTGTGCACACCTATGTGGGATACATGTGTGAGACTATCATCTTGCGCAGCCTGGTAACTGCTCAAAGGTAGCCTGGTGCAGAGGGTAATCTGTAGAGTTAGATATTACCCTGGGGTATGCATTATAATAGTAATGGCCAATCATAGGTAAAGTCTGTATGATTGACTGTTTTTCCTGCAGTGACGCTTTATTAAATATGTGGGGGAAATCTGCCTTAGGGTACAGTTTTACTTCCATTTGGTCGACAAAGCTCAGCAAGATATCAAAATGGGGTGAAACATGTGAGCTAAAACCATTGTGCAAGTTATCCAAGCAGATATATGTACTTCTTATGGGTTGTCCAGAATTTTCTTATTTCTCTGCCTCAGTTCAAGATCAGTGCCCATGCCTTCATTTCACCCTTCTGGGCCAAGCTAATTACTCTGTGCCCCAACAGAGGGAACATAGGCCGCCCCACATAAAAGGAGTAATTAACAGTGCTTCCCTCAGCTCCGGAGAAGGAAGGGGTGGGGAAGGAAATCTGCATCTTTTAATTAGCTGTTACACTGCACCAGGGTTAGGACAGCCCCAGCCCACTGAACAAAGGAGGAGGCCAGACAACTGGAGCCAAAACAGAAGGGGGCTCACCTTTCATGTTTTGGTGGGAAAGGCCGGGGCAAAGATGTCATCTAGGGGCAGAGCTAAAACTCCCAGAGGAGATGTGACCAATAACTTCTGGATGGTGCCATTTTGAACTGTCCCAGCATTCTGTGCAGGGTGGTTGGGATAAGGCTGGAGGGGTGATGTGGCAACCTCGGATTGGCAAAGGGTGCTTGGCTTCTAGAATCTTACACCCCCCATTTAAAAACTCTTGCATAAGGGACAGAGAATGCCTTTTACTAGAACTGGACAGTTGCAAAAGTCAAGGACAACTGGAAGGACAAGCCCTTTATGCCCTCAAGGACTAAGGACACTGCCCATAGTTGGCCCCTAGGACCAGTGGGTCTCTCCAAGGCCAATTAGGCTGGCCCTCCTATACCCCCTGAGGACCAGTTGGAAGAAGATCTGGACTTCTGTGGCCCAGAAGGAGGAGGGGGCACCAGAGACAAAGACACAGAGAAAAGCTGGTGAAGGGAGCGAGTGGAACAAGCTCTTTGCAAAATACACTGCTTTTGAGGCCAGAAGACCAGGTAGAACTGCTCCCGGTGGCTAGAGCTCACCACCAGAAGTAAAATGAGCCAAGGTTATTTAAAATCAGCCCATCAGGGCCTGAGTTATGCCCACTGTAATAATTTAACCTTTGACCCTCCCCAGCAAGGATCAAAGTGCATATCGCTTCACTACAAACTCTGAAGTCACCCTTGGGGTGGACCAGGGCCCAGGGGTCAATGCAAGCATCCTTAATTTTACATAAGCTTCCCCAATAGCTTCCTGCAGCCCAGGGGCCCCATCCCCTGGCCCGTTTTATGCAAAAGGGGACCCAGGACCCATGTCCAGGCCCGCCAAGTAAACGAAAGGGGGAGCGCAGTCATGCACACCTGGAAGAAAAAAGAGGCGTAGGACCCTATCCCTGCGCACCTGACTGACCAAGAGGCAGGGGAAGCACAGTCATGCTCCTCCAACTGCGCTGGGCTCGCCACTACTCCCTGCTCCCAAGTCTTGGGGGAGCAGTGCAGCCATGACTAAAACAACACCCTGCTACCATGAAGCAGGCAGGAGAGACGCACACTGCCAGCTTCCACTCTGGCAGTACAAGAGGCCGGGCGGGGAGAGGAAAGGAGCAGTCGGGGGGTAGGCTCCTTGAATTGCCCATGAACAAATAGGTATGGCTGGGTACCTGGGTGGGACCAGGCACCCACAACAAAAATAAAAGGAAGTCAATGGAGTACGATGTGCCAAGAAGGAAAAGCAGCTCTCCTCAGTGCAGGGGCAGAGCCATGCATTACTTATTTACTACCTCCCGGCTGGGAGCACTCCATAATGCCCTTCTGGACTTGTTTGCATATATTTATGCTATTTGTGGTGGCCCCAAAATGAGCAAGAGCACCACCATCATTCAAAATAAAGTGTGTGGGTAGGGCTGTTAGAGCCCAGCAGTGTCCTCTCCAGGAAGTTTTAAAAAAGTGACCATACGTTTGTGGGATCAAGAAATTCATAACCCTTCAGGAATTTCACTGTTATTTCGAGCATACCCAAGTTTGGAGTTTTTGCTTCTCAGCTGGAATTGCAGAGTACTCTAGGGGGTGGTTCTGTGGTTGCATTTTATGTGGTCTGAACAGCAGCGGCTGGTGAAGGTAAACGCAGTGGGGTGGTGGGACGGGGCGAGGCAGGGGGAGTCGACAGACGATGGAATAGGAAAAAGTAAATAAATCCTATTCCGTCGTCTGTCGACATCCCCCCTGCCCCACCCCACCCCACCTGCACCGGTGTGCACTCGGGCCGGATCTCCGCCCTGAGTTCGGACATAAAGATAGTACTTGTTAATGCCCTTTGTGAATTCCCAAAGTCGGAAACTTAGATGTTTAGTCTAAGTTTACCTTTGTGAATCATGTCCATGAAGAGCAACATTAACCTAAGGTTAATAGTATAATAAAAAAAATCCTAGAGAATGTAGAAATCTATTTCAGTTATTACACATATTCCGATAGGGCTATGATCATATCAGGGATACAACCATTGCATACCCAGTGGCAGCCATCATTAGCCAGATGGCTATGGATTGGTGCCCGATTAAAGTCCCCATTGTCCAAATACTGCCCCCAAAGCATGCAGCAGCGCCACATAAATAGACACAACTATGACTGAAAGGCACAAAGATAAGGAACAGCATTGGCTTTAGCAGTGTAGGCTTCAATCTTACTTGTAGACTTCCGATATACCAGCTGCATCACCACATGAAAAGGCACAACTATGAATTGAACAGCATTGACTGTAGAAATGGGGGGTTTCAATCATACTCATAGACTTCTGCTATGCCAGCCACAGCACCACATAAAAAGGCACAATTATGACTGAAAGGCACAGAAATCAGGACCAGCATCAGCTATAGCAGTGCAAACATCAACCATACTCATAGACTTCTGCTATTAGGGCTTGGGAGATTCGGCTCTGAGAAATGTTTGAGAAAATTGGATCAAATTTCACACAATTTGCCTCAAAAGCCGGTGGAGTTCAGTGGATGACCCCTTCTATCACACACCATCAGATATTAAATCCATATATGTTAGACCTGGCATCCTTGGCGTGGTTTCCCCTAACCTTTTGCCATCTGACCTCCTGTTTTGAACTGTTTGGCTGAACATTGTTTTTGCTGGTTTCTAGAGCTCTGTGCACTTTTTCACTGCTGACCAGTGTTAAAAAACAGGTGCTCTGTATCTAAAATGTGATAACAATCAGTTTATACCTGATTGGTGTATTTGATTTGCCTATAAGTCCCTAGCAGAGTGCACTACATGTGCCATGTGCCTATAAATCAAATGCTTCTGGTGGGCCTGCAGCACTGATTGTGCCACCCACATAAGTAGCCCTTTAAACGTGTCTCAGGCCTTCAACTGTCATGTCGACCTGGCAAGTTAACCTACTTGCCAGGCTCAAACATTCCTTTTTATTACACATAAGTCAGCCCTAGAGTAGGCCCTGGACAGCCCATGATGTAGGGTGTAGTCTACTTAAAAAATAGGACATGCACTTTTAAGTTTTACATGTCCTGGTATTGAAATACTTTTCAATTCATGTTTCGCTACTGTAAGGCCTATCTCTCCCATAGGATAACATTGGAGCTACCTTGTAACATTTTATAAGTGTAGCTTCCTATTGGGAAAATATAGGAAAACCAAACTTGGTGTCTCTGGACTCACAATTTAAACACACATCTTTTAGTGAAGTTGGTTTTTAGATTGCAGATCTGAAAATGCCACTTTTAGAAAGTTGGCATTTTCTTACTTAAATCATTTGTTGCCTTCTGCCAGTCTCTGGAATACATTTCTGGGGTGGGCGACAGCTGGCTTCCTGCATTCCCTCTAGGCAGCCACACACAAAGGAGGGTAGGTGTGCCTGAGTGGTCCTCTGCAGGTCGATGGGCCTGCCCGAGCAGGATGAGGAGGAGGAGATGACACTTTTTCCTGAAAGGGCTGTGCTTTGTTCCCACACAAAGTGTTGCATACCTCCCGGTAGTGACTCTGGATCCAGCGCAGGGAAGGACAGGGTCTTGTGCACTACAAGAACCTTTCTTTGAAGTCTCCCTACTTCAATGGCTGAAATGGGTATAAATACTGGACATTATGTTCTCAGAACACTGCTGGGACTAAGGCCATTCTGCCAAGAAGAAGAGCTTCTATGCTGTTGGATGGACTGCCACTTTGCTAACTGCTTTGCAGTATTGGCCTGCTGCCTGCTGATTGCTGTGCTGTAGGAGGGACTGCCACTTTGCTACCTGCTTTGCTGTGTTGGCCTCCTGCCTGCTGCTTCTTGCCTGAAAGTGAGAAGGACTGGACCTTCTTTTTACATCTGAAGGACTTAAGTTTCCCCAAGGGCTTGTTGACTTGCCTCCTGCTGCTGAAGTCTCAGGGATATCAAAGACTTCACCTTTCAACTTCATCCCAGCAACTGGACTTTACTTGCTGTAAGTCTTGCTCAGCCAAGTGGTGCCAATCATGTCCAGTTCCCTTTAATGTGAGTTTAAAGTGCTGATTCTGTAAGAACCTGTGCTTCGGTGACGTATCGCATGTCGCATTCCGCGACATCAGGGTCGACGCATCACCACCACTGGAATGTCTGGACCCGGCGTACTGCACTCAGCACCGCTGCAGCACATCCTGAATCACCGCTTCAGGGATAAACGCATCACCACCAGCGCATGGGGAAGATCCACACATCATCTCCAGCGTGGATTACCCTGCGCATCGCCCTCATGTTCTGGACTCTGCGTTTCGTCCATGGAACCGACACCTTGCCACTACTGCATTTTGTTCTGCGACAAGGATTAAACTACTTTGCTCAGCGGGCCCTGTGTGGGTCCTGTAACCAGCCTGCGCTCCATTGCGGATGGCCCGAACTCTTGAATTTGTTGTGGTCCAGAGTGACCTACAGTAACCACAAAGCACGATTTGCTTCTAAATGCTATTTTCCCCCTATTCTTTAAATATTCATCTCTTGACTTGTACTTATTGGATTCCTTTGAGAATATAATCATCTATTTTTCCAAATTGGCGTGGAGTCTTTTTGTTGTGTTTTCACTGTGTTACGGTGTGTGTGAGCACAGATACTTGTGGGTACCATTAGACTAAGCGCCTTATTACGAGTTTGGCGGTCAGACCGTCGTAGGACCGTGCCTGCCCCAGACAGCAGCCCATGGCCCTGGCAGTCCAAAGACCGCCATATTACGAGTTGACCACGGGGCCAGTGGTGTGGAGGCAGGGATCCTGCTGGGGTGGTGAGTATTTTTCACAAATATATTGATGGCTGTGTGTTAATTTCAACTGCAGATGTGTCGGATGCACACATATGCATGAAATAAGTGGGAAAAACCATACACCCATTACCAGAGTTCAGCCATATGTGGACAGTCTTGGCAATGGGTATATGGTTCGAAACTGACTCACTTGAAGATCGCTGCAAACAAGGTCGTAATCCTTGGGGTGGAGATCCTGCTGTGAAGGGGATACCTGGAGAAAGGGATCCATGTTGGATGCTACCTGGAAGAAATAGAAAGGGGTGAGTACACACCCCATATCCTTCGTTACTGTCACTTTGAAGCAGATGGTCAGCCCGCTGCAGTCTGCTCGTGGAACAGGCAACTCGTAATACTGTGGCGGTGCACCTCCCCTGTACCGCCCTATGGTGGCTGCCTTTCCCTGACAGCAAACCCAGTGGGCGGTGGTCTGCTGCCTGTCTCGGCAGTCCAGTGGCAGTCTTCCCAGAGCCGATCTGCCCAACTTGTAATACGACGGTCGGACCGCCAAACTCACTGCGCTCGGACCGCCACCACTGATTCGGCTGTCCACGGGACCGCCAACTAGTAATAAGCCCCTAATTGTTGTGATTTTTGTGCAAAAGCTATGTACAATGTTATGTGTGTGGTTTGTCATATGTGCATCATTTATGGCATGTTTCTGTCTGCTTTTGTTTTTTAGGTAGATTTGTGTACCTATAATTTACCGAGCTTTGTAATCAAGAATTAAATATACATATTATTTCTCCTGAAGAAGGTGTTTTTTATAGTCTTATTAGCCGAAACGCATTGACAAGCAAAATGGGCGTATCCCTTGCCACACTGAATTTTAGGAGTTATAATAAATATATATGGGTCTAATATCCGATGATGTGTGATAAAATATGCCAGTGATATATGTTTTTTTTAGATTTCAATTTGATGTAGTGGCTTGGAATTTGCGTGTTTTGTTTGTTGTGCATAATGATTTGTATACACTATTTTCCATTACATATAGTTATATTTAATAAATAATATGTTTTTGTGCACCTGTTTGTTGAGTAGAAAATGTTTGCATAGTTTGCACTTCAAGTGATTTTGTCCAGTGGAATTTTATTGTTTGTTTGTCTTTGTGACTCTGTCCCCATGGTTCCTAAGGGCTCTCTCTCTCTCTCTAGTTTCTGATTTATGGTGGATCCCTCCATTGTATCTTTTGGATCCCCACCCCCTGGTCCCTGTGCCAATAGACCTTGGTTTCTTTCACAACTCCAATTTATGAAGTGTAACTTGGCAGATATCCTGTCTTCCATATTGCATTATAACGTACGGCACATCAAATACAACAGACTGGATATCCACAACATTTTGAGAGTATATCCCATCATCCAACCTCAAAATAAGTTCTCAGGTCTGTAACAAGATTGCTTGTGTAATAAACTGATAGAGAAGATTGGTTTGGAACTCAGTCTTATCAAATCTGTCATGACACATAATATTAATAAATGAATGATCTGGTGTAAAGGACTGGACTCAATGCTGAGTCAATATGATCTTCACATAGTTAGTTTTATTCCTTTTCTACCATGTGCGTTAGGCCCATTCACACTAGTATGGTGCTCTTTTTTACCAGGAGGCTTGTCGAAATGCAGGAATATAAGACTTTTATTATAAGCTTGCAAGGGCTTGAGATTTCTGCCACATTTTTTTCAAATGGTGGGAAATGTACATTGTTTTGCTCATAGCAATATAATTAAGAAATTGTGCTGGTATCCATGAAAGTCAAACCCTCCTAGATTCCCCCGCATCTCTAGTTTTCAGAAATAGCCTAGTTTGGTAGCGTTCCCTGGGTGTAGGCAACCCAAAGGTCAAGTGCTGCAGCGATCCCCCATGGCAAGTGAGAGGCCTATTTTAAGCACATTTTGGGCATTTGCAGGATATTCTTGGTATCAGAACATGTCAGGATCCATTCAAGTAATATCACACTAGATTTCCTTGTGTCTGTAGTTTAAAAAAATGCTAAGTGGTTATAAAGGTGCCTGGAAGCTAGCCTGTTCAGTGCCCAAATAATGCAGCCAATCCCAAAGGCAAGTGTGAGGAAATTGAGATTCCTTTAAGCATAGGTTTCAATCAGATGCTGGCAGACAGGGGATAAACCCCCCTCCCCCATAACATCTCCTGCCTTGGGCATGAAACTGTCTTGAGCCTGGGTGTAGGACCCGAAGCCAAGACTGGCCAACACTCCACTCCATTATCCTTGGTGGACTGGTGGGCTTCCTGCCCCTTGAGTGAGCACAATTGCCCCCAATGATCCAATCCCATGGGGAGTAGAAGGTTCACCAGAACACCATGGAGACAAGTGAGAGAAGGAATGGGGTATGGAGCTTGCCTGTGCTGGCACTGGACTTCACCCACCACTCCTTGGCACCAGTTAAAGTTTCAGCCCCCTTAGGTGGACAGATTGGAAGGTTCACCCCTGTTCTTCATGTCCCAGAGGGGCAGAAGCTGACTAAACACCACGGATTGGTATCCAAAAACAGTAATGATGTGGGTTGCTGGCCGATATTGGCATCACGTCACACCCCCTGGGTTATGGATAGTCTTATTAGCCCCATTGGCAAGGCAGAATAGGAGGTTTACTCTCTTTCTGCTGACTCATAAGTCAAACCTAGCAATGTGAAAAATTCATGTATGTGTTTTCATGTGATTTTGATAAAGTGAAAAATGTTGGCAAAATTACATGAAATTACACATAATTATACAATTTGTACATCTGTCCTTTGACACTATATTTCAGTTAAATTGAAAATTCATTTTCAAATCAATTTTTGGCTCAAGGACACATTTAAGAAAAGAATTATCAAAAAAAAACACCGTGAAAAACAGCCATGTTTTGTTGTTCTTGTGCATTTGCAGTCAATTTTTACTGCGAATAGTGCTTTTGCAGCAATCTCTTTACTATAAATGGCATGTGACTTTGCAAAGTGGTGTAATGGTGTAATTTCAGGAATTTCTCTTGACAAGCGTAACACAGAATGGCAGAAACTATGTGAATTTAATCTCCGGAATATAATTTCGCATAGGCTTAGTCAAGACATCGCCCCAAAAAATCTAAATGTTCTCTCACTTGCAACATATAATGACTGCAGTATTTGATCTCTAAGCAGTCCGATGTGAGACTGGGACAGCTCGCTATACCATGAATTTATCTGGGCACCAATCCCTGGTGTCCGGCAGAAGTATTGCCTCGGGCACGTGAATGTTATTATATTAATCTTATTTGTATTACGAATGCTATGGAGAAGAAAGTCATTATTTTACATCTCCTTTGGCTCTTCTGTATCATTGCTAATAATATCTCTAATGACAATAATGATAAAATGAATAATAGCAATGGCAACAAACTCCACGAACAATAACAAAGACAATAACAATGTCAAATATAATAACAACAACAACAATAATAATCATCATCATTGTAATATTAACCCCTTCCCTGCGCCGCGAATTCGGCAGCGGCGCGGGCGGGGCTAAGGGGTGGGCGTGGGCGTGGGGTGGGCGTGGCGCTTCGACACTCATGACGGCTCCACGCCGTCATGAGCCACGGTAGCCGTGTGCTCATGACGGCGTGGAGCCGTCATAGCCCCGCCCGCTCATTAATTCTCCCGCACAGGCGGGGAATTAGTGCCGCGTGGGCGGAGCGGCAGGGAGCGGGCGTGGCTATGACGGCTCCACGCCGTCATGAGCACACGGCTACCGTGGCTCATGACGGCGTGGAGCCGTCATGAGCGTCGAATCGGTTAATAGCAACAACAACAACAACAATAATAATAATAATAATATTAATAATGTTACTAATAATACTAGTCATAATAGTGATAATAATAATGATAATAATAATGATATTAATAATAATCATAATAATCATAATAATAATACCATTGTTAGTGTTAATGTTATTATTGTTGTTAGTATTTCCCCATAGTTCCATATTGTTTTAATTTACCTACATTGTTTCACAATGTGGATTAGGAAACACATGAATACAATACCGATGTGATGTGGGCTAGAAGGGTTCATTGGTGTGTGAACGAATTGGCTACTCACGCAAAGACACATCCATCTTAGGAAATACAAGACAAATGACGTGACAATCCAATCGCCCAAGTGTACATCTCTGCATATTGGGACTAGACTGCTGAAAGGAAGGAGCCAAGGCATGTGCCTAATTCTCTCAGGGCTACGATGGATCGAAGCATTGTTCAAATTAAACCTGGTGCAATGTCTGATTTTTTTATTTTTATTTATTCATTCTAAATTGTTACCCCCTAAAGAAAACATGCATTTTTATGTTGAACTATTTCGCCGTCCTGCTTTTAGCTATAAATCTGCACAGGCCAATGTTATTTTTCTTGTAAATTAGGCTACACAGTACCACAATTGCAACTGACATACTTAATAAAGGATCATGTGTTCTGCACACACTGGCAGGCTGTCCGTTGTCTTGTCAGATCAAGAATTAATTCTGTATTTTGTAGGTAGAAAAAAGAGATTTTAAAGACTAGCATTAGCAGAATATGATAGACTGCATTTGTATACATGTTCACAATTCCATGCTTCATGATCAATAGGAACTATATTTTGCGATGATTTAAAAAACAAAGGGCCAGATGTAGGTGACCAAATAGCGAGCGCTAACGCTGAAATTCACAGAATTTCAGCGTTTGCGATCGCTATTTGGCAGCGAGCAATGTAGGTAAGTTGAAACCTACTAGCAAAATAAGGAATCGCAAAATTGCGATTCCTTATTTTGCTCTTACATTTAAGGAATCGCAAATTGCGATTCCTTAAGTGCAATGTTAGTAGCACAAAAGGAAGTGCACTTTAGCCTTAAGGAATCGCTAATTACCACCAACTTCAAGTTGGTGGTAATTAGCGATTTCCTTAAAAAAGCACTTTTTTGCTTTTTTAAGTGCCATGTGGCACACATTCATGCCCATAGGGCATGTATGTGTGCCACATGTGCACACATGCACATTTCAGGGGTGCAACAGGGTGTCCTTTTGGAACCCTGGCACCCTTGAAATTGCGCCCGCAATTTGCGAGTGCCTCTTGGTGACTCGCAAATTGCTGGAGCAATTCCTATTCATTCCTATGGGCCTCTTGGCCCATAGGAATGAATGGGAAGGTATTCCTTAATTGCGAATCGCAATTTGCGATTCACAATTAAGGAATATTAAGGAATCGCTAAAAATATTGCGATTCCTACCTACATGGCATTTTGCGATTCCTTAATAGCGATTCCCTAAAAATCGCTATTAAGGAATCGCAAACATGCATTTACCTACATCTGGCCCAAAATAGTTTACTAGTATCACTTCCATAGTGGTTCATTTATATTAGTCATAATATCTTTCGGATGCTCTCTCATATATATTTCAAGTTCTGGTGTTTTATTTCACAAAATATGGTGGTATAAGAAGTAATATTTCCCAATGAAGTATGGGTTTCATCATCATAATGATGGTCCCAAACCATTCTGTAGAGCTTTCTTCTTATTAGGGCAACTAGGGTTATTTCGCTATGGAGGACCAAAATATTCACCAAGCTAATCCTAATTATGTGGCAAAGAATGCAAATTATGCAGCAACATGCAGCATATTTATATATATATTTATATATTCTGTATTTGTACTGCTATTGGATGTTCCAAATGGAGATGTGATATATATACTGTATCTTTGTGCAAATATGGACTTATTAAGTGGTGTTTTTGCTTCATTCCCATAGCGTTACGATAGACGTAGTGTGTTCTCTATTTCATTTAGTACAGCGGTCATGTGACATGGGTGATGTCGTCACTTTAAATTCTGCACTATTGGATAGCGCGATCATGTGATCAAGGCTACAGCTGGTAGTCGAAACGCGTAATGGATGTGTAATGCTGGGTGAAGATTAAATAAACTCGAATTTTGTGCACCGCAATTCGTGGAGTCCGTGTCCTGCATAGTATGAAGTGCACTAAAGGGATTTTCTTGATATGTTTATATATATATATATTCACTGAAAAAACCATAGGTTTCAGGCACGTTATAGTTAGAAATTAGCATTTAAAAACCTTAGAAATTCACTGAAAAAACCATAGGTTTTAGGGACAGTTATAGTTAGTTGGACATTGCACTCGTACAAAACCCGTGAAATTCCCCCGTTATAGTTAGTTCAGCTAACTATAACTCGCTCCCCCGCAATGCACTGCCGATGACGTCACATATTACATCACTCATGACATGGTCAGTGACATCACTGATGACATCACTGATGACATCTCAAATGACATCACTGATGACATCATCCAGTGTGTGTTTCTGTAAAGTTTAAATATTTTTAATATATATAGGGAAAGGCGTATTGAAGAATGAGTGGGTGTATAAGTGTCTGTATGGATGATTTAGTAGGTGCGTGACTAACTCTATAAGTGAGTGATTAGACGTATCTTACTGAATGCATGGGTTAGTGACTAAACTGGGTGAATGTCTGTATCCGTCTGTCTGTTGCTGTGTAAGTGGCTGCATGGGTTTGTGAATAGCTACATGAGTGTCTATATGAGTTATTGATTGGTTGTCTGAGTATCTGTATGGGTGCCTGAGTGTTTGTGTGGGTGGGGTGTGTGCGACTCTGTGCAGAGATGTGTGAGTGGGTGATTCACTGGGTGGATGCTTTCAAGAGTGCATCTGTGATAGACTGTATGGGTGGGTAAGTGTGTGTAAGAGTGTGTTAGTGAGTGAATGTATGTCCCAGTGGTACATGTGTGAGTAACTACATATGTGAAAGGCAGTATATATGTGAGTTGGAGTATATAAATAGCTATAAGCGAGAGTGTGTGATTGTGAGAGTGACTGTATGGATGAGTGTGTGCTTGTATCAGTGATTGTATGAGAGCGTAAGAATGTGCTAGTATTTGTATGAGTAAGTGAGCTGGTGTGTGTATAACTGTATAGGTGAGTAAATGGCAGTGTGATTAATTATTTGCATGACTGACTAGGTGTGTGAGTACCTCTATGGATGAGTGGCGGTGTGTGAGTGTCTATGTAGGTGTATGAGTGCATATGATAGTCCTGTACTGAGTGACCGTAAGTACGAGTGACTGTACAGGTGAGTGAGTGGATGTGTGTGTAGACCTAAGAATCAGTGAGTGGGTATGTAGTTATTGGTGTTGGAGTGTCTATGGTTTTGAGAATGGCAGTCTGTAATTTAGAGTGGGTCTATCAAAAGTTATATTAGGGTGTGAGAAGATGCATGAAATTATCACATGGATGATATCATCAGTGATGTCATTTGAGATGTCATCAGTGATGTCACTGACCATGTCATGAGTGATGTAATATGTGACGTCATCAGCAGTGCATTGCGGGGCGCGAGTTATAGTTAGCTGAACTAACTATAACGGGGGAATTTCACGGGTTTTGTACGAGTGCAATGTCCAACTAACTATAACTGTCCCTAAAACCTATGGTTTTTTCAGTGAATTTCTAAGGTTTTTTAAATGCTAATTTCTAACTATAACGTGCCTGAAACCTATGGTTTTTTCAGTGAATTTCAATGGTTTTTTAAATGCTAATTTCTAACTATAACGTGCCTGAAACCTATGGTTTTTTCTGTGAATTTCAAAGGTTTTTTAAATGCTAATTCCTAACTGTAACGTGCCTCAAACCTATGGTTTTTTTCAATGAATTTCAAAGGTTTTGTAAATGACAATTTTTAAATGTATTAATTGTTATATTTATTTTTTTGATACTGATTTACTCCATTTTTTTAAACTATTTATTTTTAGATATTTTATTTTTTAAATTACATTATAATTACATTATACATTACATTACAAAATATACTTTCTCAGCATGAATTACTTTAGTTTAAATACTTTGCAAATAGGCAATAGACTTTTAAGTACAGTAGTTACAGTTGTTGCAATGGGCAACACAATTTCAAACACAATGCAACATTGAGCTCAATGTGAATTTCTAGTTAAATGCAATTAGTTACTTTATGGATTACTTTTCTAACCACAGGACTGGATCCTAGATTCAGTCCTGGGACATCTCCTGTAAACAGTTGAGTAAAAGCGTTTTGGTTACAGTAGTGATTTTTAAGGAATATTATTGTATTTTAAAAGTTGACAGAAACTTTTTCAAATAGAATCACCAATGTTATCCTATGGGATGAAATTCACTTAGCAGGTAAGTAGTGTTATCGTTACTTTTTCTTACTCAGTGGTGGATCCTGGATCCAGCACTGGTGCATCTCCTGTAAACAGTTGAAAGAATGCGTTTAAGTCATACAGGCGATGTTTAAGGAATATTTGTAGTTTGTGAAAATCGACACTTTGAAACTTTTCTGCTGAAAACCAGACAATGGATTCCTATGGAAGGAAATTCAAGTTACTGGTAAGTACGGTTAGAATTACTTTTCAGGATCTGTACTGGGCTCAAAGATGCAGCACTGAGGTCTCTCCTGATAACAGGTGAGTAAATCGGAATTCGTAGTTCGGCTGATTTTAGAGGAATATTATAATGTTCCAAAACTCCACACTTAGAAGAATTTCCAAGTGAAACCAGTCAATGATATCCTATGGAAGGAAATTCAAGTTACTGGTAAGTACGGTTAAAATTACTTTTCAGGATCAGTACTGGGCTCAAAGATGCAGCACTGAGGTCTCTCCTGATAACAGGTGAGTAAATCAGAATTCGTAGTTCGGCTTATTTTAGAGGAATATTATAAAGTTCCAAAACTCCACACTTACAAGAATTTCCAAGTGAAACCCGTCAATGTTAGCCTATGGAAGGAAATTCAAGTTACTGGTAAGTACGGTTAGAATTACTTTTCAGGATCTGTACTGGGCTCAAAGATGCAGCACTGAGGTCTCTCCTGATAACAGGTGAGTAAATCGGAATTCGTAGTTCGGCTGATTTTAGAGGAATATTTGCACAATGGTGAAGGAAGGGGGTGGGGCCTGAGGTGACATGTCTGAAAACACGCCCTGTGGCGCGTTTTAAGTTGGAGAATTAATTCCTCCTCAATCCCGAGGGTCCCTAGGGGCCAACTAGCCCACCAGATACCTCCAGTATGCGCCAGAGAGCTGCGTTGCAGAGAGGTGTTCAGAGGCCACGCCCCTTTTTGCACCTCTCTGCAACGCAGCTCTGTGGCGCTTTCTGGAGGTACCTGGTGGGCTAGTTGGCCCCCAGGGACCCTCAGAATTGAAGGGGATTTAATTCCCCATCTTAAAAAGCGCCACAGGGCCTGTTTGCACACATGTCACCTGAAGCCCCGCCCCCTCCGTTCACCACTGTGCAAACGCGCCCCGTGGCGCGTTTTAAGTTGGGGGATTAAGTCCCCTTGAATCCTGAGGGTCCCTGGAGTCCAACTAGCCCACCATGTACGTCCAAAAGCGCCACAGAGCTGCGTTGCAGAGAGGTGTAAAAGGGGCGTGGCCTCTGTACACCTCTCTGCAACGCAGCCCCCTGGCGCATACTGGAGGTTCCTGGTGGGCTAGTTGGCCCCCAGGGACCCCCAGTATTCATGGGGAATTCGTTCCCCCTCTGCAAACGCGCAAGGGGGCGCGTTTGCAGAGTGCTGCAAGCAGGGGGGCGTGGCCTCCGGCGCGATGCCGGTCTTTTTTTTTTTTTTTTTAAGAAGGGGGGCTGTGTGGCCCCCCTTTTTCTAAACTATTGGCCCTGGGGACCCCATCTCCCAGGGCCTGCCCCCTGCTCCCGTCCTGTGATTGCAAACTACAGTGTCCCGGGGGTAGGCACCCCGGGACACTGCAGGAGCCGGCCCTGGGGGGTGGTGGTCCCCAGGGCCATCAAGGGCTCCAGGAGGGGGGCCGCGCGGCCCCCCTCCCCACTTCTACATAGCCCCGGGGAGGTGGTGGTCCCCGGGGCTTCGGGGGTCCGAAACGGACCCCCACATGTATTTTCTTAGTGCCCCGGGGAGGTGGCGGTCCCGGGACGTGTGGGGGCAGGAGCCCCCCACACAGGTCATTCTTTTTAAAAAAAGAAGCCCCGGGGTGGTGGCGGTCCCCGGGGCTGCGGGAGGGCGGAGAGCCCTCCCGCACCATTTTTAAAAGCCCCGGGGGGTGGCGGTCCCCGGGGCTTGGGGGGCCTTAGAGGCCCCCCACATAAAATTAAAACCAACCCCTGCATGCCCCCGGGACTTGGCCCACCCAGGGGCAAATTAGCATCGAAGCACGGGAGACCGCGCTTTGATTTTTTTTTTTATCGGCGGGATCCGCGCACCCTAAGCGCATCCCGCCGATTTAAAAAAAAAAAATGCTTTTTTCTGCCCAGGGGGTCCTTGTGGGACCCCATGAGCAGACCTAGGGGGTCAGGGTGTTTCTACCCTGCCCCCTTTGTGCGTTTTGCGCACTTGTTTCTTGTGCCTCGGTTCTACCGAGGGACAAAATGGCTGCCAACACTTCCTGATTTGGAGTGTTGACAGCCACTTGAAAGCCAATTAGCATGCAGCTCGTGATCGGGAGGGTGCGCGCAGGGTGCGCTCAGGGTGCGCGAATCCGACGTGGCCATAGATATATATGTGATTTTCCTTTTGATTTTCTCAGCAACTACTGAACGGATTTACACCATTTAACAAAAAGGGTTCTTTCTGAACCAAAAACTACCTCTTTGCCAAATTTGGTGTAATTTCGTTCAGCAGTTCGGGCTGTAGCCGTGGCTAAAGTTTCCTAAGGGAAAATGAATGGGGAAAACATGTTTTGGGACCCCCCTTTTTTCTCGGCCCCTGCTTGACGAATCACCCCGAAACTTTCAGGGTAGGAGCGGACCGGAGCGGGCCATAAAGTTTGAAAATTTCGCAAAGATTTGTCAACCGACGCAAGAGTTATTTCAAATAGTATGTTGCGGATTTCCTATGGAAAATAGGTCCTAACTATAACTATCTACTGGCGACCGCCAGTAGATAATATATAAATATAATATATATTTGTGTATATATATATATATATATATTCACTGAAAAAAACAAAAGGTTACAGGAATGTTATAGTTAGGCTCAGATTTCACTCGTACAAAACCAGTGAAATTAAGTAGTTATAGTTAGCTGAGCTAACTATAAAGCCCCCGCAATGCACTGCTTATGACCTCTTACATAACTCATGATATGGTCAGTGGCATCACTGATGACATCTCAAATAACATCACTGATGACATCATCCAGTGAGTGTAAGTGTTTTCTAAGAGTTTATGGGGCATATGTACAAGCCCCTATCGCCACCACAACGTCACTTTTACTGATGTTGTAGTGGCGATAGGGTCTGCGCCTTATGTACAAGGCAGCGTTAAGCCACTTAACGTGGCTTAATGCTGCCTTGTACATAAGGCACCCTTTCATGCTATGGTTAGTGTGAAAGGGGCGTGCAGTGGGTGTTGTTGTGGGCGTTCCACCGCAACACCCATTGTATTTGACGCTGCCCCCTATGTACAAGGGTGGCGTACATAGGAGGCAGCGCCAAAATTAAGACCAGGAAAATCCTGGTCTTAAGTTGGCGAAACGAGGAGAAATGCATTATTTCTCCTCGTTTTTGCTTCTTCCATGTGTGCTGCCTTGTGCAGCACACATGGAAAAATCAAAATGCCATGGTTTGTTTATGTACAGGAACGTGTGCCTTCCTGTACATAAACAAACCTTTTAAAAAAATGTTACAAAAAGTTACAAAATGGCATTTTAGAATTGTTTATGTGCAAGAAGGGACACCTTCCTAAACATAACCAATCCTCCCCTGCACACAGACACCTCGCAGGGGGAAACGCAAGGCTGCACCAAATTCTTGTAAATATGGTGCAGCCTTGCGTTTCAGAAGTGGCGGAGCGTGTCTTTAAGCCAAGGAGGCTAACGACACGCTCCGCCACTTCCTAGTTCATATCCCTCTCTGAGTGTTAAAAGTGAGAGTGCTTGTATGGATGTGTGAATGGGTATGTAAGTGGTTGTGTGGGGGTGTGAGTGAATGTGTGAGTGCTTGTATCGGTGAGTGAGTGGCTGTGTTGAGAGGCTGTATGGGTGAGTCTGTGGCTGTGTGAGTGGGTGTGTGAGTGGCTCTATGGATAAGTGAGTGGGTGTGTAATTACTGGCATGGGTCTGTGAAGGGGTATGTGAGGGGTTGTGTGGGTGTGTGAGTGGTTCTGTAGATGATGCCATCAGTGATGTCATCAGTGATGTCACTGACCATGTCATGAGTGATGTAATATGTGAGGTCATGAGCAGCGCATTGCTGGAGCGTAAGTTATAGTTAACACAGGTAACTATAGCTGCTGAGTTTCTCTGGTTTTGTATGACTAAAATCTGAGCCTAACTATAACGTCCCTGTAACTTTTGTTTTTTAGTGAATTTCCTCCAAAAATGTAATTTTATTTCCTAACTATAACATCCCTGTAAACTTTGTTTTTTTCAGTGAGTTTCTAGGGATTATTTAACATTAAGTAATATTTAATTACCTTACATTAATCCATCCCTCGCCATGCACGGCCTGCAACCAGACTCTGCGGCCACCCAATCCTGCACCGTGCACGGCCGCATGGGGTTCGCTGCAGGGCCTGTGGCCAACCCCCCTACAGCTCCCAACAGGCACCCCCACCAGCCACACAGTTCCCCAGACACCCACCAAAACCTTATAACAGAAATAAAGTACCCCTTAGACAAATTCAAGAAAAATCCCTCAAAACAAAGAAGGAAAAAAATTATGAATTTTGAGAATTTCAGTAAGTTATGTGGCAATGCAAGACTAACCTGCATGAAGAGGTCAGTGTGTAGGATGACATTTGTGGTCCTCTGGGGTGTGGCAAGGCTACAAAACAGTCGACCCACTGGCTTTTTTATGGTGACCCTTTTGGCAGTACCAGGCTGTTTGAAAAGCCAGCCAAACAATGTGAGATGGAACACTGGAGTGGTAGGTCACAAAAATCCACTTAAGTGCAATGTTGGACCAGCCTTTCCAGCAGTCTGGTACCGGCAGATAAGCAGCTTGAAAGGACCAGTGTCTGGGTTGATTTTTATTGTCCTGTGAGCTGTGGCAGGGCTAAAGAAAAGACCACACACACTAGCCCTTTCTAGTTGGCCCACCTGGCAGGACGAGACTGATCAAAATGCCTGTCTTACACTGTGAGTGGGAGCACCAAAGTTGTAGCTCAAGGCAAATGCTTTGAGAGGCAGGAGCTTATGTTCCCCTTTGCACAATTCATGCCACTGAATACATTCTCGGATCTTGGATATAGTGCGTGCAGGGCCGGACTGGCCATAGCGGGCACCAGGCGTTTCCCGGTAGGCCGCTAGCGTGGGGGCCGGTTTTGGGCCACTGGGGGCCGTTTTGTTACCGAGGGTCGGCAATATCGGCCCCCGGTAACAAAATCGGCCGAAACCGGCCCTCGCAAACTGCTCGGCTGCACTCCCCCTCACCCCAGGGGGGGGGGGCGGCTGAGCAGTTTGCCAGGGCCGGTTTCTGTTCTCAGTCCGGCCCTGAGTGCGTGGCATGGCCTAAAGCCTGTCCTCTGCAAAAAATATTCAAAAAATGCAGCATATACATCAACCCATACCAATGCATCCAATTTCCAAGCTTGCAGTGAGTAAAAAGTACAGAAGTAGTGCAGAAATTAGACGGTAATGACTAGTGCGTTCCGACACCGTAGTCTAATGGACTAACTGGACAACTAGTGACAAAAATGTCCCAAATGCTTTTGTTGCATTATTAAAAAAGTAAAACACATCACGCTTACTTATGATGGCTGGCTGAAAGTGTCTTGGTTCCGTTATTGCTCTCCCTCGATCTCCTGTGTGGAATGGTCTGATTGTGTGAGGGGCTCACTGGCAGAGTTCATAGTGAGGTCAGGCCTGGCTGGGGTACACCTGCTGCACTGTTTCTGGGGCTGACATTAGCCCAGAGCAGATCTCAGCTTATCCTATGCATCCGAGAAATTCAAAAGTCGGACACAAAAGTCGACTTTCTGGAACTGGTGATCTGCACGCTCAGTAAACACTGCCTCAATCTGTCCTTGTGCAAATAAGAACATATGTCTTGTCACCCATGCTCCCTAGCCAGTGCGGCTTAACTTTGTAATTTGAATACCATTTCAAATGTATGCTTTATAAATTGTGACACATTATGCAGCACTTGCAATCTCAGTTACGAAATAAACATGATGCTTTTCAGCCTTATTCAGCTGGTGCGACAACATGTGAGTCTCAGCACGGTATTGCATCATACTACACTTCGTTATACTGCACATTCATCTGTCCCTGCAAGGCTAACTACCCTCTTGCTTCCTCTACCCCCTTTCTCTGCTATAACAGCACCCGACGCTGCTATCTTTGCAGAGCAGATCATTTTTGATGTTCCACCTCTCAGAGACTTATCCTTGCTGATCTGTGCATGCAAAAAACACAGCATAACTCGCCCACAAGTAATTAGGTCTCACCTAGCGTTGCAGCGCATGTGCTGCTCGCTTTGCGAGGCATGCAGTATACACTATAGCGTGGAAGCTTCGTGGAAGCTCCGCCCACTCTCCGCCCATCTTTTTGATTGGCTTAGATCCTAAATGCTGCCTTCTGATTGGTTTTAGGCTTGTTAGTCCCTCCTCCTAACGGCCATGATGTTATTTGTATCCTTCCCTGGCTATTGGCCCCTTTACTCTAACACTATTTTTCTTCCCTGTGTCCCCCCCGCCCCTCCCGCAGTCCGTGACTTCTCGCCCGTGACTCCAGTGACTCCCGTTCGTGCCTTCTTCGACGCCCAAACTCCCGTTTTCAATGCAATAGGTCTCGCTTAAATACGAGTCCTATTGCATTGCAAATGCTTGTTTGTTGTGGAATTGGCTGGGTGAATTTGCACTCTTTTTTTGTGTCCCATGGTGCCGACGGCTTATTTTGCCAGACCAAAAGATGGCAGTCTCCAGGACACATGCGCAATACAAGCATGCAAATGCTTGTTTTTTAAATTGTGAGCACTAATGCTTGTTCTCTCACCGTTCTCCCTCCCTTTGGTAGCCTGCCCTGCCTTCCTTCGCCCCTTCCCTCTCCCCACGCCCAGCCTCCCTCCCACGCAGGATCTGTGTCACAGGCCTATGTGTGGGAGGGTGGGAGGGAGACAGCCGAGCTCGGAGCGGAAGATCCCAATCCCAGCGGCAGAGGGAGGAGGGGGGAGGGGAGGTGCGGAGGAGGAGGGAGGAAAAGAAGCTACCGTCCGCGCCCAGCATTACCACACTCCCCCCCACAGCTGCAAGGCTTCCCGGCTCCAGCACAGGCAAGCCCTGGGCAGAAGGGGACAGGAGACCCCTGGCCGCTAACAGAGTGCCCACCCCTGTGGGCACCAGATGGGTACAGTGCCTGTCCTGGTGTCAGGGGGTGCTGTTTGCACTGAGTGAACGAACAAGGCAGCCACCGCCGCTTGGGGTAAGTTGCACTCACTCAGTGCTTGCCTTTTCACAGCTCGAGTAAGTGACACTCACGCATGCTTGGTACTTTAGGGGACTTCTGAACTTTGATTTTTATCATTGCATCATTCCTTCAGGCGTACAAAGCACCTTGTACTTTTCATCATAACTCAGCGAAATCACAGGGTATCCCATTGTTCATAGGACTGCAGAACAGTGCACTCTACAGTTCACGTGCAACTCCATTGCACTGCTGTGCACGTATGCACTGGCCTACACCTTAAGCTTCACCTCACTCTCTGGGAACTTTGCACTGTACAACTTGCACCGTACAACACTTAAGTTCTCGTCACGCGCAACTGCACTTCTCTGCAGTGTACACTTAACAACTGCATGTGTTTTGAACTATACTTTTCACAACCCTGTGTACACTCACATGCAATGTATGATACTATTCACAGTTCTGTATGAACATCGGAGTGCACTGCACACACTTCATTTTAGACTACTCTTGATTTGATGTACTTCACTAGTGCACCAGCTTGTGTTCCGCTCTACACTCCACAACACGACATACCTGTATCTTACTTTTTGAATCTTTACGCAGTTGCATACCGTTTACACTGTGCTCTTAACACCACTGCATCACTGCACGCTCATCCCAAGCTCACTTAACATAGCTATTGGTTACACTACACAACAGCAGACAACAGCATCTGATCAGCTCTTGTAGACTTCGTAATATTACTATACACGTGTGTGATCCGCTTCATAAAACCTGCTACATTAGACCTGCATGTGTACACTTTATTGCACTAGCGTCATGCGTTGTCCGCAGAAACAAAACGTTTCTCACAGCTTTACTCTTTGGTGTACTCTGCGCTTCACTGAACTATACATTTCTAACTGAAGTATACATTTCTATCCTGCTCTGTATTGAACACTTCACATCAGTTTTCACAGTACCAACACCCTGCATATACTCTGCAGTGCACACTGCAAAGTACTACTAAGGACTCCTGTACTTACTTCATGATGTTGTACGCTATGCACAGTACAGTTTCACTTTATCGTACAGTATGTGTATTTGGATTGTGTAAACGACTACACCGTATGCTTCAGTTTTTAAACTTCTGTTACTTTACTTACAAGCAAAAAGTACTTTAAAGGTAACCAGCACACGCATTGCTTAAAATTGAGCACGGCTTTCCGTGCAAATAGTAATGTGCGAAGCGTGCTGTACTCTTGATATACTGTCACTTGTCATTTGGGGGTACCACGTTACTCCATGTCAGGAAGCCATAACATTTCGGGTCTCGTACCCACCTTTCAATTCATGGTTTTCAAATAAGGCTGGCCAGCGGGTTCATTTGACTACGAGTCCAAAAGTGCGCATTTTAAAAACAGAGCTTTGGACTATACCATTTCCCGCTGAAAGGCAATATTTCTCTCCATGTGTTCCCATACCTGGAGTGTCACGCAGTTTGGTGCTTACTTTCCCTCCATGTTAAAAAACAGTAGCTATTTCAGCACCCAGGCTAATGTGCTGCATAGCTAAATACATATTAGGTCCCAAAGGCGAGACCGATTGCATTGCAAATGCTTGTTTTTAAACGTAATTACTCATTTCCTGACAAGCCATGTCACCTGAAATAAATTGACCACTGGGGAAGGCTAAACATATTTGTGTTCTTCTGAGATTGGTATAGCTGGAGACAGCAGCGGCCGGCATGACTTGTGGGAAGTGGTGGAGGTTGCAGGGGGCAGGGGGGTCGCACGGGGGTCGTGATTGCGGGAGGGAGGAAAAAAATTAAATTTAAAAAAATCACTTACCTTGCCGCAGCTCGGTCCCACGTCGCTGTTCCTGCTCTCCTGCTTCCGATTTCAGGAAGCAGACAGCCAGGCTCCCTACCCTAAGCCAATCACAATGCTGAAATTGCAGCGTCGTGATTGGTCTGAGCGCCGTGACACGGCGCTCAGCCAGGGGCTGTAGGGGTGACCCTGTTCTCCATGCAGGCTGTAATGCAGCCTGCATGGAGAAGTGGGAAAGTGTGCATGACTGGTTTGGGTGGCCCGAGAGGGCTGACCAAATAGTCACTGGGCACTTTTAGGAGTGGAAAAACCACTCCTCCACCGCCCTACTCGCAGAGCAGCCCCTCACACCCGCCCGCCTGCCCGCAAAGCAGCCAAACATAAAATGCTAATAGCTGAACGCTATTAGCATTTTATGTTTTTGCTTCTGCACTGCTTGAAAGCAGTGGGGCGACAATCCTCCGCCATAATGGAGGAACCGCCCCTGGCTGAAGAGAGGAACCAGCCATGCTGCTGAAGCCACAATGGACATACTGCTGCCTGTGATTTTACAAATTAGGGTGCTTATTTACAAGCCCCTTGCACCACTGTTGCATCACTTTTATTGACACACCGGCAGCGCAATGTGCTTCCCCATATTTACAAGGCCATGTAAAGTCATACTGCTTGACTTTTCAGGCCTTGTAAATATGTTTCCCTTTCATTCATAACTCTGTGTTAAAGGGACGTTCCGTGGGTGCTGCTGTGGGTGTTCCCACGCAACATCCATAGAACTTGACGCATTCCGGGATTTACAACATTTTATAAACCTAGGAATGTGTCGGAATCCTACGCCTCCCCAGCATACATAGAAAGAGGAAAATGCCTTTAATGATCGGTTTTGGGCAGGAAGGCGTGCCTTCCTGCACAAAAACTATCATCCCCTCAGTGCAGACACCCTTGCAAATTGATGCAAGGCTGTCTGCATTGGCGCAAGGCTGCTGTTTGTGCACTGGCACAGGGAAGAAGGACAGGAATTCACCATATCTTGCAGATACAGCACATTCCTGACCTTTTATTTTGATGCACTGCAGCGCTAAAGCAATGCTTGTTGCGCTGACAGGCATCAAAATATTGTAAATTTGGCCCTTGCTACTTACACAGTGGAGTAGCCAGTGTGTCATGGGCCCAAGTGCAAGGAAGGAAATTGGGCATCTGATTACTGTTTAATTTAGCAGTAAGCAGGGTTCAGTGAGCCCTGTAGCCTCTGGGCCATGCGTACTGCACTGCAACTGATGCACCAATTGATGTGACTCCACTGTGCTTTCACTTCAAACCTAAAATTAATTGCAATTATTATTTCTGTTGGACTTGGTACCTGTGCAGGATTTGTGCTTATTATTCCAGCTGAAGTTCGGTGGGCTCAGAGCATTCTATGTGCTTTGCTGTCTTTGGGGCTGACAGAAGCACAGAACAGAATTAGCTCACCATTTTCTGGGTGAGACTGAGCAGTCGGGTCTTCCACTGCTTCAAAACCAGTGTTCGTGACACTACGATGCTGCCTGCATCAGAGTGGAATGCTGTATTTCCCTTCTTTCTGCTGCTGGTGATCCGTATCCTAAGTACAATGTGCACACCGAGGGGGCGGAGCAGAGGGCAGAGTTAGGAAGTAAAAACCACAGAATTATGCAGTTTTGTGACAAGCTTTAAACGAGACAGTACACTCGGGTTTACAGTCCAGTGATCCGGATCTGGTGTACGAGAAATTCTCATCTGGGCTGCGGGCAGCCATTGACCGGGTGGCTCCTGCCCAAAGGGAAAGGATACTGAACAATATGAAGGGTGCCCCATGGTATACGCAAGAACTAAGAGCGGAAAAACAGGCTCTCCGTCAATGCGAAAGGCACTGGTGGAAAACATATGACCCAGAATCCCAGGAGACGTATAAGGCAAAATTAGCCCTCTATAAAGCATCAATCACCAGATCTAAATCTGTGTACTATGAAGTAAGGATCAGGGAGGCTATAGACACGCAGAAAGAAACCTTTAATGTACTCAGGGAGCTGAGCCGCCCGAAAGAACTTAGGACGGTCGCGAATGAGGGTGACTGTGGAAAGGTACAGGACTTCTTTCTAGCTAAGGTCAACGACATTATTATAGAAATAGGTAACACTAGCATAACCCCCTGTCCTCTATCCGTGGTGGACCCGCCTGATTTCCAGGGCGGTTCTCTGTCCACCTTTCCTGCACTTGACTCACTTGGCCTAGCCCATATTGTGGCCAAAGTCCGGGTCACCAGACGATCCTTGCCCTCCAAGGGTGTTTAAAATGGTTATTCCAGCGGTAGAGCCAGAGGTGTTATCCCTACTAAATCTCTCCTTGGCCACCGGGAAGGTACCCCACAAATTTAAGGAAGCCATGGTGATTCCATTGCTTAAAAAAGCTGGGGCTGATTCTAACAACCTGAAAAACTTCCGACCCATTTCCCGACTTCCTTTCCTGGCCAAAGTTCTCGAGCAACATGTGCTTAGAGCTCTCTCGTCCTTTTTAGAAGAACATCAGTTGCTACATACACAGCAAGCAGGATTTAGGGCCCACAACAGCACTGAGTTGGTGATGCTCTCGGTGCTGGGTGAATTGAGGCTTGCAGCCGATAAGAAGAACCCCTCAGCACTCATATTATTAGATCTCTCAGCTGCGTTTGACAGGGTGAACCACGGGCAGCTGTTGGCCCGTGTCCGGCGACTGGGAATCACCGGGATGGCCCTCCAATGGATTACCTCCTTCCTGGAGGATCAGTCTCAAAAGGTCCAACTAGGAGAATGTAGGTCCAGGCGGGGTGTCTTGCGTTGGGGGTTTCCGCAGGGTTCTGCGTTCTCCCCCTTGCTATTTAATATCTACCTCCAGCCGTTGGTAGAAGCACTGGCAAAATTGGACTGTCAAGTGTGTAATTACGCCGATGACACCAGTTAATTGTACGAATTGATAATTCTCCTCAGGTACAGCTCAATGTTCAGAATATTCTCCGGCTCACTATGAACTGGATGACTGCTAACTCACTCAAGGTAAACCCCGATATGACTGAGGTGCTTGCTCTCACTACAGATGCCTCACCTTGGTCCAGCCTCTTCTGGCCCCAAGAGCTGGGCACCACCCCGACTCCAGTGCCAGCCGTAAAGAGCCTGGGTATCAAGCTGGACACTCAGTTAACTCTAAAAGGTCAGGTGTCTCCAGCAGTGGGGAGCTGTACGGGCCTGATGCGGCAACTCCGGAAGCTCGGG
This sequence comes from Calotriton arnoldi, assembly GCA_963921515.1. Lineage (NCBI taxonomy): Eukaryota > Metazoa > Chordata > Amphibia > Caudata > Salamandridae > Calotriton > Calotriton arnoldi. Next base: position 1,436,090 of record CAWUFW010004055.1, read on the forward strand.
ACCCTGTTGACATGTTCCACCATGCGCACCGTCGTGACGGCACTTACCTTGTCGCGCTTGGACTACGGCAACGCGGTGTACACAGGGCTCCCTGACAAACTCCTGGGGAAACTCCAGGTGGTCTTAAATGATGCGGCAAGGCTGATTTTTAAACTGCCAAGAAGAACGCACGCTACCCCCCTGCTACAACAGTTACACTGGCTCCCTATCAAGCAGAGGGTCTGGTTCAAGGGCCTGTGCATTGCCCATAAAGCACTGTATGGTGCGGCACCTTACTACATCAAAGATTGTTTGCAGCCCTATGTGCCCGGACGGTGCCTCCGGTCATCTGAGGCTAGCCTGTTGGCCTGCCCGCGATTTCAGAGAGCTACATTGGGGGGGCGGGCTTTCTCAGTGGTGATTCCCCAGATCTGGAACAAGCTACCGGATAGTATGCGCAGGGAAGCCACCTTACTCCCATTCAGGAGGAAACTTAAGACCATCATGTTCACTGAGGCTTTCGGATAATCCATCTTTTGGTGTGCTGTGGGTCGGCGGGATTATGGGATCCCTGGGCTCTTGGTCTATGCTGCTAGCGCCTAGAGACCTTCTGGTGATTTGGCGCTCTACAAATATAAACTAACATAACATAACATTGCCGTAGGTCTTACAACCTCAAGGGGATGTGTACGGAGACCCCTGCGCTCACTTGAAAGTATTTCAATGTCCTCTTCCTCCAGCAGCAGTTATGATAGTCTGCATTTCTGTGCACCCCTCCCACACTGACACTCATTTGCCATTTGGCCCACCTCTCCACCTGTCTGTCACTACATCTCTCCCCTCCCCAGATCCGTCTTTTACACACATGTATACGTTTCTTGGCTGAATTGTGATGGGTGCCTGTGTGGGAGCGAGCCTTTTCAGGGGCCCACTGGTGCAGGGGTTCGCCCTTCTTTGTACTTAAGTCCTTAGACTAACAAAATAGAGATTGGCACGGAAGCTGTAATATCAAAGAAAATAGATTTATTAACCTCTCATGAGGGAGACTACATCAATACAGTACCCTCAGGCCACTGTAGGAGGTAGTTCAAGGAGTACAGAAACCATGGGCCTTTTATGGCCAGTTTATAGCTGAGTAAGCATGAAGACTCAAAAAGAGGCGGCACAAGTATACACAAGAATAGCTATTCACATATATGGACAACTGGAAACTACTTAGTCAACAGAGTGGGAGGAGTAACAAAAACCCCTACATCAGTTGGAATAGCCTGACAGTTACACACTAAGACAGATGCATTCTGGCAGCTACAGGCCTTTCTGAGCATGCGCAAGGCTCTGGCTCAGTGCTGAAAGAGTTAATTATAGTTGATGACTCAAGCGAAATACAAGGGCAGGCAACAGTGAAGATGGGAGAAGCACATGGCGAGCACATGGCTAACTAAAATGGCTGCCATAACCAAAATGGCTTCAGCTCATGCTAACAGCGATTTCTGCTAGTTTCCACACCTGAACTCAACATATGGCAGACGCATCAATAACACTTGACAAATTTCCATTCATAATTGAGTAGAAACTGAAAATATTTTACGTTTTGAATCTCAGGTAGGGTGTCAAAGGAGTTGTTTACTGCCTCATAAGTTAGTTATTAGAAATACAGGAGGGCTGCAAGGATAATAATATCCAGCTCACTGGAAGCAGACGCTCATGGCCGATCAGATCTGCCTGAGAAATGTCAGTGTTCAGCAATTGGCCCATGAGATCGCCCATTGCACTTCTAAAAAATTCCCCGGTACCTGGCCCACCTCGGGTCCCCATTTCAAAATAAGCACAGAAGCTGGGGCTTCATCTTCCAACCTGCAGCGCACCAGAAGGCACTCTTGCAGAGTGGTGTAGAAAGGGTTGGGGCCTCCGCTGAGTTGCCGTCTTTTTTTTCTTTTATGTTTTTATTTTTTAGGAAGGGGGGCCTTCCCTAGATGATTTTGGCCTCGGGGATCCCATCCCCCGGGGCCAGGCCCATTTAAAAAAAAAATATTTATCTTATTTTTTTTTAAAAGGGAGAGGGGATGTGCAGCCCCCCTCCAGGGCCAATTTCGGCTTCGGGGGCCTCATCCGCAGAGGCCATCCTTTCTTTTTTTTATTATTGTAAAAAAAAAATTAAAAAGGAAGGGGGCCGCGTGGCCACCCTTCTCTAGGTCATTTTCTGCCCCGGGAACCCATCCCTCAGGGCCCGGCCTGGCCTGTAGTGTGGGTGCCGTGGTGCCAACCCAGGGCCCCCAATGCCAATGTTAGGGACTGCAGGGGAAGCCTGTTGGACCCCGAGGTCCCTGCGGGAGCCTGCATTGCTTTGGGATCCAGGGAGCTGCTAACATGCAGCTCAATAGATCCTAAAGCAATGTCTGTTTCCCTGCTCGCTTCACAGCGGGCAGGGAAACAGACATTCTCTGCTTCCTACGAGCGAGAGCATTTTTGCAAAACTGGCCCTGGGAGGTAGAGGTCCCCAGGGCCATGTACGGCTCCAGGAGCCATTTCTTTAATATACAGTTTAGCCCTAGGGAGGTGGTGGTTCACAGGGCTGGGGGGGGTCCGTGAGGCCCCCCAACATGAAAATATTAAAGCCCCAGGGAGGTGGTGATCCCCGGGGCAGGAGGGTCCTCGAAGCCCCCCCATTACATAAGCGCCAGGGAGGTGGTGGTCCCCAGGGCTGTGAGGGTGTCCCATAGGCACCCCGCACCTCTTCCATTATGTTTGCCCCAGGGAGATGGTGGTAACCGGGGCACGGGGTGTCCCATATGTACCCCCCACATTACCACATAAAATGCCCGGGACCTGGCTCACCCTGGGACATTCATTTAATGAAGCACGGGAGACTGCGCTTCGTTTTTTAAAATGCCACTCCTGACAAAATCTTTTTTTTTTTTTTAAATGCTTTTTTGGCCCTGGGAGAGCCCTGTGGGAGCCTGCCCCCTTTTCCTATTTTTAAATGTTTTTTCTTGTGACTCTGTTCAACCGAGTCACAAGATGGCTGCCAACACTTCCTGGTTTGAAGCGTTGGCAGCCAATCAGATCTCAGGCACAAGATCAGAAGGGGTTGCAAATCCTCTGCCTCAGTTGTATATCTGGGAAAACTTTAAATTCCTCAGAAACTACTGAATGAATTTACACTATTTAACAAAAAGGTCGCTTTCTGGACCAAGAGCTACTTTACTGCCAAATTTGGTGGCATCCTTGCCGTGGTTTCCCTTGACTTTTTTGCCGTCTGACCTCCTGTTTTGCTTACTTAATTTTTGCTGGCTTTAGGATTCTTGGCACTTTACACACCTGCTAACCAATCCTAAAGTGTATAAGCTCGGCACTCTAAACATGTTAATATTGGCTTATCCACAATTGTCATATTTAATGTACTTGTAAGACCCTAGTAAAGTGCACTGTAGGTGCCCAGGACCTGTAAATTAAATGCTACTAGTGAGTCTGCAGCACTGATTGTGCCACCCAATCAGTAGCCCTTTAAACATGGCTCAGGCCTGCCACTGCAGGGCCTGTGTGTGCAGTTTTAACCTGTCATTTTGACTGGGCAAGTTAAACTACTTGCCAGCCCCAAACCTTCCCTTTTATTACATATAGGTCACCCCTACAGGATGCCCTAGGCAGCCCTATGGGCAGGGTGCAATGTATTTAAAAGGTAGGACATGTACTTTTGAGTTTTACATGTCCTGATAGTGAAAAACTGCTTAATTCATTTTTCACTACTGCAAGGCAAATCTCTCCCCAAGGTTAACTTTGATATTACCTTAAAACATATTTAAGTGTAATTTACAATTGGGAAAAGATAGAGATTTGAAGTTTGGTGTAAGGGCGGGCGAAGTTGGCGGAGTACCACTACACGGAATTCCGCGGAGTTGAACAAAAACTTAGTGAAACTCCGCTCCGTAACTCCCTTCTATCTCATCCCAATTATTAAAACAGAAACCTCACATACCTTTGTTACAACAACAAGTAACTCTATCTTTACATGCTAAAATGCATATAGTCATCTCACAAAAGTGAAAATGAAAATATAGCAAGCAGTGAGAGAGGTGATGATTTTGGGGTCCTGCCTAACCTAGGGAGAGAACCAAGCAGATGTCTTGAACACAAAGAGCACATCATGCTGAACGATTCGGTGGTGGTCCCATCCTCCTAGGACCTCCCCAAGCACAGTTATGGGCAAAAATACAATCCATCCCAACCAAATATTATAGTATCCAATATCAAAACATTCCTCAAGCGGCAGCGGCTCTCCTGGCTCAGCTGAGAGCTAATACTATAATATTCACAGCACTCTAGAATCTCGCCCCATAATGCTTTGCTGGGCCTTTGGTTGGCATTGTATTTTTGCCCATAACTTTGCTTGGGGTGGTCCTAGGAGGATGGGACCACCAATCGTTCAGCATGATATGCTCTTTGTGTTCAAGGCATCTGCTTGGTCCTCCCCCTAGGTTAGGGGGATCCCAAAATCATCACCTCTCTCATTGCCTGATATTTTTCAAAGCTCACTTTTGTGAATTGGTTATATGCTTTTAGCATGTAAAGGTAAAGTTGTTTTATCAAAGGGTTGTGGGTGCAGTAGCTAACTCCGCTACATGGCGGAGTTGGAGTTTTTGCATGAATTCCATGTGTTCAATGTAATGCGTAGTTAGCAAATCTCCGCAACCTCTGCTAGCGGAGCGGAGTTCATTGCCCACGATTAGTTTGGTGTCTCTGGTCTCACAGTTTAAAATCACAATTTATGGTGAAGTCGGATTTTAAAAGTCTGAAAATGCCACTTTTTGAAATTTGACATTTTCTTGCATTAACCATTCTGTGCCTCTGCTTGTCTCTGAATTCATGTCTGGGTTGGGTGACAGCTGGGCTTTGTGGATTCACTCTAGATATTCACACAAAGGGAGCTGGGGAGTGACATTTTCATCCTGATGGCCCATCACCTGGCTGACGGGCCTTACTGAGGTAGATTGAGAGGGAGAAGCTGACACTTGCAACTGGATAGGGCTGTGCCTGTCCCAACACAAAGAGTTGTAAACCCCCCTGTAGTGAGTCTGGAGCCAGGGCAGGAAAGGCTGGGGCCTTGTGATCTTCAAAGGCCTCTTTTAAGCCTCCCCCAATTTCAAAGCCACATTAGGGCATAAGTACTGGACCCCTGACATTGCAAAATCAGTACTTTGCTGGAACCAATGACATTCTGCCTGGAAGAAGAGCTGCCACTTTGCTAACTGCAGTGCTGTGTTGGCCTGCTAAATTCTGATTGTTGTACTGTAGGAGCGACTGCCACTTTGCTACCTGCTCTCCTGTGTTGTCCTGCTGCCTGCTGCTTCTTGCCTGGGAGTGAGAACTACTGAACCTGTTCTCTACATCCCTGAACCTAAGTTTTTCCAAGAGCTTGTTGGCATGCTTCTGTTCTCTGAAGTCTCATTGTCACAAAAGACTTCCTGCAACTCCGTTAGTGCTGCTAGACAGCCATCTGTGACTTCTACCCTTGCCTCATGTGCCCTCCTCCAGGCCTGCACCTCAGAAGTGGGTTCTGCAGCTGTTTTCTGCAAAAATCGATGCAGTGACCCCTTTACCCCAATTGGACCTGACACAGTGCCCTCTGGTGCTGACGCAGTACAGATTTGATGACAGCGCGTATCCCAATTGCGAGGCTCGACGACGACGCAGCGCCAATCTGAAGACGCCACTCCGAGGATCGACTCCAACACATTGACACGAATGTGTGAATCAAACCAGACTCATTGAGTCTTCAACGTCGGCGCTTGCTCTATACAGAGGTACTTTTTCAGCGGGCCCTGCATGTGTTTTGTAGCTAGCCTGCCCTCCATTGTGGTCGGCCTGAACTCTGGATTTACCCCAGTCTAGCTGACCTTAAAGTAACCTTTTAGTGCACTGTTTTTGGGGATTTACTCTTCAAAAATTCATATCTTTACTTCTATTTAGTGGATTTTTGTCGTTTTTGGTCTTGTTTTACTCAGATAAATATTCTCGTTTTCTAAACTGTTGTGGAGTCTTTTTTGTGGTGTTTTCACTGTGTTACTGTAATCTAAGTGTTGCACAAATACTTTATAAATTGCCTCTTAAGTTAAGCCTGACTGCTCTTTGCTAAGCTACCAGAGTGTGAGCACTGGTTAATTTAGGTTGTGTATCTGACTTATCCTGACTAGGCTTGTGGTCCCTACTTGACTTGAACAGGGTGCATACCTCTCCCAACTAGATATATATATATATATATATATATATATATGTATTATCTACTGGCGGTCGCCTGTAGATAGTTATAGTTAGGACCTATTTTCCATAGGAAATCCGCGACATTCTATTTGAAATAACTCTTGCGCCGGTTGACGAATCTTCGCGAAAGCTTCCAACTTGTTGGGGCGCTCCGCTCCGCTCCTAGCCTGAAAGTCTCGGGTTGATTCGTCAAGCGGGGGCCGAGAAAAAAGGGGGGTCCCAAAACGCGTTTTCCCCATTCATTTTTCCATAGGATCCTTTCATCGCGGCTACAGCCCGAACTGCTGAACGGAATTACACCAAATTTGGCAAAGAGGTAGCCCTTGGTTCAGAGTTGTGCCTTTTGCTTAAATGGTGTAAATCCGTTCAGTAGTTTCTGAGAAAATCACAAATAAAATCACATATATATCTATGGCCGAGTAGTGTCCGCGTACCCTCCCGATCACGAGCTGCATGCTAATTGGCTGTCAACACTCCAAATCAGGAAGTGTTGGCAGCCATTTTGTCCCTCGGTAGAACCGAGGGACAGAAACAAGTGCGCAAAGCGCAAAAGGGGGCAGGGTAGAAACAACCTGACCCCTAGGTCTGCTCAGGGGTCCCACAAGGACCCCTGGGCAGAAAAAAGCATTTTTTTAAAAAATCGGCGGGATGCGCTTAGGGTGCGCGGATCCCGCGAGAAAAAAAAAAGAAACAATTGCGCAAAAAACACAAAGGGGGCAGGGTAGAAACACCCTGACCCCCTAGGTCTGCTCAGGGGGTCCCACAAGGACCCCCTGGGCAGAAAAAAGCATTTTTTTAAAAAAACAAATCGGCGGGATGCGCTTAGGGTGCACGGATCCCGCCGAAAAAACCCAAAAATGAAGCGCGGTCTCCTGCGCTTCGTTGTTAATTGGCCCCCGGGTGGGCCAAGTCCTGGGGGCATGCGGGGGGGTTATTTATAATATGTGGGGGGGCCTCTAAGGCCCCCCCAAGCCCCGGAAACCGCCACCCCCCGGGGCTTTAAAAATAAATGGTGCGGGAGGGCTCTGAGCCCTCCCGCAGCCCCGGGGACCGCCACCCCCCGTGGCTTCTTTTTTAAAATTTAAATCACCTGTGTTGGGGGGCTCCAGCCCCGCCACATGCCCCGGGGACCGCCACCTCCCCGGGGCACTAACAAATTTAAAATGGAAGTCCATTTTGGACCCCCGAAGCCCCGGGGACCACCACCTCCCCGGGGCTTTGCAGATGTGGGGAAGGGGGCCGCGCGGCCCCCCTCCTGGAGCCCTTGATGGCCCTGGGGACCACTACCCCCCAGGGCCGGCTCCTGCAGTGTCCTGGGGTGCCTACCCCCGGGACACTGTAGTTTGCTATGACAGGATGGGAGCCTCGCGGCTCCCGTCCTGTCATAGCAAACTGCTTTGGATTTTGGAAGAGAGAGCAGGAAACCTGCTCTCTCTTCCAAAATTCAAAGACAATTGCTTTTCCACATGGGGAGCTGCATCTTAGCAGCTCCCCATGTGGAAAAGCAATGCCGGCTCCCGAGGGACGCGGGGAGCCGGCGGGACCGTGGGAGGATTGGGGACCCCCCCATGGTCCCCAACAGAGAGGGCCAGCCCCGGAGGATGGGGTCCCCAGGGCTAGTAGTGGCTCGGGAGGGGGGCCACGCGGCCCCCCTCCCCAAATGTTAATTTTAAAAATAACAAACAAAGGCCGGCCTCGGGGGATGGGGTCCCCGGGGCCATAAATGGCCTAAGAAGGGGGGCAACACAGCCCCCTCCATAACATTTTTAAAAAAAAGAAGGCCATGCCCCGGGGATGGGGTCCCCGGGGCCGATTAAGGCCTGGGGAGGGCCACACGGCCCCCTTTCAATTTTTTTTTTAAAACAAAATATTAGGGGCAGGCCTTGGGGGATGGGGTCCCCAGGGCCAAAAATTAGAAAAGAAGGGGGCCACACAGCCCCCTTCTTAAAAAACAAATTTAAAAAATACCGGCATCGCGCCGGAGGCCACTCCCCCTCCTTGGAGCACTCTGCAAACGCGCCCCTGGCGCGTTTGCAGATGGGGAACGATTCCCCTTGAATACTGGGGTCCCTGGGGCCAACCAGCCCACCAGGAACCTCCAGTATGCGTCAGGGGCTGCGTTGCACAGCGGTGTACAGAGGCCACGCCCCTTTTTACACCTCTCTGCAACGCAGCTCTGTGGCGCTTTTTGGAGGTACCTGGTGGGCTCGTTGGACCCCAGGGACCCTCAGGATTCAAGGGGACTTAATCCCCCAACTTAAAACGCGCCACGGGGCGCGTTTGCACAGTGGTGAAGGGAGGGGGCGGGGCTTCAGGTGACATGTGTGCAAACAGGCCCCGTGGCGCGTTTTAAGATGGGAATTAAATCCCTTCAATCCTGAGGGTCCCTGGGGCCAACTAGCCCACCAGGTACGTCCAGAAAGCGCCACAGAGCTGCGTTGCAGAGAGGTGCAAAAGGGGCGTGGCCTCTGAACACCTCTCTGCAACGCAGCTCCCTGGCGCATACTGGAGGTACAGGGTGGGCTAGTTGGACCCCAGGGACCCTCATGATTCAAGGGGACTTAATCCCCCAACTTAAAACGCGCCACGGGGCGCGTTTGCACAGATGTCACCTCAGGCCCCGCCCCTCCCTTCACCATTGTGCAAATATTCCTCTAAAATCAGCCGAACTACGAATTCCGATTTACTCACCTGTTATCAGGAGAGACCTCAGTGCTGCATCTTTGAGCCCAGTACTGATCCTGAAAAGTAATTTTAACCGTACTTACCAGTAACTTGAATTTCCTTCCATAGGCTAACATTGACTGGTTTCACTTGGAAATTCTTCTAAGTGTAGAGTTTTGGAACTTTATAATATTCCTCTAAAATCAGCTGAACTACGAATTCCGATTTACTCACCTGTTATCAGGAGAGACCTCAGTGCTGCATCTTTGAGCCCAGTACAGATCCTCAAAAGTAATTCTAACCGTACTTACCAGTAACTTGTATTTCCTTCCATAGGATATCATTGCCTCCTTTTGCTGAAAAAGTTTCAAAGTGTCGATTTTTGAAACATACAAATATTCCTCTAAAATCATCAGAACTACGAATTCTGATTTACTCACCTGTTATCAGGAGAGACCTCAGTGCTGCATCTTTGAGCCCAGTACAGATCCTGAAAAGTAATTCTAACCGTACTTACCAGTAACTTGAATTTCCTTCCATGGGCTAACATTGACTGGTTTCACTTGGAAATTCTTCTAAGTGTGGAATTTTGGAACTTTATAATATTCCTCTAAAATCAGCCGAACTACGAATTCCGATTTACTCACCTGTTATCAGGAGAGAACCCAGTGCTGCATCTTTTAGCCCAGCACTCACCCTGAAAAGTAATTCTAACCGTACTTACCAGTAACTTATATTTCCTTCCATAGGAATCCATTGTCTGGTTTTCAGCAGAAAAGTTTCAAAGTGTCGATTTTCACAAACTACAAATATTCCTTAAAAATCGCCTGTATGACTTAAACGCATTCTTTCAACTGTTTACAGGAGATGCACCAGTGCTGGATCCAGGATCCAACACTGAGTAAGAAAAAGTAACGATAACACTACTTACCTGCTAAGTAAATTTCCTCCCATAGGATAACATTGGTGATTCTATTTGAAAAAGTTTCTAAGTGTCAACTTTTAAAATACAATAATATTCCTTAAAAATCACTACTGTAACCAAAACGCTTTTACTCAACTGTTTACAGGAGATGTCCCAGGACTGAATCTAGGATCCAGTCCTGTGGTTAGAAAAGTAATCCATAAAGTAACTAATTGCATTTAACTAGAAATTCACATTGAGCTCAATGTTGCATTGTGTTTGAAATTGTGTTGCCCATTGCAACAACTGTAACTACTGTACTTAAAAGTCTATTGCCTATTTGCAAAGTATTTAAACTAAAGTAATTCATTCAGTGAAAGTATATTTTGTAATATAATGTATAATGTAATTACAATGTAATTTAAAAAATAAAATATGTAAAAATAAATAGTTTAAAAAAATGTAGTAAATCAGTATCAAAAAAATAAATATAACAATTAATACATTTAAAAATTGTCATTTACAAAACCTTTGAAATTCACTGAAAAAAACCATAGGTTTCAGACATGTTATAGTGAGGAATTAGCATTTAAAAAACCTTTGAAATTCACTGAAAAAACCATAGGTTTCAGGCACGTTATAGTTAGAAATGAGCATTTAAAAAACCTTACAAATTCACTGAAAAAACCATAGGTTTTAGGGACAGTTATAGTTAGTTGGACATTGCACTCGTACAAAACCCGTGAAATTCCCCGTTATAGTTAGTTCAGCTAACTATAACTCGCGCCCCGCAATGCACTGCTGATGACGTCACATATTACATCACTCATGACATGGTCAGTGACATCACTGATGACATCACTGATGATATCTCAAATGACATCACTGATGACATCACTGATGACATCATCCACGTGATAATCTGATGCACCTCCTCACACCCTAATATAACCTTTGATACACTCACTCTAAATTACAGACTGCCATTCGCAAAACCATAGACACTCCAACACCAATAACTACATACCCACTCACTGATTCTTAGGTCTACACACACATCCACTCACTCACCCGTACAGTCACTCATACTTACGGTCACTCAGTACAGGACTATCATATGCACTCATACTATATAGACCCTCAAACACCGCCACTCATCCATAGAGGTACTCACACACCTAGTCAGTCATGCAAATAATTAAACACACTGCCATTTACTCACCTATACAGTTATACACACACCAGCTCACTTACTCATACAAATACTAGCACATTCTTACGCTCTTATACAATCACTGATACAAGCACACACTCATCCATACAGTCACTCTCACAATCACAATCACACACTCTCGCTTATAGCTATTTATATACTCCAACACACATATATACTGCCTTTCACATATGTAGTTACTCACACATGTACCACTGGGACATAATCAATCAATCAATCAATCATGTCACTTATAAAGCGCACTACATACCCGCGAGGGTCTCAAGGCGCTGGGGGAAGAGGGGGGTGGTGCTGCTACTGATCGAAGAGCCAGGTCTTGAGGAGTCTTCTGAAGGCCAGTAGGTCTTGGGTCTGTCGGAGGTTGGTGGGGAGGGTGTTCCAGGTCTTGGCGGCGAGGTGGGAGAAGGATCTGCTGCCGGCGGTCGTTTTCCGGATGCGGGGGACTGTGGCGAGGGCGAGGCTGGTCGAGCGGAGCTGGCGGGTGGGGGTGTAGAAGCTGAGTCGTCTGTTGAGGTAGGCTGGTCCGGAGTTGTGGAGTGCTTTGTGTGCGTGGGTGAGGAGCTTGAAGGTTATCCTCTTGTTGACAGGGAGCCAGTGCAGGTCTCTCAGGTGGGGTGTGATGTGGCTGCGTCGGGGGATGTCGAGGATAAGACGTGCAGAGGCGTTCTGGATGCGTTGCAGCCGTCTCAGGAACTTAGCCGTCGTTCCTGCGTAGAGGGCGTTTCCGTAGTCCAGCCTGCTGGTGACTAGGGCCTGGGTGACTGTTTTTCTTGTTTTGGTGGGGATCCACTTGAAGATCCTGCGGAGCATTCGGAGGATGTTGAAGCAGGATGAGGAAACGGCGTTGACCTGCTTAGTCATGGAGAGGGTGGGGTCGAGGATGACCGCTAGGTTGCGTACGTGGTCGGTGGGTGGCGGGGCTGTTCCCAGTGATGTTGGCCACCAGGAGTCGTCCCAGGCTGAAGGGTTGGAACCAAGGATGAGGAACTCCGTCTTGTCCGAGTTCAGCTTCAGGCGGCTGGTCCTCATCCATTCGGCGATGGCCTTCATTCCTTCGTGGAGGTGGGCTTTGGCGGTGTGAGGGTCTTTGGTGAGGGAGAGGATCAGCTGGATGTCGTCGGCGCAGGAGATGATGTTGAGGTTGTGCTGTCGGGCGACGTGGGCGAGGGGTGCCATGTAGATGTTGAACAGCGTTGGGCTGAGGGAGGAGCCTTGGGGTACGCCGCAGATGATCTTGGTGGCCTTGGATCGGAAGGGGCGAGGCGGACGCTTTGTGTTCTGCCGGAAAGGAAGGATGTGGTCCAGTCCAGGGCCTTCTCTTGGATCCCGGCGTCGTGAAGGCGTGTTCGTAGTGTGTGGTGGCAGACCGTGTCGAAGGCGGCTGATAGGTCCAGGAGGATGAGGGCTGCTGTTTCTCCGTTGTCTAGCAGGGTCCTGATGTCATCGGTGGCGGGGATGAGGGCGGTTTCGGTGCTGTGGTTGCTGCGGAAGCCGGACTGGGAAGGGTCCAGGATGTTGTTCTCCTCGAGGTAGCGGGTCAGTTGTTTGTTGACGATTTTCTCGGTGACCTTCGCGGGTAACGGGAGCAGAGAGATGGGTCGGAAGTTCTTGAGGTCCTTAGGGTCTGCCTTGGGTTTCTTGAGTAAGGCGGTGATCTCGGCGTGCTTCCAGCTTTCCGGGAAGGTTGCTGTCTCGAAGGAGATGTTGATTATTTTCCGGAGATGGGGCGCGATGGCTGTACTGGCTTTGTTGAAGATGTGGTGAGGGCACGGGTCTAGCGGTGAACCGGAGTGGATGGTGTTCATGATCTCGCTGGTGTCCTCGTCGTTGATGTTGGTCCAGGAGAGCAGGCGGTTGGTGGTTGTGGGGGCAGTGGTCTCGGTGGTTGCCGGGGCGGTCGTGGTGTTGAAGCTGTCAACTCACTAACACACTCTTACACACACTTACCCACCCATACAGTCTATCACAGATGCACTCTCGAAACCATCCACCCAGTGAATCACCCACTCACACATCTATGCACAGAGTTGCACACACCCCACCCACACAAACACTCAGCCACCCATACAGATACTCAGACAACCAATCAATAACTCATATAGACACTCATGTAGCTATTCACAAACCCATGCAGCCACTTACACAGCAATAGACAGACGGATACAGACATTCACCCAGTTTAGTCACTAACCCATGCATTCAGTAAGATACGTTTAATCACTCACTTATAGAGTTAGTCACGCACCTACTAAATCATCCATACAGACACTTATACACCCACTCATTCTTCAATACGCCTTTCCCTATATATATTAAAAATATTTAAACTTTACAGAAACACACAGTCACTGGATGATGTCATCTGTGATGTCATTTGAGATGTCATCAGTGATGTCATCAGTGATGTCACTGACCATGTCATGAATGATGTAATATGTGACGTCATCAGCAGTGCATTGCGGGGGCGCGAGTTATAGTTAGCTCAACTAACTATAACAGGGGAATTTCTATGGTTTTGTATGAGTGCAATGTCCAACTAACTATAACGTCCCTGAAACCTATGGTTTTTTCAGTGAATTTCTAAGGTTTTTTAAATGCTAATTTCTAACTATAACGTCCCTGAAACCTATGGTTTTTCCAGTGAATTTCAAAGGTTTTTCAAATGCTAATTTCTAACTATAACGTGCCCGAAACCTATGGTTTTTTCAGTGAATTTCAAAGGTTTTTAAATGCTAATTTCTAATTATAATGTTCATTAAACCTATCTTTTATTTCTGTGCTTTTAAATTATCATCCCATTTTCAACCTGGTCAAAACTGCAAATCTCACCACTTTTCCATCGATGCCTTCCGCCAAAAAAATCGCCACAAATGAGAGCCACAACTAACGCTAATGATATGCAAAGTAGGCGTTCCCATGAAAAAAAAAACTAAAACACCACTTCCCCATATTTTCAACGACCAGCCAAATCTGCAATGCGATCCAAAAACCAGGCGATAAGCCGAGTTAGCAGTAAGAAATTAAGATCAGCCTTTAACTGGTGTAAGGAGGTGGACTATCTACAGCGTGAATTGGACCCAACTCACAGCCACATCTAAAGACCAACACGTGATACAGCTACTGATCATGCAACTCCGACACCCAACAAGGCCACAACACCCACCGCCACCACCACCAGGACCTCACCACCAGGACCTCCCCCCGGACCACCCCCCCCACTACCGCCTAGGCAGCGCAAAACAGGACAACGGACCTTCCCAAAACGCCATGGCCCCTCAGCCGCACAATAGCTGAATGTTGGGACATGTGGGAACCATGGGGCATATTATCAAGAACGGCGTTAAAAATTTTCGCCGGTTTAGCTGCAGAAAACTGCAGCTAAAGCGGCGATAATGGGCTTGATAATATGCCCTTGAGAATTCCAATAGAAGCCCATGTTCTGGTGTGAACATGGGCTTCTATTGGAATTCTCCAGGGCATATTATCAAGCCCATTATCGACGCTTTAGCTGCAGTTTTCGATCGCTAAACCGGCGATAATTTTAACGCCGTTCTTGATAATATGCCCCCAAGTATGTGTGAAGGAGGCAAGTCACCCATCACTAATAATGCACACAATACCAAGTGTAGCGGTGATGTGCTGGACAGACCTCACTATGCAGAGCACAAACCTCTCCATGTGTACATATATTACTGATACTTGTAGTGTTGTGCACAGTGGACGCAACCATGTTACCTCAGGCAATGGGGAAGATCTCGTCATGTAGCTGTGTTGTCCCCCCTGGAAGCAGAAGCGGAGTGGGCTGGTCTAAAGTACGGCACTCCAGCTTAGGAGTATGAATAAATAGGCTGGGGCTCTGGGCGTGGTACACTTGTGGGAAGGCCAAAGCGTCTGCCAGAGCGGCGGCCCTCACCCTGCCACGTGTCTGCCGCCATGACCGCGGGCCTCATCGACACAGGCCCCCTGCGAACCCAGCGGCACAGCACCGCAGACTTATGTCTGTACAGACTACTGCCTTCGATCTACACTGCGGACAGCAGGGCTCACAATTCAGATACAGTGGCGATTGCAGATCACGCAGTCCAGTAGGCAAGACACATTGCTGCCACTGCGCCCCACCCGGACCACGCATGATCGCAGGCTGCGTACACGCTGAGCGCCAAAGGTACCACTAAACTCACTGCACCGTAAGTCATCGCCATGTGGCCTTATTAAGGCAGAATTCATTAGACAAAAGACATTGCTCCCAGTACGGCCCACCGGGACCACGTATCATCGCAGGGTGCGCACACGCTGAGTGCTTCAGGTGCCACTAACTGTGCAGCTCAACTCAACGCCACGTGGCTGTGCGCCCATCCTGACCGCTGCCTCCGGCCTACACTGGGGTTAGCACGGTTCACAATTCAAGATTAGTAGCGATGCAAATTGTGTAAGAGACTATAATGGGTTAACAAGATCAAATGCTCCCAATCTGTGCAGCTCAAGTCAACGTCACGTGGCTGTGGGCCTTGGCTGACCGCTGCCTCCGGCCTACACTGTGGAAGACCGGCGACACATGGTGCCACTAACCCTGTTCAACACAAGCCGATCCCACATGTGGAACTGTGTCCTGAGTCCTGAATGGCAGTGACCCCAACTCCGTGAGAGAACCACAGCAGCAGACTCCCTTCGATTAGTGAGGCGTATTTGCATATGGAAGGCCGGCGATACATGGTGCCACTAACCCTGTTCAACACAAGCCGATCCCACATGTGTAACTGTGTCCTGAGTCCTGAATGGCAGTGACCCCAAGTCCGTGGCAGCGACCACAGCACCAGACTCCCTTCGATCAGTGAGGCATATTTCCATACGGCAGGCCGGCAACACATGGTGCCACTAACCCTGTTCAACACAAGCCGATCCCACATGTGTAACTGTGTCCTGAGTCCTGAATGGCAGTGACCCCAAGTCCGTGGCAGCAACCACAGCACCAGACTCCCTTCGATCAGTGAGGCATATTTCCATATGGAAGGCCGGCGACACGTGGTGCCACTAACCCTGTTCAACACAAGCCGATCCCACATGTGTAACTGTGTCCTGAGTCCTGAATGGCAGTGACCCCAACTCCGTGAGAGAACCACAGCAGCAGACTCCCTTCGATTAGTGAGGCGTATTTGCATATGGAAGGCCGGCGACACATGGTGCCACTAACCCTGTTCAACACAAGCCGATCCCACATGTGTAACTGTGTCCTGAGTCCTGAATGGCAGTGACCCCAAGTCCGTGGCTGCGACCACAGCACCAGACTCCCTTCGATTAGTGACGGGTATTTGCATATGGAAGGCCGGCGACACGTGGTGCCACTGAACCTGTACTACGCAGGCCGGTGGGGCCACCAACCTATGCACGTGGCTGTGGGCCCTTGCTCACCGCTACCTCTGGCCTACACTACGGTCAGCAGGCCTCACAATTCACATAGAGTCCCGATTGCACATGACGCAGACCAGTAGGCAAGACACATTGGTCCCAGTGCGGCCCGTCCGCACCAAGCATCATCACAGGCTCATACAGTCTCAATGCTTCTGATGCCACTAACTGTGCACCTCAACTCAACGCCACGTGGCTATGGACCCTTGCTGACCGCTACCTCTGGCCTACACTGCGGTCATCAGGGCTCACAATTAAAATTATTTCTTGATTCATTAACTACAGAGTCCAGTAGGCAAGTAACTATCACAGTCCTAAACCCTATATAATATCCTTTTAGTATCCTTGCTTCAAGAACTTTTTTTATATCAGTTATAGTTTAGTACAATGGCCAAATTCATCTTCAAGTGCAAACGAACACTCAATAGCAGTCTACACTGCGGGCAGCAGAGCTCGCAATTCGATTTTTAAATGCTAATTTCTAACAAGAAGATTGTACTCAGAAAATACAACACTTCGTCAGTGTATTCTATACTTATTTCATCTTTTCATGATACGCCTACACTGCGGTCAGTAGGGCTCACAATTAAAATTAAGTATTGATTCATTAATTACAGAGTCCACTAGGCAAGTAACTATCACAGGCCTAAAATCTACATAATGTCCTTTTAGTATCCTTGCTTCAAGAATTTTTTTTATATCAGTTATAGCTTTAGTACAATCACCAAATTCATTTTCAAGTGCAAACGAACATTCATTAGCAGTCTACACTGCGGGCAGCAGAGCTCGCAATTCCAACTTTGGACACGTGGTGCCACTAACCCTGTTCAACACAAGCCGCGACACGTGGTGCCACTAACCCTGTTCAACACAAGCCTGCGACATATGGTACCACTAACCCTGTTCAACGCAAGCCGCGACACGTGGTGCCACTAACCCTGTTCAACACAAGCCGGCGACACGTGGTGCCACTAACCCTGTTCAACACAAGCCAATCCCACATGTGGAACTCTGTCCTGAGTCCTGAATGGCAGTGACCCCAAGTCCGTGGCAGTGACCACAGCACCAGACTCCCTTTGGTTAGTGAAGCATATTTCCATATGCAAGGCCGGCGACACGTGGTGCCACTAACCCTGTACAACACAAGGTGCGACACGTGGTGCCACTAACCCTGTTCAATACAAGCCGATCCCACATGTGGAACTGTGTCCTGAGTCCTGAATGACAGTGACCCCAACTTCGTGGCAGCGACCACAGCACCAGACTCCCTTCAGTTTTATTTGTTGTTGTTTTCTTTAAATAAAATGTTTTATATGTAAACCTATACATGACTAAGATTCTTGTTTGTCCAACCGCACAGGGACACTTCCGGGCCCAAGAAGGTTGTTGGGGGTATGTTGGTAATGTGGGAAGAGGGTGCGTTACCTGCTGATGTGGGGAGAGGCAGCGTGAAAGGGGTATCTCTCACAGAAAGAACTCCGATATGTTTTCAGAAATGCCTCGGACAGATGCCAGCTGACGGACTGAATCACAAAATGGTTTTTCAATGCTTATGTAGTGTGAGTATAGAACAGTTCGCACCCAGGCTCGCAGAGGGACAACTGCGGCCCGTCCGCTCGACTCACACACGCAGTACTATGACCCGTCCGCTCCCAAAGGAACAGCAGCGTAGTACCTCACAGAGGTACAGGCACAGTAGCGTACTAGCTCGCAAACGTAGAGAGCTGCGAGCCGACGGACTGGCTTCTAACGGCATAGCTGCGAAGTGGTGATGTTGGGCAGACGGAGCGTGAAAGAGTTATCTCGCAGAAACAGAGCTCCCGTATATTAAATTGCTCCCGAGACCTTTCTTTTTTTATTTTCACTCGATACAAGAAAGCGCGCTTTCTGGACCAAGACCTTTCTCCCTGCCAAATTTGGCGTAATTCCGTTCAGCAGTTTGAGCTGTAGCCTTGTCTAAAGTTTCCTATGGAAAATCCATTGAGAAAACACTTTTTCACGCCCCCCACATAGCTACCTGTCGCAGGCGTACTCGCTGTTGGTGTGCAGGTCAGTGGACTAGTTGTCAACATGTCATGGCCACTCCCTGAGGGCAGGTTTGCACACCCACCACACCCATCCGGCACATGCATCACAGGCCATGTGACCACGCAAATATAATGGATCCACAACGTCACATCCTTTATTGCCGGTGGGGACTGGATGGTGGACGCTCCACGGGTCTCAATCATAAAGACTCCATGAAAAGTTGCGCAGAGGGTTAGTCGCACCCTGAGCTCTATGGCCGTCAGGGGCCTACTACCACGTGGCGCGGACTTGAGTTCCGCAGGGTTATTGCCACCCGAAGCTGATGTGACCGTCAGGGGCCTAGCACCACGTGGCGCGGACTTGAGTTGCACAGGGTTACTGCCACCCGAAGCTAATGTGGCCGTCAGGGGCCTACCACCACGTGGCACGAACTTGAGTAGCACAGGGTTAGTCGCACCCTAAGTTCTATGGCCGTCAGCGGCCTACCACCACGTGGCGCTGACTTGCATTGCACAGGGTTAGCGGCACCAAAAGCTGATGAGGTCTCCGCCATTGAT
Organism: Calotriton arnoldi; assembly: GCA_963921515.1. Classification (NCBI taxonomy): domain Eukaryota; kingdom Metazoa; phylum Chordata; class Amphibia; order Caudata; family Salamandridae; genus Calotriton; species Calotriton arnoldi. The sequence continues at coordinate 1,455,120 of CAWUFW010004055.1, forward strand.
GACTCAGGACTCAGCGACATGTGTGAGATCTGCCGGGCCGCGGAGAAGCTGATGTGGTCTCTGCCATTCATGACTCAGGACTCAGCGACATCTGTGAGATCTGCCGGGCCGCGGAGCTTTGACGGGCACGTGGAGTGCCCACTGGTAGACACTCCGGTGGCAGCAGGTAATTATTTGGTCATGGATGCGCAGGGGCGGCAGTATCTCTCTCTCTCTCTCTCTCACTTCCCTCTCTTCACTCTCTCTCTCACTCTCTTCCTTCCTTTTCTTCTCTTTCTCTATCTCCCTTCTCCCTTTCTCACTCCTTTCTTTCCTTCCCTCTCTTTTTCTCTCTGGCTTTTTTTTCCTTCTCTGTGTCTCACTCCTTTGATATGCGCATTACACACGTCCTTATTTTGTGCTTTATTTTCCAGGCTGTGTCGTCGACATTCATGGTCCCGACAGGAGTCTTCCGCCTTGTTGTTTTGTGTTCAGTTTGTTAAATTTAGTTTATCCTTTATATATACGTTTATGAAAAAATAAAGTTTGTTTTAAAAAAAAAAAAATCAATAAAGTTTTTGGTTGTTACTTAAGTGCTGTGTGACTCTTTCTCGTTCTTATTACTGTTATTTCGTGGTGTCCACCATGGTGTTAAATTTTGGGAAGTTATCACGGGAATACTGGTGATGTCTGCAGTTTGCACCAGCTTCTGAATAGTGTGTTATATTAATCTCAACTTTAGTTGCATTAAAGTGCTGATAATGAAATGCAGAGTAGGCGTTCCCGTGCAAAAAGACACGAGGTGCACCTTTGCGATTTATTCTAAATACTAAAATCCTGTATTGAATTGCTCTGTGGTAGTGGGTGCACTTACAGTGTACACACAAAATCAATGAAGAAATGTCATTGTATTTATATTGATTGGGAATAGTGGGTCAGGTGCTGGATCTTGACGGGATACACTGCCCAGTTCGTTTATTTTTCTGTACACGAAAAAAACCACATCACAACTTTGACAACAACTGCGATGCGAAACAAATTCTGGCGACAAGCCGCGTTAGCACCAGGGATTTTACACCTGCTTTCTGCTGCTGTTAAGCAGGACGACTACCTGCAGCATGAAAGGGAACACAGCCAAGAGCCACACCGAAACACCCACAGGTGCCATACAGTCAATGAGCATGATACACGGATACCCATGAGGTCCACAACACTCATCACAACAACCCCAGGACCGCCAACGCCCCCCAAACCCGCATCTGAGCAAGTGTGTCCGTGTGGTCATTGTGTTAGCATGATAGGCACGGGCCCTGCAACATCACAGTGTCAGCGGACGTTACCATGTCACCTCAGCATTGGCAGTGAGCCTGGACATGTAGCTACGCACGCATCCTCCTGCATGCACAAGCGGCGTGCGCTGGTGCGGCGTACACAGGTCAGCGCAGGGGTCTGCCTATCCGGCAAGGGGAACGGGGTGTCTCGGACATGTCCGTGTTCAGGAAGTGCAGTAAGTGTGTCTCTGTGTTCTGGTGTGGCCACCACAAGGGCCGCAGCAGTCGATGTTGTACAGTGGCATGCACCACCTCCAAACTGCAGTCTCACAGTGTGGTTGGAATGCCGTAGTACATGCACGAATAGGCATTACAATGGTGTACCGTAGGAGTGCACGGGATACAACAGTGCACCGTACAAAAGTGTGGGGGCTCGTGGGAGGGAGGAGCAGCTATTTGGCAACGTAACACACAGTGAACCCGCCCATGTGCCACGTGCTGGGCATCTCATCCATGATGACCAGGGTCGCAGACATCCCATAACACCCACGACCGGCCTTTGTACACATCCTGTATGAATGCAGCTGGAGAACTTACTGTAGGGATGAAAGGTTCTTTGTCTGAGCTATCTTGCAGTAGCACATCTGCTGCTCCGAGAAGGAACTTGCAAGTGGCCAGCCCCCTGACAGATACAATAATATTTGCATCCGTCTCCCACACTACGCACTGCCCGATTTGAGAACAACGAGTACACATCCCACACTCAAAAGTCCTTCGTCATAGTTAGCGTGCGTGAAATGGCCTTCACACATACTCCCACCACACCCCTGCCCTGCACCCATTGCACACAGACCCGGCTCATTGCACCAAGCTGTGCCATTTCATCCACAAGACTGGCACACGGCAAGCCAGTGCAGCTACAAGCAGAGCCACTGACGCAATGGCAGAGCATCCCGAACACATGGTCGACTCCATGCACGTCCACCTATACTTTGCACGTCTGCTGCATGTCCTGGGTGCACTGCCTTTGGCAGTACTGCGGATCACTTACCGGCTGTGCTTTCACATTGTGGACGTCACCTGCGTTCAACCTGTATTGCAATGTCGCACGTGCCTATCCGACTGGTGCACGGACGTGTGCCTCTCCAACGAGTGGGTAGCTGACATGGATTACGACAGGTGTGTGCGCCCCCTGTTGGCCAACGACCAGGACTGTCATGGTGATGCCTGTTTATGGCATGCATGGATGTTTGGCATGCATGTTGGGAACTGGGCCTGGGAGATTGCACGTGTCGTAGTATGCAGTGAGCAAATTGACCCACTTCCCGATTCTGCTTTGGTGCACATTGGGTACAGTGGTTGGAGTCAGCACATCTGTCCCGGTCAGCTGATGGATTACGTCGACGACATGTCAAATATTGTGGCCAACCATCACTCATTAGAGATAGTGGCTTACGCAGCTGCATTCGCGTTCATGGACGAGTGCCAAGGTACCTGCAACCACGACTCGATGTGCCACATTGCAAGTGTCCCTCCGCATCATTGCACGTTGTACATCTGGTCACATGTCCCAAAACAACAGTGGACATGGCTGCATTGGCGTCGAATCATGTCCGAAGCGCGGACAACCAACGCTGCTTGACACTGACGTGTGTTGGTGATGGACTACCCCGAGGTGAACAAGGACGTTTTCCTACGTTCCTTATTCAGGCATGCGGCTGCATTTCTCTGCATATCGTGGCACTACTCTTGGCCGTACTGACACGCACTTTTTTTTATAAAGTTTCCACATTTTCACTTGTCTCCAAATGTGTAGTGTCTTCATTTGTATGCCAATGTGTGTGTCACGGACTCTCTGGCTGCCTGCTATACGTGAATTGCTACCCCATCCGGACTGTGGGTTTGTACTTTGCGTTTTCATGTGCCTGTTTCGTACTGACGCTTTTGGACGCTTATCCGCCTCAGGCGAGTGCATTTGTGTCCTGTGTTAGATTGTGCGAATCTTTGTGTTTGGACAACATTGTGTTGGATGTTGGTGTACTCTGCTTCCTATGTGTGTGTGCTACATTGTGTGTGAGATGTCCCTTCATGTGAGCTTTTGTTCACCCTTCTCCCTTTCTGGCAGTGTGGTTTTCACTTCTATGCTTGTTCAGTGGTGTGATGTTGGCAGGTTTATTTATTTATTTATTTATTTATGAGATTTATAAAGCGCTCAATTACCCATGGGTGTCTCGGCGCTAAGGACGGCAAGCAGATACCATATATCGGAGAAACTTACTGATTGAACAACAAGGTCTTTGTCATTTTCCTAAAGGTTAGCAAAGATTGGGAAGATCTAATCTTTAGTGGAAGAGAATTCCAAAGTCTTGCAGTCGCGACTATAAAACGTTTATCGCCCCATGAGGCTGTTTTAGTGCGTGGGACCCTAAGCAGAAAAGCAGTGGATGAGCGAAGGGCTCGAACCGGAATGTAAGTTGCTAGCTTCCTGATTAGAAACTGAGGTCCTGTGTTACGAGAGGCTTTATAAGCAATACACAAGGCCTTGAACTTTATACAGTTCTTCACAGAAAGCCAGTGATACTTCCGAATAACATGAGAGATTGGTTTGTATTTAGGGATTCCGATAGCATCCTGGCGGCTGCGTTTTGGACTGACTGTAACTTATGGATGACTTTATTCTGGGCATTTACAAGAAGCCCGTTGCAATAATCAATGGTGGACATAACTAAAGTACTAACCAGAGTTTTCCCTGCAGTCAACAGCAGAAATGGTAAAATCTTTTTATCATACGTAACTTGTGGAATGAAGCTGAGACCACTGAGTTAGCATGAGGCATAAAAGTCAATTTGTCATCGTATATGACACCCAGGTTCCTAACCCTGGTAACTGGGAGTGGGGGGGAACCCAGTGAGACTTGCCACCAAGAAGAGGACCAGATAGGAGATAGCTTGCCAAATGTCATAACCTCTGTTTTATCAGAGTTTAATTTGAGGCAATTACTGGTCATCCAGCTGCTAATTGCAAGCATGCCTTTTTGAAAGTTGGCTGCTACCTTTTCGCCATCATTGTGTATAGTCAACACCAGTTGCGTATCGTCGGCATACGATGTAAGGCCCATCCCATGAACCTTGATTGCTCTAGCTAAGTCCGACACATAGATATTAAATAGTGTCGGACTTAGGGAAGACCCTTGTGGGACACCACATGGGAGGGCCAATTGGGCAGATTGAAAGGTGCCAAAATTTACCGACTGTGTCCGATTGGTGAGAAAGGAAGTCAACAGTGCTCTTGCATTGTGTTGGATACCCATTTTAGTGACACGGTCGATCAAGATGGTATGATCAACCGTGTCAAAAGCTGCTGAGAGATCCAACAGTATAAGAACAGCTGTGCCTCCCTGATCCATAATGATTCTAATGTCTTCAGCTGCTTTAATAAGTGCAGTCTCTGTTCCATGGCCTTTACGAAAACCAAATTGAGTATCGTCTAACAGATGATGATCTTCAAGGTACTTGGAAAGTTGAGTATTCATCACCTTTTCAAAGATTTTAGCTGGAAAAGGCAAACTGGTTATTGGCCTATAGTTTTTTGTGTCATTAGGGTCTAAGTTTACTTTTTTTAGCAGTGGTTTTATAATAGTTTTCTTCCAGGCTGTGGGGTATATGCCTGAGGCAAACATAATATTACCAATGCTAGATAGAACCGGTGCTACATATTCTGTGACTAACGAAAGTACAGCCGGAGGGCAAGGGTCAATAGCAGAGCCTGATTTCACAGAAGAGATTAGGGTGGCAATCTGATCAGGTGTGGTGTTATCAAATTGAAATAAGGAAAACTCAGTAGTATCCCTTGCTAAGGGCTGGTTAGTAGTATTGGCCTTGGATGCAAAATTAGAATAAACATCATTTAGTTTTTCAAAAAAGTAGTTCGCTAGAGAGTCACATAGTGACTGTGAAGGGGCTAAAGGGCAGGAGGATGTTTGACCTGACAGTTTAGCAACTACTTGGTAAAGCTGTTTATTAGAGTCTGTCGCAGATTCAATCTGAGCAGTAAAATATTTGCTCTTTTCCTGCATAATTAGTAATTTAAATTTGCTAAGCTCTTCTTTATATAGGAGTTTCTCCTGACAGCTATAAGATTTACGCCACTGTCTTTCACGATTTCTGCACCGTTTTTTCTGTTCTCTGAGGAGTTCAGAAAACCAAGGGGCTGACGGCGAAAGCCGATTTTTTGAGAAGGTTTTGTTTGGCACCAGCTGATTGATTGCATTGTGCAGCCAATTGGGTTGTGTGACTTGTGCTCCTTGTTGGTGTGTTTCATTTTGGCCATGGTTTGTCTATAGTTGTGCTGTACTTAATTGTGCATGTGTACCATTGTGGCCATCTTCCCCCGTCCCCCCACTCCCTGCTTCTTCCTCTTCCTGGTGCTGTTGTGTCTGTAATTGTGTTGCTCCACACATAAATACATGTAATGAACAAATTAGAATAGTTCCTTGATTCTTTTAGGTTTCAAAACTTCTCTCTATTGTTTTTTTTTAAACTTTCCATATAAACAGTTTTTTAAATATTCAAGGACACATAGAAGTCAGAAGTGCAATGTATTCTATCAACACACTTTCTAGAACATTCTACAACACGTGCTGGCTCGCAGAGGGAGAGCTCCGGTCTAACTCGCAAAGGGACACCAACGGGCCAACGGCCCTGCTAGCAGACACACACCTATCACCTAACGGACTCACTCGGACATGTACAGCTAGGGACACGACGGCTCGCAGACGCACAGCTGGAAGCCGACGGACTGCTACTGTTTTATGCTTTAGGGTAGTACAGTGGTGTTTGGGTAGTGTAGGGGTTGTGCTGGGGGTAGTATTTTAGGGTTTAGGGTAGTGCAGTGGTGTTTGGGTAGGGGGTCATGCTGGGGGTAGATTTAGGGTTTAGGGTAGTGCACTGGTGTTTGGGTAGTGTAGGGGATCGTGCTGGGGTAGTGTTTTCGAGTTTACGACAGTGCAGTGGTGTTTGGGTACTCTTTGGGTAGTGTAGGGGGTCGTGCCTACAGACTGACTCACAGAGCTCCGAGCCGACGGACGGGCTTCTAAAGACATAGCCGTGACCTGGTGATATGAGGAGAGGCAGCCTGAAAGGCATATCTCACACAGACACAGATGCCAGTGTTGCCTCGCAGAGGTAATACTACAAACCCGATGGCTTCTACACAGAGAGATGCGAGCTGATGGAGTAAATCACAAAATGGCTGCCAACACTTCCTGGTTTCAACCATTCACAGCCAATAAGCCGCAAGCTGCTGCTTGTAACCCCTCAGCCAATCACATGTCAGAATTCTCAAATATCGATATCTGTAAAATTTTGATATTTCTCAAAAACTACTGAACGGATTTACACCATTTAAACAAAAGCGTGCTTTCTGGACCATCACCTTTCTCCCTGCCAAATTTGGCATAATTCCATTCAGCAGTTTCACCTGTAGTCTTCTGTAAAGTTTCGTATGGAAATTGCATGGAGAAAACACGTTTTAGGACCCTCTTTTTTCTCAGCCCCTCCTACACCATTCACCCCCAAACTTTCAAAATAAGAGCTAATCCAAAAGAGAAACTTTTGGATAATTTCATAAAGATTCGTCAAACGACGCCAAAGTTACAAGCACATACAAGGCTCCAGAAGGGGGACCGCGCAACCCCTCCCAACATAAGTGAAGCCCCGGGGCTGCGCGGACCCCAGCGGCCCCCCGCCACCACTGCGAGCCTCTGCTATTATTTTTTAAGAAATACCCCCACAACCTAGCCCACCCAAGGGCCTCATTAAAATAAAACGCGAGAACCCGCGACCCCAGCACTAATTTTTGCCGATTTTTTTTTTTTTTTTTTAAATGATTCTTTGGGCCCTGGGGGTCCCCCTGGGACCCCCTGAGCAGACCTAGTGGGTCAGGGTTTTTCTACCCTGCCCCCTTCTCTTGTTTTATACCTTTGTTTCTCCGTTTTCGGGTGACTTGCTTCTACCGAGCCACAAGATAGCTGCCAACACTTCCTGGTTTGGAGTGCTAGCAGCCAATCACAGTGAAGCTCGCGCACGCGACTTAGGCTCCGCCCAGATATTGAAACTTTTATTTTTCTAATTTCTCAGCAACTACTGAACGGATTTACACCATTTTTAAAAAGGTCACTTTCTGACCCAAGCACTACCTTTCTACCAAATTTGGAGTAATTCCGTTCAGTAGTTTTGGCTGTAGCCCTGCACAAAGTTTCCTATGGGAAATTGATTTCTTGACTCTTATTTTTCGAATTTCTCAAAAACTACTGAACGGATTTACACCATTTAAAAAAGAGGTCGCTTTCTGAACCAAGCTCTACCTTTCTGCCAAATTTGGGGTAATTCGTTTCAGCAGTTCGAGCTGTAGCTCGTCGCAAAATTTCCTATGGAAATTAACATGGAGAAAACGAGTTTTGGGACCCCCCTTTTTTCTCAGCCCCCGCTTGACGAATCGCCCCCAAACTTTCAGGATAGGAGCTGACCTGGATAGACTTTTGTTTTGGATAATTTCAGGAAGATTTGTCAAACGACGGCAAAGTTATTAGCAAATCAAAAAATGCTTTTCCTATGGAAACCAAGGGGCTCATTATAATGTTGGGCGGATCGCCACCTCCCGTATGGTGGTGGCGATCCGCCCGCCATTATACACCGCCCGCCACCCATTTCCTCCCCGCCATATTACTATGGCAGGGGGGACCCCGGTGGACGGAAAGACCGTCCGCCGGTTTTCCGCAGGTCGACCAGTCGACCGGGCGGAAAAGGGGCTGGATATGGTGGCAGTGTCTGGAAGACACCGCCATCCATATTAGCATACAGGCAGAGAGCAGCCTTTCCATGGAAAGGCATGCGGATCCTGCATTTGAGGGCCCGTCGCGGGCCCCCAGGGTGTTTTGGTGTGGGGGGTGCACATGGGGGTGCATTTGCATGCGCAATGTGGCAGGCACCGCGCGGTGCCTGCCAAGTTGTGCATGCAAATGCACAAGGTGCAGCCATGGCATTGTGGCGGGCGGTGCTGTGAGCACCGTCCGCCACAATGTTTTGGATGGGGCATGCCACCGCCACCATGGCGGTGGCATCCTAATTGCCGGTGCGGGACCGCCGCACCACTGGCGGCCGGTCCCAGCACCGCTAGGGTGGCGGGCGGACGAAAGTCCGCCAGCCATCCGAATAGGCCCCTAGGTTCTAACTATAACTACCTACTGGCGACTGCCAGTAGGTAATATATCTATATATATATGTGTATATATTATCTACTGGCGGTCGCCAGTAGATAGTTATAGTTAGGACCTATTATCCATAGGAAATTCGTAACATTCTATTCCCAATAACTTTGGCGTCGTTTGACGAATCATCGCGAAATGTTCAAAACTAGTGGGGCGCTCCGGTCCGCTCCTGTCTTGAAAGTTTCGGGGTGATTCATCAAGCGGGGGCCGAGAAAAAAGGGGGGTCCCAAAACGTGTTTTCTCCATGTTAATTCCCATAGGAAATTTTAGACACGGCTACAGCCCGAACTGCTGAACGGAATTACACCAAATTTTGGAAAAAGGTAGCGCTTGGTTCAGAAAGCGACTTTTTTTTTAAATGGTGTAAATCCGTTCAGTAGTTGCGGAGAAATTCAAAAAATGAGAGTCAACAAATCGATTTCCCATAGGAAACTTTATGCAAGGCTACAGCCATTACTGCTAAACGGAATTACACCAAACGTGGCAAAAAGATAGTGCTTGGTTCAGAAAGTACCCTTTTTAAAAATGGTGTAAATCCGTTCAGCAGTTTTGGAGAAAATCAAAAATAAATGTTTTGATATTTATGGCCTCGTTGGATCCGCGCACCCTCTCGATCACGAGCTTCATGCTAATTGGCTGTCAACACTCCAAACCAGGAAGTGTTGGCAGCCATCTTGTGCCTCGGTAGAACCGAGGCACAAGAAATGAGAGACACAAACGCAAAAACGCAAAAGGGGGCAGTGTAGAAACACCCTGACCCCTAGGCCTGCTTAGGGGTCCCACAAGGACCCCCAGGGACAAAAAAACATTTTTTTTAAAAATCGGCGGGATGCGCGGATCCCGCCGTAAAAAACGAACGCGGTCTCCGCGCTTCGATGGTATTTGGCCCCCGGGTGGGCCAAGTCCCGGGGGCATGAGGGGGTAAATGATAAAATTGTGTGGGGGGACCTCTAAGGCCCCCCCAAGCCCTGGGGACCGCCACCCCCCGGGGCTTTGAAATACAAATGGGGCGGGAGGGCACTGGGCCCTCCCGCAGCCCCGGGGACCGCCACCCCCCGGGGCTTCTTTTTCAAAAAAATTAAAATACCTGTGTGGGGGGGCTCGAGCCCCCCACATGCCCCAGGGACCGCCACCTCCCGGGGCACTAAGAATTGAAATGTGGGGGTCCGTTTCGGACCCCCAAGCCCTGGGGACCACCACCTCCCGGGGCTTTGCAGATGTTGGGAGGGGGCCGCGCGGCCTCCTCCTGGAGCCTGTGATGGCCCTGGGGACCACCACCCCCAGGGCCGGCTCCTGCAGTGTCCCGGGGTGTCCACCCCGGGACACTGCTGTTTGCTATGGCAGGGCAGGAGCCTCGCTGCTCCCGTCCTGCCATAGCAAACTTGCTTTGAATTTTGGAAGAGAGGCAGAAACCTGCTCTCTCTTCCAAAATTCAAAGCAAATAGCTTCCACACGGGAGCTGCATCTAAGCAGTTCCCCGTGTGGAAAGCAATGCCGGCTCCCACAGGATGCGGGGAGCCGGCGGGACCTTGGGGGATTGGGGACCCCCACGGTCCCCAACGGATAGGGCCGGCCCCGGGGATCGGGTCCCCGGGGCAAGTAGTGGACCGGGAGGGGCCACCCAGCCCCCTCCCCAAAAATAAAAAAATAAAAAAGGCCTGAGGAGGGGGCCATGCAGCCCCCCTCCTTAAGAAAATAAAAAAAAAGTGTGGCCATGCCCCGGGGGATGGGGTCCCCGGGGCCGGAATCGGCCACGGGAGGGGGGCTACGCGGCCCCCTTCCCGTTTACTTTTTTTTTAAAAGGGGTAAGGCCCTGGGGGATGGGGTCCTCAGGGCCCAAAAATAGGAAAAAGAAGGGGGCCACACAGCCCCCTTCTAAAAAAAAAGATCGTGCCGCAGGCCCCGCCCCCTTCCTTTACCACTCTGCAAATACTGGGGGTCCCTGGGGTCCAACTAGCCCACCAGGTACCTCCAGTCAGCGCCACAGGGCTGCATTGCAGAGAGGTGGTCCAGGCCACGCCCCTTTTTACACCTCTCTGCAACGCAGCTCTGTGGCGCTTACTGGAGGTACCTGGTGGGCTAGTTGGACCCCAGGGACCGTCAGGATTCAAGGGACTTAATCCCCCAACTTAAAACGCACCACGGGCGCGTTTGCACAGTGGTGAAGGGAGGGGGCGGGGCCTGAGGTGACATGTGTGCAAACACACCCTGTGGCGCGTTTGAAGTTGGGTAATTAATTCCTCTTCAATACTGAGGGTCCCTGGGGGCCAATTAGCCCACAAGGTACCTTCAGTAAGCGCCACAGAGCTGCGTTGCAGAGAGGTGTAAAAAGGAGCGTGGCCTCTGACCACCTCTCTGCAACGCAGCTCTGTGGCGCTTACTGGAAGTACCTGGTGGGCTAGTAGGGCCCCAGGAACCCTCAGGATTCAAGGTGACCTAATACCCCAACTTAAATCGCGCCACAGGGCGCGTTTGCACAGTGGTGAAGGGAGGCGGCGGGGCCTCAGGTGACATGTGTGCAAACACGCCCTGTGGCGCGTTTTAAGTTGGGGAATTAATTCCCCTTGAATACTGGGGCTCCCTGGGGGCCAACTAGCCCACCAGGTACCTCCAGTGCGCGCCACAGGGCTGCATTGCAGAGAGGTGGTGCAGGCCACGCCCCTTTTTACACCTCTCTGCAACACAGCTCTGTGGCGCTTACTGGAGGTACCTGGTGGGCTAGTTGGACCCCAGGGACCCTTAGGATTCAAGGGGACTTTATCCCCCAACTTAAAACGGCCAGAGGGCGTGTTTGCACACATGAAACCTCAGGCCCCCCCTCCCTACACCAGTGTGCAAACGCGCCCCATGGTGCGTTTTAAGAGGTAGTTTTAATCCCCCTGCCCTATTATGTACTAGGGAGTTACAGAGGAGGTCATGCTAATCACAGGGGTACCCCAACGCATAGTCTTCCCTAGTGTATGTAGGTGTTTTAACTGTATTCTAAGTGTCTTTTACCATAGCACTGGCTCTAGGCCTGGTTAGTCAGAGTCAGTTACCACCAGTACCCGTCTGGAAAAGGTGTGGGCACAGGATGATTTTGCAGCAAGGCCTCTTTCTGCTCCTCTGTTGGTTCTTTCTGCACATGTCTTGCTTCTTCCTGGATTTTTCTTCGTCTTGGTGGTCTTCTGTTTCTTTCGACATTTCTTTTGCTTTTTTCTGTGCGTTTTTTCTTCTTTCTTCACATGTCCTACTTCTGTAGGCATAGTTACAAACTAGCATTTGAAAAACCTTTGAAATTCACTGAAAAATCATAGGTTTCAGGCACGTTATAGTTAGAAATTAGCATTTAAAAACCTTTGAAATTCACTGAAAAACCATAGGTTTCAGGCACGTTATAGTTAGAAATTAGCATTTAAAAAACCTTAGAAATTCACTGTAAAAACCATAGGTTTTAGGGAAAGTTATAGTTAGTTGGACATTGCACTCGTACAAAACCCTTGAAATTCCCCCGTTATAGTTAGTTCAGCTAACTATAACTCGCGCCCCCGCAATGCACTGCTGATGACGTCACATATTACATCACTCATGACATGGTCAGTGACATCACTGATGACATCACTGATGACATCTCAAATGACATCACTGATGACATCACTGATGACATCATCCATGTGATAATTTCATGCATCTTCTCACACCCTAATATAACTTTTGATACACCCACTCTAAATTACAGACTGCCATTCTCAAAACCATACACACTCAATACCAATAACTACATACCCACTCACTGATTCTTAGGTCTACACACACACATCTACTCACTCACCCGTACAGTCACTCATACTTACAGTCACTCAGTACAGGACTATCATATGCACTCATACACCTATATAAACACTCACACATGGCCACTCATCCATAGAGGTACTCACACACCTAGGGGCCGATTCCGATTTGGGCCGGAAATCTCTCCGACCGAGCCGGACCCGGAGAGATTTCCGACCGAATCGGACCTGTGCAGCCTGACCGAACGAGTACGATCCGTCCGTATGCTATCGTACTCGAGTCGGTCGGACTCCCATTGAAGTCAATGGGCGCCGGTCGTACAATGCGTACGCGGGCTCCCATTGCCTCAATGGGTGCGAGGCGAACGAGGGCGCCCCCTACAGCGGGTACGCGGCAAATCGACTCGCGCCGTACACGCACAGGTAGGGGGGACCCATGGGTCCCCCCTGTGTGCGACTCGCGTGGCTACGCGTACAGGGGGGTCCGACACGGACCCCCGAAGTACGGCTCCGACTGCTCTTTCGAGCCGGACGGGCGCGTGTCGGTCGGACTGCTCGCGGCGCGCATCGTACTTACCCGGCCGGGGAACGTCTCCATTGCGCGGTGCGAGTCATGTCCGAGCGGAGTCGGTCGGTGCGGTTCGACCCGGGAACGAGTCGGTCGGAGCGGTTGGGATGCCCGAACGAGTCGGTCGGCGATTTCGCATCGTACTTCGCTCGTCTGGACGCGCTTACGAATCGGTCGGGAAATAGGGCTCCGAATCGGATCCGGTTATGCCGAATCCGATTCGGAGCCCTACCGGCCGAGATCGGAATCGGCCCCCTAGTCAGTCATGCAAAAAATTAATCACACACCCATTTACTCACCTATACAGTTATACACACACCAGCTCACTTACTCATACAAATACTCGCACATTCTTACGCTCTTATACAATAACTGATACAAGCACACACGCATCCATACAGTCACTCTCACAATCACACACTCTCACTTATAGCCATTTAAATACTCTAACACACATATATACTGCCTTTTACATATGTAGTTACTCGCACATGTACCACTGAGATATACATTCACTCACTAACACACCCATACACACACTTACCCACCCAAGCAGTCCATCACAGATGCACTCTTGAAATCATGCACCCAGTGAATCACCCACTCACACATCTATGTACAGAGTCACACACACCCCACCCACACAAACACTCAGGCAGCCATACAGATACTCAGAGAACCAATCAATAACCCATATAGACACTCATGTAGCTATTCGCAAATCCATGCATCCACTTACACACCAACAGACAGACGGATACAGACATTCACACAGTTTAGTCACTAACCCATGCATTCAGTAAGATACGTTTAATCATTCACTTGTAGAGTCAGTCACGCACGTACTAAATCATCCATTCAGACACTTATACACCCACTCATTCTTCAATACGCCTTTCCCTTTATATATTAAACATATTTAAACTTTACAGAAACACACAGTCACTGGATGATGTCATCAGTGATGTCATCAGTGATGTCATTTGAGATGTCATCAGTGGTGTCATTAGTGATGTCACTGACCATGCCATCAGTGATGTAATATGTGACGTCATCAGCAGTGCATTGCGGGGGCGCGAGTTATAGTTAGCTGAACTAACTATAACGGCGGAATTTCACGGGTTTTGTACGAGTGCAATGTCCAACTAACTATAACTTTCCCTAAAACCTATGGTTTTTACAGTGAATTTCTAAGGTTTTTTAAATGCTAATTTCTAACTATAACGTGCCTAAAACCTATGGTTTTTTCAGTGAATATATATATATATACACATATATATATAGATATATATAGATATCTATATATATATGAAAGCTCCAAAATCCAGTGACCCATATAATCACAGGAGAGGCACTCACGGGGGTGAGTTCTTACTTTTTATTTTTGAACTCGTGCAGCAAACAAAGGCGTTTTGACTGTCGCCTTCCTCAGTGTCATCAGGCGCGCCGGAAACAAACATCGCTTTTCATACGTAAATGCATAAACATAAACAGAGGACTAATTTATGTGCCCATTGCTTATACATCAACGCCATCAGTACCAGTTATTGTAACAATTGCATATCATTTCATTTCTACACACAGCGGGTACTTAAATACATTTATGCAGTTCGAAATTTATAAGGAAGCCATTAATGTGTCATCACAAGTGAAGAAATTCATTAACATTATGGAGTGTTATGGAGGTACTGAAGACAAGTGGACAATATGTCCTCATCGAGTGGTGAAACGAAAGAAGAGAATGATGGTGAGAGACAGGGAAAAGAAAGAGGAAAAGAAAGGAGAGAAAAGGAAACAGGGGTTAGCTGGTATTGAATGTCCTTGTGTAGTCAGAAGAAATACATAATGGGTTACTCTCCAAGATGAACTGCTAGTTCCTCACTGCTGTTCATACCTTGTGGGGTCTTGGTTTGCAAGTCTATAATATAGCATGATTCAAGTCTCCTGAGCCTAGGCACTTATAGTTAGGACCTAGTTTCCATAGGAAAGCATTTTTTGACTTGCCTATATCTTTGTCCCCGTTTGACCAATCTTCATGAAATTTCCAAAAAAGGTGTGCAGGTGATTCCAGATGTGCATGGAGAGTTTCAGGGAGATCCATCAAGTGGGGGCCGAGAAAAAGGGGGGTAATAAAAGTGTGTTTCCCATGTTAATTCCTATAGGGATTTTAGACACGACTACAGCCCGAACTACTAGACGGAATTACACCTAATTTCGCAGAAAGCTAGCTCTTGGGCCAGAAAGAGTGCTTTTTGTTATTTGGTGTAAATCCATAAGGTCGTTTTAGACTTATTAAAAGAAATATAAATTTGTATGTCTAGGGACACGGATCCTCCAAGGATCGAACAGTCCCTCTGGTGATGGTTCACTGACACAACATCGATGTAATAAATATCGATGTAAAAAATATTGAGTAAAAAATATAGACAACAAAAATATCAACTCACACTTAAACAGGTAAGTACAAGAATATCGGCAAGAAAATATCAATGTAAAAATACAGATGTTTAAAATATCGACTTTTATATAAATATAAAATAAAATAATATATATTAAATATTACATTTAATTTTAACAAAATAAAATACATTTAATATACATTTTAATAAAATATAACAAATAAACTTAATAAAAAGATAAACACACAAACATAATTATGTATACATATATATTTACTTTAAAACAATTAATAAACTATTATTTTTAATTTATGTTAAAAGTTTAAAATTATATAAAAAATAAAAAATATATCAATGATTTAAAATATTAAAAAAAACAAAAATCTATAATAAATTAAAACATTAAACTATTAAAAAATATTTAAACTTAAATTTCACAATACAGTTAGTGCAACAGTAGGGAAAGTGTTGGATAGCGGAGGGGTAAAAATAAATATTCCCACTCCAATGAGTGCAACAGTAGGGAAAGTGCTGGATAGCGGAGGGGTAAAAATTACTATTCCCACTCCAGTGAGTGCAACAGTAGGGAAAGTGTTGGATAGAGGAGGGGTAAAAATTACTATTCCCACTCCAGTAAGTGCAACAGTAGGGAAAGTGTTGGATAGCGGAGGGGTAAAAATTACTATTCCAACTCCAGTGAGTGCAACAGTAGGGAAAGTGTTGGATAGCGGAGGGCAGTGAGTGCAATAGTAGGGAAATTGTTGGATAGCGGAGGGGTAACATTTACTATGCCCACTTCAGTGAGTGCAACAGTAGGGAAAGTGTTGGATAGCTCAGGGGTAAAAATTGCTATTCCCACTCCAATGAGTGCAACAGTAGGTAAAGTGTTGGATAGCGGAGAGGCAAAAATTACTATTCACACTCCAACAGTTAAAAATAAATAAAAAATATTAAACATTTTAAAAATTATAAAAATTAATAAATAATATTTTAAAAATGGAAAAATAATATAAAATATAAAAAAGGAAACATATTATAATATCAATCACATATAACAAATACCTACAAATATTATATAAAATTAAATAATACATTTTTAAAAAATTATTCTTTTAAACTAGAAAATATTTACAAACAAAAACATTAATTAAAACATAAAGGTATTTATTCTATTTCCTACACTATAACACAACTCCAATAACAACACACTTCAACATTTTAAATTAAATTTACTTCCATAATTAACATCATTAATAATCAATTGAATAATATTAATTTAAAAAAACTAAGCAACATTAATTAATTACACACACTTTTAGCACTATAATGTCCACAACACACACCTAAATTAAACTTTAAAATAACAAAACACAATTAAAACGTATTTTTAAATGAAAAACTATTACTATTAAAAACGAATTATAAAGTAATTAAAATCTATTTAATACCCACCCTTCACCCCTTTAAAAGTAAAAACAACACACAAAAAATAAACAATTACTCAAAATAAATATCAAATAATTAACATTAATTAACAACTATATATTAAATAAACACAAATTACTTCCCATCATTACCCCTATAAACAACACAATTGCCATAATACATTTTTAATTACTTTATTTAATATCAATTAACAAATAATTATTAATAATAAACTACTTAACACCCTTTACCCCTATAAACCACAAAACACACACCTAAAATTAATTACACAATTACCATAATTAATTACCAATTCATTAATTATAATTAATTAACAATCAACTATTAATTCATCATTAAAAAATAAATTACTTCCCACCCTTTACACCTATAAATACCAAAACACACACTTTATAATTAATTACACAATTACCATAATTAATTAGAGATTAAATGATTATTATTAATTAACAACAAATTATTAATTAATGAATAATAATTACTTTACACATTTAACACTATAACATCTCAATTAAACAAATATTAATACATAAAAAATAATCAATTAATTTAATATAATTAAATTACTTCCCACCCTATTCCCGTATAAACCCACAACCCGCTACGGAACTAAAAACGCATAATTCAAATAGAAAAAAATTCATAACTACTAAAAATTTAACACATATATTAAAAATACAAACAATTCTCATACAAAAAACATACATCACATACATTTAAAAAATAAACTAAAATTCATAACACTAATTAAAAAATCGATATTTTTAACAACTATATTTTTGCAAACGATATTAAATAGTTCGATATTTTTAAAATCAATATTACTTACCTTCTTTAGATATTCTTGACCACGATATTCTTGCTGTCGATATTTCTGAACCACGATATTTCTGACTCGATATTTGTGCAACTCGATATTCTGTCTGCACACCTCTGGTGATATCTGATTGGCTGCCAACATTTCAAGCAGGAAGTGTTGGCAGCCATCTTGGGACTCAGCTTCAGTCGAGTCCCCAAAAACAGTTAGAAAAAAAGAAAAGGGGGCACAGTAGGAATACCCTGACCCCCAAGTCCTCGTCTTGGGGTCCAACTGGGACCCCGCCAGAGAAAAAAGCATTTCGTTTTTATTTGTGCCCCGAAATCGTGACAGAGTTGCAAATCTGTGGTAAACATTTTTTAAAAAACAAGCACGGTCTGAAATAATAGAGATCTACTAATACCATGATTATCTGATGGAATTCCACCGTTCATTGCTCGTGAGAACATGGCTAGAACTATGAGCAATGCTCTTGTAACAGTGCAGTACGTTTGCATTGCCATCAGTTAAAACAAATGTTTCCAGGGCTCCATTGGTAGCTTTCAAGGGATGGAAGAACGAGCTGAACACACTTTGGAAAGCAACACTTGCATGGGTGTCTTCCCTTGTGCTAGCATGTGTGTGCAAGGCGTAGTCATGAATCGGGGATAGCCACTGCTACCCCTGGCATGTCCTTTGCTACCCCCGGGACGTGCTTTATTACTCCTGGTCTCAAGGATTATGACAGCAGCAGGAGAGGCGTAAAGAAGTGAACAGCAATGACATTGTGATGAAGGGTGAGTGCTGACATTTCCACTACTCCTGGCATTTGGGTGAATATGGTGGAGGTGATAACTTCAGTGCATGTGGGGTGTGTAAGCACAGGGGTCAAGGACTCACCCATCTATTCACCTCTGTTCACACAGGTGTGTAACTGAGAGGATTCTTAAATTCATGTCTCCTCTACAAGCAGCTCGCTGATAGTGGAAAGAATTCACTTCAAGGCACTTGTGTTCTTTTAGTCCAGAAACTGGCATCACAGAGAGCTGTGACTCTTGTGTATTGTGAGTTTATGTTAACATGGAATATCATAAAATGTATTTAATTTAATATAGAACTTTAGAGTTGTTGTTTTAAATATATTGTGCTTAGTTGGCAGAAGAGGCGATGAAAAATTGCATGTTGGCTATTTGAATAAATGCCTTTATTGTATAAAAATAAAAGTTCTAAATAAAATTAAAATAAAAAACATTTTGAAGGAAGGTACTTTTTATTGTGATTAATATTTTAGTACATTTTTAGACAGTAACTTCATTTAGTCATTAATGCCTGGTAGTTGGAGCTAACTACTGCATTAAATAACTGATTTAGAAAATGTGTTAAAAATCGTATGCACGCTGGACAAAACATTTGTCACAATGTGCTCTACGCATGTGCTTACATGTAGGTGTGTTTGTGCACGATCGGTGCACAACATACGAGAAAGCATGGGATCGCGCTACTCCGCAAGCTGCGTAATTAACAAATAAATGTATGATATAGATCAAAACGTGTTTATGGAAGGCAATGGAGATAGAGATGGTGAGGTCAGAGATTATGTGTGCACGTGTGTGTGTGTATGTGTGTGTGTAAGAGGTGGAGGGGGAGAGACCACGGGAAAGCGTTTGTCTGATCAACCTGTTTTTTCATGGGTGTTGTGTGAGAGAGCCTGGAAGAGAGGCGAGACCAAAAGAGAAAACAGAGAGAAATTGGAAATCATGGTAAGGCGAAGAGAGAGAGTTAAAGAAAGTGAGAGTGAAGGAAAGAAAGGATAGGAAGACAGAGAGGGAATGAAAGAGAAAGGATACAATGAAGAAGAGAGGAAAAGGAAAGAAAAGTGTGCATCTATTAGTGGGTGAGATAAAGAAGGAAAAAGACCTATGAGAAAGAAGGGGAAGTAAGAGCTGAAAGAAATGTATGAAACGGGAGACAAAATGAAATAGAAATGGGAAAAGAGATGGGAAAGGCTGATAAGAGGAAGCGAGAGAAGCAAAGAGTGTGTGTGTGCACGTGCGAGGAAGAGAGGGCTGAGTGTAAAATGATTTAAAACTCACTGGAGCGCCAGTTTCAGCATGCACAGATAGCACAGAAGTGCACGTGAATGTCTGTCTCTGCGTGCACTAAACCTGTACGATGTTTGCCTTGTCTACACCCGGTCATGTTCTCTGCAGTATCTAATGCCGATTGGTGCTGCTGTACTGTTCATATCTCGCTGGACTAGAAACAAGCTCTGATCTGTGCTAAACTGACAGCCAGTGTTAACGGATGTTGAGGCACGACATATGGCAATCCCTCTCAGAGAAGGGGGATTCTGGGAACACTCGTGTGTGAGGCAAGAACAACATGTCCACAGCCCAGCCACAGTTCCCCAACAATTCTAATAAATGACAATAATGAAAGTGTTTAAATTGTTCTGGAGACCCAGAATGGTAACACAACATAGACAAAGACTGGACATAACAAATGTTAAGCATCTGTAATCCACACTGTGGCTCTGGAACAAAAGGTGCAGGAGGTGCTGCAGCACTCCCATTAAATTTGAAAGATTCTACATGGAGAACGAATAATAAAGGAGCCATTTTAATGTTTTTCTACTGCCAGCATTTGTTGACTTTTGAAAGACAGGCTCACACATTTCCCTTATGCCTTTAGTGAAGTGGATGATGTCATCAGTGATGTAATCCGTGTCATCAGTGATGCCATTGACCATGTCATGACTGATGTAATATGTGAGGCCATAAGCAGTGCATTGAGGGGCCATAAGTTAAAGTTAGCTCAGGTAACTATAACTGCTGAATTTCTTTGGTTTTGCACAAGTGAAATCTGAGCCTAACTATAACGTCCCTGTAACCTTAGGTTAAAGTTTGATGTGAAAGTAAGCCAGTATGGTGACCATCATCCACTATACCTGACGCTCAGATTAAGCACGATGCATCAGGAGGAGGTGTGCCTAGCTGCTAATATAAAGACTCAGGTTGAAAATGGAATTTCAATAAAATGATCAGGCGTTAACGTCTCCCTATTTATGGACAAAATAGTAAAAATAGGCAGAAAGATATAAATATCTGCATGGATGGAACTAACTTACATATCATTACAGCATTCTGCAATATTGCGCCTGCAATTTCAGGAGACTTAAAAATAAAAAGCATGCTCACCAAAAACCTAGATGGTTTGATTAACAGTGATCTAAATTAAATCAGGCACTAAAGAAAGCATTAAAAGCCAAGCCTAGAGATAGGGAAAGGGTGGGATTTCTGCGGAATTCATATGAACAGATTTTAAACAAAAGGAAAGTCCAAATACGGGAACTAGCATGGGAAAAAATCGTCCAAGGAGCGGACACACCGGATACAACGCTATTTTGGAAGACACTTAACCAACCGCTGCTAAGATTGAGACTCTAGTACAGCCCACAGATTGGCTAATACACTTTGAACCAATTTTCAACCCTAACAATGAGAAACTTCTACCCCCGAAAACAGAAATGTTACAGGTATTGATACACCCAACATGGCCCCCATTACTTTAGATGGAATTAAAATTGCCGTAGATCGAAGTGCGAATGGGAAGGCACCAATCCCTGATGGGGTACCTATTGATATTTTTAAGGTTGATATTGATTTTTGGCCCCAATTTTATTAAGAGTCTGCAATGCAATGGCGGGAGGTGTATTGCCTGCATCCTGGGTAGAGAGTGTTATTGTCGCAATCTTCAAGAAGGTTGATAGAGGTGACGCAAAATGCTACCGACCTATATCCCTACTTGATTCAACATCAAAATTGATGGGAAGAATTCTCCTAGAGAGATTAGAAACTTGGGTAGGTGACAACAAAGCCCTCGCTGAAACCCAATATGGATTCAGGAAGGATATAGGGACCATCGAGCAGTGCATCAATCTCGAACTGCTGATTGGGAAATACACGCTCTCTAAAGAGGGTCATCTGCATCTATGTTTTATAGATCTAACAAGTTCATTTGACCTAGTCAATCATGCAAAACTGTGGCAGACTCTAATGGGGATGGAAGCCCCTTCTGAGAATATCACTTATTTATTGCAAATATATGGTTTATTAACTTCAAGAGTCCGCTATGGTCCTAAAGGCGAATGTACCCCCCGCTTTAGAGTTACTTGTGGCATAAGGCAAGGCTGTGTCTTCGCACCGCTTTTATTTTCGCTCTATATTAATGACGTTGATAAACGTCTGCAAAAGCTGAACGCTGATGCCCCTAGAATTGGGAAACGCCCTACCCCTGTCCGTTTGTATACGGATGACGCTGTTGTGCTTTCTAGAACAGCAAACGGGCTCCAAATCCTGATAGAAAATTATGTTAATTTTATGAATGAAAAGGACTTAAAACTTAATCTTAAAAAGTCATTCATGATGACATGCGGAAAAGGGAAACCAAAAAGTCAAATTCATCATGTTGGTGGTGTGCCAATTGCTAAGACCTGTTCTTTTTCGTACCTGGGCCTACTTTTTAAACCAGAAGGGCACTGGGGAGCACATATTGACCTTTGTAAACTAAAATTTTCACAGTCAATTGAAGCAAATGGGGAACAAGCCAATTAGGGAAATCGTGACCCTGTATAAGAGTAAATGTCTCACAGGTACTTGCTATGGCGCAGCATTATGGGGGACGGCTAATCACTCTGTACTACAGACTTAGGAAATTATATTTTAAGGAGGTTATTAGCAGTCCCCAATTCAACCCCTTCATAAGTTGTTCACAAGGAATTGGCAGTCTCTTACATTACTGAATATATTAGTACAGCAGCTCTTACTGTTTTGCATGGGATCTGGAGCAAGGCTGGTACCAAATTTACCCAGGAAATCATGATGGATTGCCTTGCTCTCGAACATTACAAAAGAATTCCTTGGTTGCAGTATATTTATAAACTTTTAAAGGAGTGTGACGTGAATGTTGATTCTAAAGATCCTATGGCTATCCAACACTGTAATAAAAGGGACCTAAAACTTCAGCTTGTTGGAGCTAGAGAAGCATTAAGAGATATAGCAGCAAGCTCAAAGCCGATGACTAAGACATATTGTGAAGGACCATTTATGTTGGGTACACAACAATATTTACTGCAGGTAACAAATTTACAACACAGGTTTTATCTCATGATGCTGAGAATGGGTACTCTTCATCATTTGATTGCATTTCCCTATATAGGTAAATGGAATCTCAACATTCCAAACTGCCCTTGTGACGAAAAGTCACCACAGTCAACATTGCACTTTATCCTCTTCCGTAATCTTTACAGAGATATCAGGAAACGCGTTTTACGACCTTGATTTATTTATAGTAAATTGTATTTTTATAAACCCGCTTTTAATTATATACGTAGTTTAAAAAATGAAAAGCTATGCAATGCAATAGTCGTTTTTGTACAAATGGCAATGAAAGGAAGTAAAGATAAATCACATCTTGAGGCCCTAATGTATGAAAAAATATAGGTCCTAGTACAGTAGTGTATGAAAAAACATAGGACTAAGTATAGACTGATGCACTTTACTGTAAATAGTCATAGGCCATAACATATATATTCAAAAACTGCTTATTTATTAATATTTGTAAATTAATCTAGTAATTTTTACTGGTCCCCGTCAAAGACTTCTACGACAAATTCACTGTAACCTATCCCATGTACTGTATAATCAATGCACTATTTTAATTGATTTACAAATTACTTTTATGACAAATCTCTTGTTATGTATATGTGTTATTTAATGATATTGTCTATTTTACTTTTTAAGTGATAACAGTTTTTAGAATGCTTTTATGGTTGTAATTTTTAAACCGAATAAAGCTGAATTGAATTGAATTGAATACTGGCCTACCCTTTGATTCTGTTTTCTTTTTTCCCTGTACCCATTTTCCTGTTTATGGCTATATGTGGTACCTGTTTCTGTCCCTTGTTTTCCTGCATTTCTGTTTCTGTGTTTGCCATTGATCATAGTCTCCAGTCTGCACTCTTCTTGATCTGCCCTGTTATATGTAGACTCCTTGTCTTGTGTTCTGTATTCCTGTTTGTCTGCATAATTCTGTCTTGCCTTGTTTGAGTGTGGATCTCCAGTGATCATAGTTCCCTGTCTGGACTCTTCTTTATCTGCCCTGTTATATGCAGACTCCTTGACTTGTGCTCCGTGTTCCTGTTTGTCTGCATATTTCTGTCTTGCCTTGTTTGAATGCAGATCTTTCCCAGTCTTGTTTCCAGTATTTCAGTCCTGTTCCTGACCCTGATTCCAATCCTGCTTTTGCCTGAGCCCAGTTTCTGTTTTGTTGTTTCTTGTTCTGTTCCCTGTTGTTCTGTCTTGTATTGTTATACTGAATTTCATTGATTCCAAGGGTGCCAGTTAGATTCCATGGTCTGTGCCTTTTGCACAGAAAACCACCAAGCACACCTTCTTCATAGGAGCTCCTGGGTATCTGCCAGGACTCTGTTAGATTTATCCGTTTTTTGCTTTCGATAAGATGTTTTCACCTCACAGAGAGATTATTTCTGAGGAGCAGACAAACTATAATTTATGATAGTTTGTCTATTGTTTGCCTGATCTTCCTTCCTGGTGTTTGTGCTTGTGTTTTTCCGGCAGACTTCCCATTTCCTATTCACTGCCTGCTCCAAACTGCTTCAGTCCTCTGCTTCTGCCCTGCTTTCCTTCCATCCTTCAGCTACTCTCTTGTTTGCATTCCCTTCAGAGACAACACACAAAACCAGTATCCAGTCTTGTACCAGTCTCACCTAGCTAATCCTCTGACCGATCACCCTTCTACTTCACTGCTAGATCTCTGACAATATAGTGAACATATTATCAGCATTCATCTCAGGAAGAGATTTTACACAACTCTGCCATAATCAGATTTATGTTAAGGGGTCTCCTCTTAACTTCATATTTGGAGGATTTGATCTTATCTAGGAACCCAGTTCCTGTAGGTTGGTTGGATCCTTACATGATCCAATTTTCAGTGATCCCCAAACATATTAAAATCGGCAGACTAAAAATGAACTTACCAGCTTCCAGAACACACAAATCTATCTTAACAATTTTGTTTTGCAGACTTTAAATCACCTCTCTCTGATCAATCCTGATTACGATGTCAGATCCTCTAGTACTAAACATAATGACTGCTTGTTTGAGGTGCTGGAGGGTCTAATCCCTTTTAAAACAAAGGAAGGGTCTAATCCATTTAAAAAACAAAGGACAAAATGCACAAACCATCTGTTCTCGGGTATTCCAAAGATCCCTTTGAGAATGAACAATTCTTAAGAAAATTGGAAAATAAGTATAAACAATATCCCACCCTTTTTCACGTTGAAACCATTAGGGCAGACAGAAGATGCCACAAGGGTAAAATGTTCAATGCCAAAGACACCTATATTAGATCCTTGATTATTATCATCAAGAACTGCTGGATACAAAGCTTTGATATAATCAAAGTGGCCAAAAACCTCCCTTGTTCCCTTAGACTTGAAGATTCTGCGGTCAAATGCATATGCATAAAACTGCAAAATCAATCAATTATTGGCACCAAAAGCACAATGAATAATATATTCCTCTGAATAACGAAGGTATCCCTTGGTCAAGATCATGAAGCAATGGCTATGTACTTAATGGCAGACCATTTTCGAGAGGTAATAAGAATGACAGGAATATTTTTAAAGGGAAGAGGGAATAATTTCTACAAAAAGGAAGAATTATCTTAAACAGTCAATTGATCTCCCAGACAACCTTACATAGAAAACATCAAAAAGATTAATAAGAATTGTGCATTGAAGGAAACCCCTCACTAGTTTGCTACCAAACCACCTCTCTCTCTCTCTCTCTCTCTGAAACCAGTCACTCATGGCCTTACTCTTCCCTGACTCTAATTGTTAATGCATCATGAGTGACATGAGTCCTTTTATCTGTTTACCCTATGCAATGCAGAGACTGCTGCATGCGTAATCAAGACCAGCTCTGAAAAATGTAAACAGTTCCATTAATAGATTAAAAGTAATGCCCTTAAACACCAACTATTTGATTTAAAGATCCATTCAAAATTTCATATTATCCATCTCTAAAAATAACACCAATCAAAATCTCGTTTTGTCAGCTAGAGATATATATCTATCCCTGCTGTTGAACAATCATGGTCACCTCTATGCCTCTAAAGATATCATTTAATGAATTTTTACATGTTAAATACCATCACAGTGGGTTTCATAGAATGGTTGGGATAGCTCACAAATTTACCCAGGAGTGAGGCCAGGCTACAACACAGCATAGGGTAAGATATTGGATAACAACACCCAAATTAACTAAGTTGTATACCACTGGAGAATAATAAAAGCAGAATATTATAGGTTCAGATACAAGAAGATGCCTGCAAGTGTGGTGGCTGTTCTTTAGCAGGTAAAGGAGAAGGCAGCAATGCATCTGATCGAGAAATCAGGTCCCTGACTTGCTCAGTGAATTATGGTACTTGAGGATACAACGCTTTCCCCAGGAGGGGTTTTTATTTGACCCTGTGGAGATGTTTCCTTACACAAAAAACTGACGTTACAAAAATTTATTTTGGTCAACCCAAAGGCAATTGTAAGGTCGTAAGACTAATGGGTATCAAAGCATCTGTTATGCAGCAGTAGTTTTAACAAAAAGTATCCCTATAATGGCCTTACAACTTCTACAACTTGCCATGCCAGCTAGACTCAATTGGCCATAGTCAAAAATTGCACTCTGAGGTAATTGAAGTAGTACTACAGTAGTGTGACTCGTACTACAAAAATGACATTAACTAACCTAAGTGAAGAGACTTTTGCCTTGTCCACTCCTATCTTTTCTGTCTAGAGGTCTCCGCCATGTGTTTGGTGGTATGCACTGATCTCCACATACGTAGATCTTCATTTTAGTAGTACATGTGGAAGGGGCAAGAGGCTGCAAAATGAGGAATAATTGCACTTAAATTAGAAGGTTTAGGGAGCGGTAACGAGGGTTATAGGGAGAGCCATATAAATGCAAAACATACGGCCATGCAGAAAAAGCCTACACGTATCTATTCATAAGTCGCCTCTAAAGCTTTGCCTTGTAAGGCCACAGGGCAGGGTGCTAATATATAAAAATAGGCCACACTGCATATTGGGGTTATAGTGATTCACAGTGAAATAAACCCCAAAATCTATTTCAGTGTTAAGGCTTTGTTTGGCTTTTCCTGGACAACACTAGAAGGGATTCAATTTTTTATTTCCTAACTCCGATGGTAATAACACTAGAAAATGTTTGAAAGTTATTTCTTCCTTAAATTCTAAAATCTGATTCAATTGTGAATTCAAAATTTGAACTTAAATGAAAGGAGCTAGTATGTGTATCATTGGTTTGGAGAGTTATCAAATCTGGCTCAGAGGACAATAGCCTGGCTCTGAACCTAGAAAGGGCAATTACATTGTAGCTGCTGACCACGTAGTAGGGGGTTAGCTATCTGGGAGTAGACAGGAACAGGTGGCAGAAGAAACAGCATCTTTAGCGTTACCTCTTTTGATTTGGAGATGCTAGTAAGGGTTTTTCCCATTCTCCTATAATTTATTTAGATAAGCTCTTATCCCAAGGAGCTCATCGAAATAGATAAATAGCTAAAGAGCCAAAGAGCCTGGCAGCAGCTGGGTTCTACCATCTTGAAGCAGTGTCTGCAGGTTAATTTGAGAGTAAGAAAACAGGAAGTCCTGCTAAATGAGATGGAGGGCTTTGACAAATAGTTAGGACTGAGTAGAATTTCTCAAATCACTGGCACATCATAAATCTATAAATCTGCCTCCTACGCCTCCTCCTCCCAGAAAGTTACTGGACCTAAACAAGGCTGCACCTGAAGAATAAGACCTGACTGGAGTAAGACTCCTGATTCGAGACTGGGAAGACTGGAAGAAGAGAAATCACCCAAGCTCTCAATGACTCAGAGACTTCTGAATCATGCTGGCATCCAGGGATTGGAACTGTTCTCTAAGGGTGAAGTGGTTGGCCTCCTGTATGCCTGATTCAGGGACACAAAAAGCAGAAGGACGTCTGATTCTAAAATGTCTCAACGAACCAGAGAGGACTGGACCCAGCAAGAGACACAGCGGGATTGAGACCTGGTCACTAAAAGCCTACTCCAAAGGAGCTAGAGGCTACAGGGATGATGACTAGGAACGTTTCCAGCATGTGGAAAAAGTGGTGACTTATTTATTTTGTCTATTTTCGGAGGACCACAATGAGGTGTTAAGGTGTGCCAAAGGAGGTCATACCTGAAGCGGGCAGGAAAACAACATTTGTCCAGCTCAGAGCTTTTTGCAGCACTGAAAACTAGTTCTGCAGGTCTTTGAAGCAAAGGTTTGGTTATGGCTGTCAACGGTTTGTCCAATTTTGAGCTATTGGAGCAAAATCAATTACATTTGGAGCCTCCTGACCACGTCTGCAATATTGAGGGACCCTCACTAGCCCTGCCTCGAAACTTGCCCCACTGAAAGATTTTGGCTTCCATTTCAAAGACTAAGCGCAAAGGTAAAAATTTTGACCAGAATGACTTGCTTGGTATAGCTAACCTCCTCTCCATCTTCGTCAGCCTGAAATTGCTCCTGGCTCCCAGTCATCAGGGACTTCAGATTACCGCTTTACTTTTTCTTTGACTGAACACTAGAAAAATTCACATTGCAGGTACTTCATAACATATTTGAATAGTTTGTGTCTTTTTGCTCATTATAATTTTTCCTATGTAGCTACATTGTTTTTGAAATGTTATTGTGTTGTGTTCTTTTCTTTAAAATTGTTAGTACTACTTGAACTTAACATCCACTTTAGTGGGCAGTGCCTGCTGCTTGCGCCATAGCTACCAGGGGTTGACCAGAGATTGTCTCAGAAACATGTTTTGAACTAACCAAAGTGGATTTCTTTAGATGTGAGGGGTATATATCTTCTCAAAATAATAGCTCAGTTCTTGACAGCACATTTAGCGTATTTTTTAGGTTTTTTCTACTTATGCTGTTTTGTGTCATTTTCACCTACAGTAGACTTGTCTGATCAGAAGATACTTGGCGGAATGGTGAAGCTTGTGTGTGCCATAGATACATGCACTGGGATTACAATCTTCACTGTGTCACTTTAAAAACTGTATCTAAAAAACTTTGAACAGGTATATCATGTCATCATTGTCCATGGGGGCAAACCTAGCATAAAAGGTTTGTGGAGATGATCACACTGGAATATTTCTCAGTATCTACTGAAGTATTAGGAACATTATGAGTATTTTGCATGGTAAAAATGTGCAATCTCACCTATTGCCATTTAACATTAGAGAAAAACTTCTGCAGCCCCTAGACAAAAATAAGAATACAGCCTCCATCCTCCTCAGCTCAATTTCTCAGCTGCTTATGACAGTGAAGGACCATGGTATGCTGCTGAGCAGGGTCAAGGAAAATGTCTGAGTCACAGACTCAATGGTGGAATGGATACATAGCTGTTCCTCCAGCTGCAGCAAACAAATTTTAATTGGGTCAAGGGACTCTTCACCTCAGTTGCCATTATGTTGTGGAGTACCACAGAGGTCAGTTCTTTTATACCTGCTTTTCCACAGCTAAATGCACCCTCTGGCACATCTCCTTAAGCAGTAGCAGATGAACATCCAAATGTATGCTCATGCCTTTCACATCTACCTTTTGCAAGACAACAGGTTGGCAAATCATGATAGCTTTCTCGCCTGTCTGTACCACATATTTTTCTAGATGAAAGGTTTCTTTGGCTGAAGAATGCAAGATTTAAATCATGGTTAAAGGAACAAGATCTTGCTTCACTGTATTCCATTTGAACCCCAATTTAGTAGCATTAGATTCTACCACACTGAAAGTCAAGAACTTGGGAGTCATGTTCAGCTCACAACTCTCCATGAACGCAGTGGCGGTAAGTATAAATCTGCATCATATCTTCCTATGAATGGTCAAAGGGTGGAGTTGCCCAGAACCTTTGTGATGGCCTATTTATGCATTTGTACATTGTTTACCCCCTGCTCCAGAAGAAACTCACTAATAAGCCACAAAGACTCCAGAACTAAAAGTTAACCTAACCACATAAATTCATACTGAAATGTACTTCAAATGGATCCCAGCAGAAGAACAGATAAAGTTTAAAGTCCTCTGTACCAGGCACAAGGTTTACCGTAGTCCCCTCCCCACTGCTTGCTCAGCAGAGACCTCCCATGAGCAATGGCAAACATTATCTCTAATGAAGCACTGAGTCATTATAAACAAGGCAGTAGATATATAGGAGTCCAGGGACCCACGTTGCAGAACCCAAAGCTTCATGGCATTATCAAATGACACCTCTTTCTGGAAAGGCCTGAAAACTGAACTTTTTCAGAGTTTATGGAGCTAAATCCCACACTTTTAAGTTGTGCCCCATTATTATGGAACCAGAACACTCACTTCACCAATTGGGCACTAGCCCCACTTTTCTGAGTTTCATTTATTGCCCTGAAGTAGCTGGAGGCAGTGAACACATAAATTAAATGTTAGGTTAGCCAATAGATATGAGTCTGCCAATGGTGAGTAATCAAACCTCACTGGACATGTGCAAGGCTTAAATAGGACTGAAAATCGGCATTCCTATATTAGTTGTTACACATTCATTATATTTTTAAACTTTCAACCATGTGAAATGGCAACTGCTGCGGGAAAAATCTGACTCACCTTTCACATTGGCATGATTGTTGAAGTGTCATGTGAAAATCTTTTCCTCCTAAAAACTGAGGATCATCAATATACTATTAAGGATAATTGGGTTTCTCCCGCCGTTTTAGTGCGTTAGCGTTATTGCTGGCGAAACGCGAAGTGGCATTGAACTGGGGGAGTAAACGCCCGCCGATGCTACAAGGCTGGATATTGAGTATGACCTATTGTAACACCAATAGCAAACTTTATTCACAGCTGCAACCCCCAACATCCAGACCACTTGATATATGGCAACCCTTTCGTTCATACCTACTAGCACAAACATCAGTCGGCTCTCAGATAGAGCAAACCTCTCAGGCAGGTACACCTTGGGAAGCCGAGCAGAATCACCAGCATCAATGAATAGTAATTGTGCATTTGCTAAAACGTTTTGTGTAATCATTATTGTGACAGGACAGATGATGTTGTAATAGGTATAACTCAACTAGAACCACATGGACCATATGTGCACTATTGTTTATTGAGAAAATGATAAATAAAGCTTTAAAAAAAAAAAAGGATAATTGGGTTTTGCCCCAAAAAAATGAGCAGCCATTTTCCCTTTTTGAAGTTCCAGCTGAACTACCACCCATCCCACCTGCTCAACCTGGGCATGAATTATCACCTTGAGCCCCCATTTCTTCAAAATAAGGACTTCCACCTCCTGGTCTGATTTTCACCTATGATTGCATCGCACTTCCATCCAGCTAACCAGATCAAATACATTCATTTATTTCTTTCATTTCAATGTTATTCTTGAATAGAAATAAACCTAACTCATGAATATGGTTAATTTAAAAAAAGATTTTAATCAATTAATTTTAACAAAAAATATGGCACGCCGCCCCCTTTCCATTTTCGAAGTACTTTCACAAATTAGTGCCACTTTTTCAATATACTTGCAGCTGTTTTCTCCTAATCTAGTCCTTAACTAAACCTAATACATTTTCCACCCCAAATGCTCGCCAACCTGTAGTGAAAGTAGGTAATCATACACACCTGTTTGTGCCTGCTCATGCCTGCTGCAGCAATTGAATCAAAACATTTTACTTTGGCCCTAAGAGTAAGGTTGTGAGAAGTTGTAAAGTTTTTTCTCGAAACTTGAAATCTTTAAGAAGTTCATTGCCAAACTTTGAAACTTCATAATGTTGCAAAGTTGGATGCTTTCTCTACCTTTTCATCAATGTCTAGGACCCGATTTAGGTACTCTGTCTCAAATGCTAAGAGTACTTTGTCTGTCAGAGGGCAGAGTGCAGTGTATTTAAAGAGTTGGACATGTATTTTTCATGTCTTAGTGGTGAAAATCTCTAAAATCCGTTTTTCACTACTGAACGGCCTACCTCTCCCATAGTATAACATTAGAGTTACCTTATTACATTACCTTATTACATTTTATAAGTGTAATTTTCAAATGGGAATAGGTGACCAAGTCATGTTTGGTGTCTATGAAATTGTCATGATAAACCGTTTTTAATGGTAAAGTTGAATTTTGAAAATTGCACTTTTAGAACGTTGGCATTTTCCTGCCCTTATCCTTTTGTGCCTGTAGCCTGGCCTGGGTCACATAACTGACAGACTTTGTGAATTTCTCCCAGAGAGACACACAATGGAGGGACTAGGTGTGTCTGAATGGGCTATATACTGCCAGGATGAGGGTTGGAGCTGAGCACAGCCCCACTTGCAACTGAATTGCCTGTGCTCTGCCTTCACACAAAGGGCCTAATGACCCTACGTTGTTACGGTAGCCAGCTTGGAGCCAGGGCACGGGAGTCAGGAAATTGCATGCACTTCTAAGCCACTGCTCAGAAGCTTCTCCCACCTTCCACAGCCAGGGCACCAGGGTATAAAAAAGGGACCTCAGCCACCAACTCTTCAGTACACTTCTGTACCTGTGGATACTCTGCCAGGAAGAAGGATTGCTGTGTTGCTACAAGGACTGCCACTCTGCTGAACTGCTGCTCTAAAGTGACTGCTACTCTGCTGTACTGACCTGCTGCCTGCTGTCCTCTTGCCTGGCGAAGAAGAACTGGACCTGCAGCTT
This sequence comes from Calotriton arnoldi, assembly GCA_963921515.1. Classification (NCBI taxonomy): domain Eukaryota; kingdom Metazoa; phylum Chordata; class Amphibia; order Caudata; family Salamandridae; genus Calotriton; species Calotriton arnoldi. The sequence continues at coordinate 1,487,411 of CAWUFW010004055.1, forward strand.
CTTCTTGAACCCAGGGTCAGGCATGCCTTCACGCAGTAAGCCATGCGCACTGCAGTTCTTCCTGGAATTGAACCGGAGCAGCCGAGCAGCGGTAGGCAAGTGGAGCGATCCACAGCAGCAGGAGCAGAGCAGGTAAGAGTCAGGACACCATGGGACTGGAGGAGAATGGTAAGTCTTTTACTCCGCTCAGCACTGCAGGCACTGGTCTACTATGCGGGAGGGAGAGGGTGTGGGTGGTTTAGCGGGATGGGGCGGGGGATTTAGCGGGAGGGAGAGATGGAGGGAGGGGGGCCCAGGGGGTTAGCCGGGGGTGAGGGCTGCGGAGGCAACAGGGGGGGCAATAAGTTACTCCTCCAGCCACAGAACTCTGCGGAATTTCACAGAATTTTCCGTGGAGTGCTACTACACCAGCTACGCCCAGGGTTACACATTACCTCTAAGTTAAGCCTGACTGCTCTGTGCCAAGCTGTCAGAGGGATGAGCACAGATTAATTTGGGGTTTGCATGTGCCTTACCCTGACAAAGATTGTCAGGGTGACAAGACTCAACTGATTCTTCCCACTCACTGAGGACTCCTCCAACGCCAAATCTAACTTCCACGACACCATGACCAATGTAGCAAAATGGATGAGAGACAACTGCCTCCAACTAAATTATGGCAAAACTGAAGTACTGATCTTTGGAAAGAACTTCTCCACATAGGACCACAGCTGGTGGCCTGCAGAATTCGGATCTACACCCACACAAACTGACCATACAAGCAACCTCGGTATCATCCTCGACAGCCAATTGACAATGAAATGACAAGTCAACGCAGTCACCTCCTCCTGCTTCCACACACTTTGCATACTCCTGCAGAATGTTCAGATGGATCCCAACCAACACGAGAAAGAACGTCACTTGAATACGGCAATGCTCTCTATGCTAGCCTCTCCACCCAGTTCCTCAGAAAACTCGAGATCATAAAGAACGCTGCAGCCAGACTCTTCCTTCCCAAATGAACCCACCTGATAGACCTCCACTGGCTCCCCATCCAGAAGAGCTGCCATTTCAAGATCCTCATGCATGCCTACAAAGCCCTCCACAACCTAGGACCTGCCTATATCAACCATCGACTGAACCTCCAGCAATGGTCTGGACACCTGTGCTCCTCTTCACTCACTCTCACACACACACCCTGCACCTTTCGCAGTCAGAGCGGTGGCCACTCCTTCTTCTACATCGCTGCCAAGACCTTGAACAACCTTCCCCTCCAGCTGCATACAGCCCCCTTGCTAGCAGACTTCAGAAAGAGACTCAAGACCTGGCTCTTCGAAGGAGACACAGTGCCCAGATACCTCTAGGGGTGACAGTGTTGCTCTTTACAAATACTGTTTGATTGATTCAGGGGCTTCCAACCAGTAGCTCGTGAGCTACTGTAGCTCTCTAGCTACCTCTAAGTAGCTCACCTGTGTGCAGCCCAGCTTATAAAAATAGAAAGCTTTTGCTTGGTTGATTTAATATACATGATATAACAAAATTGAAATTATACAACACTAATAATATTAGTAGCTCTTAATGAGTTTCATTGAACATAAGTAGCTCTCAGTACTGAAAAGGTTGGAGACCCCTGATTGATTGATTGATTGATTGATTGTGGTTGCTGCTTGACCAGGGCTCACACCCCAGGCAACCAGGAACCCAATTTCTTACAATCTAGGGGGCATATTATCAAGAAACGGGGCTAAAATTATCGCAAACTGCCGCTAAAGCAGCGATAATGGGCGTTTGATAATATGCCCTTGAGAATTCCAATAGAAGCTCATGTTCTGGTGTCAACATGGGCTTCTATTGGAATTCTCAAGGGCATATTATCAAGCCCATTATCGCCGCTTTAGCGGCAGTTTTCTGCCGCTAAAGCGGCGATAATTTTAACGCCGTTCTTGATAATATGCCCCTTAGTCTGCTCATTTCATTCAGAGACATGTTGACAAAAAGTTTTTTTACTGACAGAGCTGCTGCTAGTTTTGTCTATTGAAAACATATTTTGACAGACCAATGGAGTAGGGGTCGTGTAAGTAAGAACATTACACTGCCTTCCCTATTCACCATGAACAGTGTAATGCCATTTTTTGTGTCCATCATCAGAAAAACAATGGTGGTGAGGGTCGGGAACAAGAAGTAATGACCCCCACATCCTGGAATACAACTCCCAGGGTGTGGGATAATTAGTCTTTTTGTTTTAAAAAAACAAACTCCCATTTTGGGAGTTTGTTTATGAAACAAATTGAAAAGTTTGGTAAACAGCCATCAAAACTGACGGCGGCCACCCAACAAACATTTTGTACATTTTAATGGACCACTGTGATGGAATTTCCATTAAATGTATAGAGATGTGTTGGAAAGTGGGTTATTAGTAGTGGCAAATATGCATCTGTCACTGGCAATAAGGCCACTAACACAGTCTGAGGCTCAGTATAGTTCTCAATAAATTATTCCCATGTTCAACCCTTGGTAGCTTGGCTGGGAGCAGGCAGACTTAACTTAGGAGACAGGTATGTAAAGCATTTAAAACCACCAATTCAGTAAATAATTAAGACACAACACACAAAAATCCCACACCAATTTATAAAAATAGGAAATATGCTTATCATTAAAATGACACCAAAATAACAGAGAATCCAATGTAGGGAACCAGAGATATGAATTTTTAAAGCTGTAGCACTATATAGCACTTAGAAACTTATGACGCCACATTGGGACATCTGGTCGCACTTAACCGGGACAAAGTCAAAGTTTCAGGCTGACTGCAATGGAGCCCTGCTCAGATACTCCGTGCGGAAGGCTTCGGTCGAGATTTTACCTTCGGACTTAGAAACTTTTCTGGAGCTTTTTCTGCCAGGGTCCCTCGATGCTCTTTATCAGTCCCGGTTCAGTGAGGGTTTGCCAGCTTGCTTTCCAGGGAGTTCCTGGTCAAACTCTGGAAGTTGGGCCTCCAGAGCTTTTCAGCGGGATGAACCAGCAGGGCAGGTTGGCTCGCGGTTGAAGATCGCCAGCTTGGCTCTCGCCTTGAGTCCATCCCCCTCTGGAGCTTTTTTCCGAAGTTGCGCCAAACTTCTCCAAACTTCTGGAACTTCTTCCTGAAGTTCCTCTAGGGTCACAAAGTGTCCAAAACACATTACAAGGGTCTGGAATCTCCAAGATGGTCCTTGAAAGTTTGGTACTTCAGTTCCCACAATTAATTTGGACAAAACCCTTACAAATCCACTGGACGCCCTCTAGGCTGGGGATTCTTGGTGGTGATGGTCCATGTGAGCTCTGTTAATCTGTAACTCACAGGGAGTCCATTTTGTATTCCTTTTGAAGCAAGGTACATCCAAAGGGAAGTAGTTCCAGATAATGCAGCAGGCACAGTCAGTCAGTCAGAATGCAGGGCCTAATGGTGCAAATCAAGTTTACAGCTTGGCAAGCCTTCTTCTTTTCTTAGTTTCAAGCAGCAGATCTGAGATGCTCTACACCTCTCACATATTTATTCAGTGGTCTCTGGGGTCAGGCAGGAGAGCACTCCTGTCCAATGAGGTGCAGAGCAACAGCCCAGAGCATGGCCAGTTCCTCCAAAGTGCGGCATAATCTTCTCCCGAAAAGCACCATTTCTCCAAAATTCAATATGCAAGCAAGAACTAGTTAAACCAACATCCAGAATGGCTCATTTCCATAGCTCTCCTCCCCTTACTGTCTGCAAATTCCTGCCCTAAGTCTGCTATCTGGCACTATCTCTACTATTGCCATGTTAACCTATGTGGCTGGGGATCTACGATGGGGAAAATGAAATGTGCAATTTCTCCAAATCCAGGGCCTATAAAACATCTTTTATAAGGACCCTGCTTATAGCTTCATGCCCCCCCACCCCTGGGACACCTAGGGAAGACTTTAGGGCTCCTAAATATGCACAAATAATAAAGATCCTCACTCCACGGTTCTCCTAGCACAAATGTCGATTTTGGGAAGAACTGAACTACAATGGGGGAAGTGAAATATGCAATTTCTATATCCCCAGGTCATATAAAACCGCTTTTATAAGGATCCTCCTTATAAGTACATGACCCCCCAACCTGGGACACCTAGGCAAGACCTGGGGGTACCTAATATGCCAGAATATTGTAGTTTATCACTTTTTAAGTGCCCCTACCACCACAGTTGAGTTTGGGCACACTTTACATTTAAAAGCAGTGCTGCAACACAGGGCTGCTTTTAAAATGACCTCAGGCTCTCAGCAGTGCACACATGCGAGTGCAGAAAGGGCTGCTGGCCTCAAAACTTGAATGCCCTATTATATACTAGGGACTTAAAGGTAGCTTTTATCCCCCTGCCCTATTATGTACTTGGGACTTATAGGGTAGGTCATGCCAATTAGAAGTGTACCTTAATATATAGTGTACTCTCATCTATGTGTGTATTTTCACAGTGTTTTCACTGTGTTTTCACCGTAGCACCGGCCCTGGACCTGGTTAGGCAGATCCCAGGGACAGTCAGAGTCAGTAATCACCAGTACCAGTCAGCAAAAAATGTGTGTGCCTAGGGCACAGGATGACTTTGGAATAAGATGACTGCTCAGTCGACCGTGATCTTTAAATCTAGCAGATGGTAGTTCATCAGCGCGGTGCAAATATTGTACTCCACCACCCTTATGCACTGTTCTCCATTCAACAAAATAATTCTCTTAAAGGTGAAAATGATCTTGCAGTAAAACAGAAAGTTTGCTTGCATAAAAACGTTGCACATCCTTATCTAAGATAAAGAGTTGCTGCCCACCAATCATGGCCCTATGCTTAATGCCTTATTCCCACCATCACCTCCCCCAAAACCTCTACGTCCTTCACCTCAACACCCACAGAGTTGTAAATGCTACATACCAACAAAATACACATTCACTCACACATACACCCTAGCTTCATCTGACAGTGCTCAACAAGCATTTCAAAATTTGCTGAAAATACCTTGGTGTCTCATCATCCATGTAAAACTTTTGAAAGTCCTCGTGCCACAAAATTCTTCATCTAGAAAATTGGGGAGATAGCCGTGTGCATCTGCCAATTTAAATTTGAGAATCATCGTTTGTAATCCCTATCTAAATTTACATGATGGTTTACAGTCTAATCAGCTAATATGCGAAACCTATAGGCTTTAGTTACTTAGCTTTCCTTGCTTTCAACAAATTGTGGGGCATATTAGCAACAACAGGCGAAAATTATCGCTAACCGCGCTTAGCGCGTATTTTATTAACGCCGCATATCGCTGGATATTATCGCGGAGATAACATGCTATTAGCAAGGTTTATCTCCAATGCGATAAAATATCCAGCGATAGCGGCGAAATGCGTGAATATCGCTGGAAATCCAGCGATATTCACGCATTAACGCCATGGTGGACTTAGGCTGACAATCCACCTCCTATTCTACAAACAGGTAATTCATGTTTTTAGCAGGTGTTAAATTCTAGCGATATTCGCGCTTAGCGCAATTTTTTTTATCGCTTCGCCTGCGTTGCTAATAGGGGGAAGTTGTGTTAGCGACTCTTTTCAGTCGCTTTTAGTTGGGAACGCCTACCTTGCATGTCATTAGCGATAATTATCGCTGGCATGCAAGGCGATGGGGAAACCGGCCGCTATCGCCAGAAAGCTGTCGCTAACGCCTGTTAGCGACAGCTTGCTGATAGGGCGATAAAAAAATCGCTGCTAATGCGGCGATAAGGCCCTTGCTAATATGCCCCTGTGTTCTTTAATGGTATTTGTGTTTTTGCTCTTCTCCTTTGGTTTCTGAAATGGAACATTTAGCATGGTTTTTGTGGGCAGTACACAACACTCTTCCAAAAAAAAAGAAAATCCAGGAATAAAAAGCTGAATCACAAATGCCAGATGTCAGTCAGATAGTCGATATTGTTCGTAGTTCGCTCACACATATCTTAAGAACACTAAGCAACGTAAATTAAACATGACAATAATAAATAAACAAAGAAATAGTGCAGAAACAATACATATGCATGTATCGACTAAAGAAGACGCAACACTCGATGCAAAATGATTGCCCCCTCGAAGAACTAAAACAGCCTCAAGGACGCTCCCCCAATATCAGTTTAATAATTTTCATTGCCCTAAAAATTCTCTCATTTGCAATCTCCCTCTTATAACTTAACTAAAAGCCAAAGTAGTGAGAGGTCAGAGGTATCGGATTTACTTACAAAGGAATCGAGAGGAGGCCAGCTAGAGACGCCAAAAAAACTTCTTGTGAAATTAAAATATGTACAGATGGTAGCCACTGTTTCCAGAAAGATTGCCTCTGACAGTGGATTGCCGTTCTCAGCTCGCCTATGTTTTTTGGTCCCAAAGGATTTTGGGATCTCTGTGGATTTCAGTTCAGCACAGCTTATGGGGAATAGCTTAGAAACCGCACGGCTAATGTGGTCGGCACCAGAAACACCCAGGTTTATGTCCCCATCTGATAAAGTAAAACAATATTATTTAAACATAGTGAGCAAAATTACTGAAAAAGAATAATAAAAAGAGGGAATATAACACCTAAAGTATAAATAACTGTAAATGAAAGTGGCATCAAAATGATGGGTTGAAACCTCGCGTGTCATTAGTATTATTATGAAGAGAGAGAGCCATCCTTTTTCAACATTCGCTTTATTTAAATGGCTTATTGTGCTCTAGTGCAAGCTGTTCAAATGGGTAATACCTACCAATAATGCATCTGCAAAGCGTGTGCTCCTGAATGCAAACTGCTTTCATTAGGTTTTAAATTGTTTTTGAAAATTAACAAAAGCAGAAATGCAAAGTGTAGGCAGTGGGGCGAATGTGCCCTGGTACTTAGATGAGGAAGGCAGCTGCTTCACACAGTACCAAAAACGAGCCTTAAATCCCATCACATTTAGGCCATCCCATTTTAGCACTGGCATCGCAATTGCTGTCTATTTGTATTTAAGCCGTCAATTTATCCGTACTTAGGTGAAACAATTGCTATTACCCTGACAACGCAATGAATGTCAGGGAAATTATGTTTTTGGTGAGGCAGAGTGTGTGTTGACAAGCTTGTTGGCAAAGCATTCACACGGAATGAGCAACTCAGGCAGTGATGAATGTGAAAGGTCAGGGATTCGGTTATGACAATGTGCGTTTGCATTTAGTGACAATTGGCACAGTCATGTGTGACTGACACCCATGTCAGCTTAAGTATAGATTGCAGCTCTGAAATGTACTGCCACCTTCTGACAGTGATGGAACATCAGTAAAATGCAACCCCTGTTTTTCTTGCTGAGAGCAGTGAGGGGGAAAGTTCTGCATTCATAAATTGGAGTGATTTCCCTCTGGTTTGCCATGCAGTCCAATCCAACTTTAGCGTAGAGGTGAAATTAATTCTATTTGAATGTGCATTTTTCCTTAACAGGCAGTTTAATTTCAAAGTATTGTGGACATCTAAATGTAACATTTTCTCTTTGAAGGATTCGAGGCGGTAGGCCGATACCCAAGCTATTGAGATTCTACCCGCACACGAGCCAGGCAGATGTTTTCCTGCCTGCAGGTGTATGCCATCGCTCAACCCATAGTCTCCCACTGCAGCACGAGAGCAGCCATGTGGGACACAGGGAAAACCATGGGAGGCTGAGAACAAGGGGGTCTGCTTTTAGGGGTGACTGAATGGAAGGACCATCAGCTATCCAGCACGGCAGAAAGCCCTGAGGCAATGCGCATTTCTTGCGGAACCCAGATATTACCCACAAATCCTCACGGTCGTATTTACTCACTAATCATGCTTTGTCGACTGTGGACCTGGTATGAACACATTTTTCAGGACTGATTTTCATTCCTGCTACTGTTGGTAGGTCATCGTGTTGTTGCCAGGGGATCTGATTCCTGACTCTTCATCCCAACATTGTGTGATACACATGTCCTTCCTGCCCAATAACACCACAAGATCCTCTTTGGTGCAACAGACTGCTGATGGCGGAAGACCCTGTGGGTGACTTTGGAGCTCTGGTTATAATTCTAGTTGACTCTTACTACTGAGAGCCACTTTAGTTGCCTTCCCTATTAAAAGGTGGTACAACTTAAGTTTATATTAATTGAAGGTTTTGATAAGCGAGTGATCATTAAATCATTAATTTTAATCGCAACATTCCAATGGCATCCTTGGAATTGTGCCCTAAATGCCTGCCAAGCAAAGCTCAGTGTTTCTCTGCCCTCGGATTCAGCAGTGTCTATAAAGGACTTCCACCAGTGGCGAGCAGGAGATTTCAACACAGTTGTCTGCCCTCAAAACCACACCTGCAACAACAGAAGTAAGGTTGGTTCACATTATAGTTAAAACTCAGGAAATGGAAACCCGCTGCTCAAATGCAGAAAAACATACAGCCTGTCTCTATGATAAAATAAGCTTCAAAGGCAGTGCAGAATCTACAAAGCATACGTCAAGAAAGCATGAGTCCTCATTACTCTTATTGCATTCCAAATACTAGATGATGACCAAAGAGCTCTTCAAAAATAGTTACTGAATTCCATAACTGCAACAAGTATAACATACACTCACAATCTCAGTGATGCATTGGCGAAACACTTCATTGAAAAAAGCTGATAACATCAGATATCATTCCCCTTCAAAAAACAAACAACCGCCTCTCATTGCCATTTAACTTCCTGCGTTGCACAACCTAAACTCAGCTCCTCCAGGTTGTTAATAAATAAAGAAACCCCTGATCTAATTAAAACTATAAACATCACAGACTCATGAGCAGACCCTTGCCCACCAACCATTTCAATAGCGCAGACCTAGAATCCACTACCGTCATACTGCAAGGGTTAACATCTGACATTTAACAAATACTAAAAAAGCAGTGACCTGATCAGTCAGACCAGGCCAACTACAGACCAGTGTCCATCAGGCTCCTCTTGGGTAGACTCATTGAAAAGTTAACTTTTTCCCAGATCTAAAACTTCATTGAAACACACCATGGTCACTGAATTAGCATTAATCTTCATTTAGGGTGACAACAAGAAATCTGTTGCTAATGGAGTTGTGTAAGAAATTAGGGTATTTTTTGGGGGGAGGAGGGGTAAGAACCTACCTCGAATAATAATCACAATCCTTGTCAGGGTGAACCACCAAATTTATAAAAAAAACCTATGCATAACTCTCTGGTAGCTCGGCTCAAAAGCAGTAAGACTTCACTTAGAGGCAGTGTGTAAAGTATTTATACAGTACTCAAACAGTACAAAAGTGTAAACACAACAATAGAGAATAATTTATTACATAAAAGGACACCAAAACACCAAAAATCCAATAAGTTGGAGTTATGCATTTTTAAAGTTTAAGGTTCAAAATAGTACCACACATGTTAAGCGCCAACAGCAGTCATCTGGTTGCTTTTAATTGGGACAAGGTCAAAAGTGAAGGCCGATTTTGATGGAGTGTGGGTCAGATTCATGGACCAGGTTTGTTCCGGTGAAAACTTTTACCTTTGGACTTCTGGAATAGAACTAAAAAATCCTCAGTGGGCAAGGCAGCAGGCTGTGGCTCCACATTGTCAGATAGCCACAGGACGAGGTCTCGGTGAAGCCATTGACTTTTGACAGGAAAGATCTGAGTGGGAAAAATTAGAATTTCATGCCCAGTGAAGGTTTTTTGCCTGCCAGATACTTTTCGCACTTTTGCCAGATGAAGATGTCTACCTTTGGACTTTGGCACTTTTTTTTAGCTCAGATTCTTGCAGTGGGGCAAGGCTGTAGGCTATAATTGAAGAGAGTTCCACCAGGCCAGACACCTTCTCTGCGAATTCCCGCATGAATTGATATTCTGTAGGGGAGAAGGTATGTGGAGGGAGCAACCTGAATCTTTGGTCCAATGTGACTTCACCTTTGTTGGTATGGAAGGTTTGTCCCGGTTCCCCATCGATTCAAAAAGTTGGCAAAACGTTTTCAAGTTCCAGGTTTAAGAAAACTTTAATAGGAGTACACTTTGATACCAGCCAGGGATCAAGGACTTTGCGATCAGCATTTGGGGGAGAAGACTCACTCCAGATGAGCCCAGCAGCAGGGTCCAGGGCATGTCCAGTTGGAGCTTGTCAGCTGGACATTTGTGGGAAACACATCTGGTCACTTGTTATATGTCTGTAGCTCAAACAGGAGGTCAGCCAACTGATCTTTGGAGTCAATTCTGGAGTCCTGGGTTCAAGGCAAGCAGGCCCAGTCTTCCTTCAGGTTATTCAGACAGCAGGGCAGTCCTTCTTCTAATTCTTCAAATGTCCAGGAGTGTTTTTCTGAGGAGGGTACCAGGGATACCCCATTTATGCCTAGGGCCAACTTGTGAGTGGAGGAAATTCCCAGCCATTCCCTAATCAATGGTAGAAAACCTCCTAGGGGTTACCCTAACCATTTTTGCAGCACTGCCAGTGTGTTGTATTGCAAACTAGCCCACAGTGCTATTCTGTAACTAAAGCCAACATGGCAGAACCTATCTTTTGCTCTGCAGAGCTCCCTGTGCCTACCCAGAGGTGTGGCTACGATAATGGGCAAACTCTTGTGGTCCCTCCAAACCAGTGCAGAGGCAGCTACCCCCTCACATTGGGTTTGGAGCCAAGGTGACAGGGAAATCAAAGGGGGGTAGGCCTAAGTGTCAGCTACATCTGCCAGTGACAGGGTAGGCACCCTTTGAAGCTCAGGAATGGGTTGGGCATTGCCCCCATGCCATCCTGCTCAGGGAGGAAAACACCTGTCCACACACAAGCCTTTTGTCTACTCACTGGTAGCAATCCACATCTCACCCCAAGGTAGCCATTCAACAGTCAGATGACACTAGACACTGGCAGAAAGGCACAATTGGCTTAGGCAGGAAAATAACAACTTTCTAAAAGTATCATTTTCAAAATAGTAATATAAAATCTGACTTTGCCAATAAGTTGGAATTTGCAATACTTCAATCACCTAAATCACTTTCTAGCTGCTCCCAAACTGACATTAAGCTGTATATATAAGATATACGACACATGTGGTTGGAGTGTACATAAAGACTTGCTTTATGTTGACGCTGTGATTTGACTGGCTGCAGCCTAAAACACTACTGCGTGTCAAAAGAAGTGTTTTGTCATGTATGGAAGCCTAAAGCCATTAGTTATGCCACTCCATGCGTGCCTTTCAGCCCACAAGGCTGAGTGCTTAATATGTAAAAGTGGAAAGTGCAAAATATAAAGAATAGTATTCACTATGGTGACTATGTACAAATTGCTGTTTTCACTGCTAAAGCTACTGTGGCTTGTACTCTGGAATAGGCCACTTATAATTAAAAATGACTTTTTCACAAGTCAACTAAGACCAAGTGATAAATGCACCTGTTATAATATTATGGAATTAGGAATTCTGTGTGGTTTTAGGTCTGAAAAAGTCAGTCCTAGAGCAGATTTACTGCATGGCAACTGGAAAATTGGTTATTTTTGTTTGCGTAATAAATGTATTTCAATGCATATTTAAAACAATTTTGTTTTAATATATGAGATTTTATCAAAGTTACATGGTTTTTAAGAGCATTTCTAAGTTAGCAGATTAGTGGGAACGTTTATGTTAATTATTATTAAATATATTAATTTAAAAAAATTATCGAACTTTTATTGTAAAATACAATACATTTATTACAATGGAATGCATATTATCTTAACGTATGATGGTGATATTTTGTAACAGTAGTAAAGTTGGATTTTAGTAGTCAATACTTTGAAAAAAATATCTTTGTACAACAATGATCGATTTTCTGTCATTCAACCCTGGGCTTTGCTAATGTACAGACCCATGAAAATGAGGGAATCACTTTGACTCTACGCCTGCCCTTATTATGGACGCTGATACTGAGTTAAACTTGCCCTTAGCAGGCGCATTGTATATAAGCCACAAAAAGGTAGCTCAGCTTCAGTGAGCCTCCTGAAGACAGCCCTGTAGAAGGGGCAAAGGAGGACCAATGGACCATCAAGACATCCAGCTGCAGACGGGTTCAGACTCACTGCACCCACCTGCAGGGGTATTTATGACCTCCCTTCAAAGTACCAGTAGGTTGCCCTCTGTACAGAGTAACACGGAGCGGCTTTGAAGCAGCTGCTATGCATTTCACTGAATGTGCTACCCCCCTTGAATTGCGGTTTTGCAGCTACCTTACAGGCAGCTTATTCATTGTAATAGGGTGCACTGTCCCTGTTTGTGCCTGGCCCACCTGCTTAAAGGTGTACCGTGGCGCAAACAAGGACAATGCGCCCTACATGTAATACTGACCTATGTCTTTCTAGCGGTAAGTTGTAAGAATACTTTATAAGTTTGCACAACAGGTTATTTGTTGACACAGAAAAAGGTAATTTCTGTAGACCTCTTTTTGCTCTAGAAGACAACTTGTGTGGTGTTGACTCAGTTAAGTCAATCAATGGGTCATCATCAAGACAAGCACATGAGTTCTGGTGTTTTGGCTGTTAAGAGGCCTCCAGATGTAGCCAGTCAATATAGGATCAATTGTAATAGATGACTATAAGAACTACAGGACATGCTGTGATATATGTTTTTTTTTTTTTTTAACAGAGTTTTATATAGAGCGAACTTGACCTGAAGGTATAGGGTATCAGAGCGCTTTACACGAGCACCAGTTGCGTTACACGAGGAAACATTCATTTTTGTTAGGCACGGGGAGATTAAGTGATTTGCCCAGAATCACAGGATGTTGCACGTCCTTGCTGAGACTCAAACACGGTTTCCCAGATTTGAGGTCAACCGCCCTTGCCATTAGGCCAACTCCTCTCCCCAATGTTGATGTATTTTGATTGGCTCACACAGCAGAATCAGTAGTGAGCCTCCATCTGTTATGATATCAGCTGACTCGTGAGCTAGAGTGACCATCCTGTTTGTGAATCGCCCAGGAGCATTCAGGTGCACTTCGCAGCAGTATTACAAGGAAGATGTCCTAGTAAAAGATCAGGAATTTATGTCCACAGGAAAAGACGGAGGGCACTACATTTCTGGATTTAATTTTAATGGCCATCTCACATTGCTGTTGCTATGCCCATGACTCCTCGCATAACACATAGACTACAATCAAAAAGAGAATAGAAACATTGATCTTTTAGCTTATCTTTTTTACCTGCTTGAGTGTCTTTCTGAAAAGCATGATGTGGGACCCATAAACAGATAGGGGATCATTTAGAGTTTGGTAGATTGGGTGAGCCACCATAAATTGGCAGTACACCCTCCTGTCAAACTCATAGTTCTCCTGAGATCAGTAAAGTGCTGGGTTTCAAGTGGCTCAAACTCAGCAGGTTTCACTGTCAGAAACCTTTGACTTGGAGGCTCTACCTTAATTAGAGGAGGGTGATTGTCATTAGATTTCCCTGATTGTGTCTGGCATTAGAGGCGTGGCAGGCAGGGGTGGGGAGGGAAAAAAGGATTGAGATCCATAGGGAGAAGTCTCCTGGTGCATCAGGGTCATTATTTGTTTTTCAAAACTAATGATTTAATGATTTTCAAAACCAATGATTTTGATTTAAAAGTTTATTTTCCAAAAACAAAACCTTTTGTCGAGAGGGGCTAAAGCAACATGGCTGGGCAAAGTCTTCTGCTTTTAGAGCAAGCAACAGTAGCACTGGTAGAGAGATCCCAGGCAGGCAGGTGGGATCTTTATTTAATGTAGGCAGTGCAAGAGGAGCAGAGATCATAGCCTCCACTCATCTTCAGGGCCGGACTGAGAACCAAAACCAGCCCTGGCAAAGTGCTCGGCCGACCCCACCCCCCGGGGGTGCGGCCGAGCTGTTTGCCAGGGCCGGTTTCGGCCGATTTTGTTGCAGGGGCCGATATTGCAGCTATGCTGCAAAAACGGCCCTGTAACAAAAACGGCCCCCAGGGGCCCAAAATCGTCCCCCACCCTAGCGGCCCACCGGGGAAACGCCCGGTGCCCGCTATGGCCAGTCCGGCCCTGCTCATCTTATGGGCTGCCGGGCAGTCTGCCAGGTTATAAATGAGCCTTTGAGTCATAACTTATCTGTGACAATTGATCAAAATTGAAAGGAGAGACTGTTTGACACGTGGAAGCAAATTCTTTTGTATAGTGAAAAGGGGATGATTGACATCAAATCATACCACTGCTGACCTAATAAATAAGGTCTAACAAGACACCTGCTATGTTATATTTGGTGATGTTCATGGTATTGAAAGGAAGTGAAAGAGCAGAGAATAGCAGTACCATCAAAATGTAGAAATATGGGACACGTTTAGTGAAAAGTAATATATTATTTGTTTTAGAAACTTAAGTTTATTTAAGGAATGTTGTAGGTGAAATGGGAGCGTATACCATGTTTGTTGTGCTAGTTAAAGAAAAGATTCCATATTCCTTCACTGGCTGGAATGTCTGGAGCTTTGAGCAAAATAATGTCTTTCATTCTATGGCAACATATGTTGGAAGGTTGCTCTTTAAGAAGGCCAGGGAATGGAAGATAACATTTATCTTATGTAGCAGAGGGTCTTGGGACGAAAGGTCGCATCCTGTGGTGGAATGTATATTGCATGAGAGTGTAATACAGTTGGACAAACTTACAGTGTCAGCATTGTGATGTTCTAGGTTTGCCATGTTGTCTGGACGTTCCCTCCATGAACAGTTGTACTCAACTACACCTGCATCCTTTCATTGGTGACCAGTAGCGGCCCGTGGTGGGAGTGCTGCCGGGCGGTGATGTGGGGCGGGGGAGGGGCAGGGTGGGGGGTATTAAACTATGGAATTCGGCGGAATAGAGGTAAGTAAACATATAAATAAATAAAACGAATTTCGTTGCACGCGCTGCATCGCCAAATGCGCTGCAGTGTGCGCAACGAAATTCGTTTTATTTATTTATATGTTTACTTACCTCTATTCCGCCGAATTCCGTAGTTTACTACCCCCCACCCCACGTCACCGCCCGGCAGCACTCCCACCACGGGCCGCTACTGTTGGTGACATGGGTGAAGTCAGAGGAAGGGGAATAAGGAGCATTCTGAGAACCCATAAGGATCCAACTTGGACGATGGAATGATGAACATTCTATTCAGGCAAACTCTTTCTTGACATTTTCTACAGTGTAATATAGCTTGCTTGCATTCTGTTGATTTTCTTATATTTTCCTTTTTAAAGTACTAGAATTAGTATACATTAGCATACATTGCACTTTACTTGTGTCCATTTTCACCAACGTATCTGCGTTTTGTGACCTCTTTTATAAATTACTTGGAAGGGAAATGAGTAGAAACCTGTTCTTAATTGTACAGTTCATAAAACTGAAATATAGATTTAGAATATTTCTGTGTTAGCATTATGATGATCTAAATTTGCTAGTTGACTGTCAATCTCTGTTCACTCATCTGCTTCATCATCTGTTCACTAGATATTATAAGACTGACAAAAAATGAAAGACATAAAGATTGGGAAAAAATAATCATGAGTACCAGAAAACCAGGAACAAACAAAATAGGGGGAAGGAAATGTAAGTAATAAAGTTGAAGTCAACATTTTAAATAAAGAAAGCAAAAGGGAAGGATAAGATAAGGGGAACAATGTTAAGACATTTGTAAGGAGGCCTCCCCTTTAACTAAAAAACAAAAAAGAGAGAGATAGAAACAGGGAGAACGGCACTCCATCAAGACTTAGGGGCCGATTCCGATTCGGGCCGGAAATCTCACCGACCGAGTCGGATTCGGAGAGATTTCCGACCGAACCGGACTCTGGCAGTCCGACCGAACGAGTACGATGCGGACGCATGCTATCGGACTCGATTCGGTTGGACTCCCATTGAAGTCAATGGGAGCCGGTCGTACGACGCGTAAACGGGCTCCCATTGACTCAATGGGTGCGTCACGAACAAGGGCGCCCCCTACAGCGGGTACGCGTCGGTGCGACTCGCGCTGTACATGCATGTGTAGGGGGACCCATGGGTCCCCCTGTGTGCGACTTCCGCGCGGCTACGCGTACAGGGAGTCCGACACGGACCCCGAAGTCCGGCTCCGACTGCTCTTTCGAGCCGGACGGCATGAGTCGGTCGGACTGATCGAGGCGCGCATCGTACTTGCCCGGTCGGGGAACGTCTCCATTGCGTGGTGCGAGTCGAGTCCGTACGAGTCGGTCGGAGCGGTTCGGAGCCGGGAACGAGTCGGTCGGGGATTTCGCGTACGCTCGCATCGTACTTGCTCGCGCGGATGGGTGTTCGAATCGGTCGGAAACAGGGCGTCCGAATCGGATCCGGTAAAGCCGAATCCGATTCGGTGCCCTACCGGCCGAGATCGGAATCGGCCCCTTAATATTATAAAATCTAAATTAATAAAAAAGAGCTAAATATTTCAAAATGAATGCAAAAGCATTAATTCCAAAATGAATTATCCCGATTTTAATCTCCAGAGATTAATCTCAAAATGTTTACTGAAACAGATGAAATGACTTTAAACACTTCTGCGTGGTTCTCCCTGGGACAGAGAGTCAGTGCAAAGCGCAGCAGATTGGTGTGGTAGAGTCAAATCTGTGAAGATGGCCTGGAGCACAATATAACCATCACAATAAAATTGCCATTGTAAATGTACACAAAGAGCATGTTTTAGCATATTTTGCCTAAAACATGCACAATTGAAAATGATTTATATTAAAACATGTATGGGTTTGCACCCTTAGAGGCCCATTAGGATGGCGGGCGGACTTCCGTCCACCCGCCACCCTAGCGGTGCTGGGACCGGCCGCCAGTGGTGCGGCGGTCCCTCACCGGCGATTAGGATGCCACCGCCACCGTGGCGGTGGCATCCTCCATTCCCAGCATTGTGGCGGGCGGTTCTCACAGCACCGCCCGCCACAATGCTGGGAATGCACTGCGTGCATTGTCATGCACAAGGTGACAGGCACCGCGAGGTGCCTGCCACCATGTCCATGACAATGCAGGGGAGTACCATAGGTACCCCCATGTGCACCCCCACCCCCAACATCTTGGGGGCCCGCAAGGGCCCCGGAAGAGAATTCCGCATGCCTTTCCGTGGCGGCAACGCCGCCACGGAAAGGCTTGTTTCCGCACCCATGCTAATCTGGATGGCGGTGTCTAGCAGACACCGCCACCATATTAAACCCTTTTCCGCCCAGTCGACTTGTCGACCAGGCGGAAAAGCGGCGGACGGTCTTCACGTCCGCCGCGGTACCCCCGCCATACTAATATGGCGGGGATAAATGGGTGGCGGGCGGGGAAGGATGTAGGGTGGATCGCCTCCGCCATGCGGGCGGTGGCGATCCGCCCTACATCCTAATGGGCCCCTTAATATTGATGGGACACAATTTAGAGGACAGTATATTGAAAACAAAATATCGACAGGTAAGTAAGTCTAGATTATCTATACCTAACTTCACATAAATGTACCCATGTGGTACATATATGTTAAAGGTACGTAGATGTGGAGTTATGAATAGTAATTCTATACTTTCCTATATGCACTTACATTTTGATATTTTGTCCCACAAGATTTGTCCTTGATATGCTTGTACCACGATATTCTGAAGGTTGATATTCAATAGTACAATCCTCGTATGATATGAGCCCACCTTTTTTGTTATATAATGGAAAGTATGGCTGCAGTCAAAAACTGTATACTGATTACATTAAAGCAGTGCTCATTTAAGATAATGATAACCTTGTGTGCATTACACACACATGGATAATTATGAAATGAATAATGCTTCTTTTTCCAATCACCAGCAATCACAATAGGAATTGAAGCACTTTGTTGTGTGGGCATATGTTTAAAGAACGAAAATATGTGGGTGGAGTATGTGACAAAGGGATTGTAAAATAATTACTTTGTTCAAAGGTCGATACATTAATTGCTATAAGAAATGCAGCGAATTAAAAGCAGTTCTTTTAAATAGCTAATAATGGGCACAGCGTAGATTGCATTACTAAGAAAAGAATAATGAATTAATTGACACTACTTAGTTACGACTGCTTTTTATTGAAAGCAACAGATGTTTTTGGAGTTGTGAAAGAAGCACTCCTTTCAAATTTTTCGTAAATTGAGCCGGGCCCTAGTGTTTAATATTTATACAAATGTGGCATAAATAGATTGAGTCACAACTCTTAAACATGCGCTCCCAAACTTGTTGATGTTCTTCATACATGCATGTTTTCCATCTTAAGAAGGGCACCACAATGGGTGATTTGTTTGGTTATGCTCTTAATGTCAAAGGTGTAGGTGCAGTCTCCCCATATAGGATTAGACTAAACGAAAATGTGCAGGATTGTGCCAAAGATGGCTTTACCGTTCCAAACTTTGAGGATGGTCAGTCACAAGTGAAGTTTGGACCAAGTAGCATTGTCCAGCAAGATGTGGCACAAGTAATAAAGGCCATAGTAGAGAAGACGGGCCTTCCTAATGCTGGAGAGCCTGTTGGTGGTGCAACGCTGGGAAGATAACCTTGTATAGTGGCAGCCAAAAGATTACTAATTTAAGCTGTTCTTCTGAGCTGAAGAGGACAAGCAAGAAGGGCACTATTTAGATCTTTCTTGATCAAGAAGAATTTCTTGAGGAGGAGCTTAAGAGTGCATGAGGGCGTGTTCACGTTGGCATGAAAGAATTAGGGCTCGATTCACAAAGAGCCTCTGCAGTTCTGGCAGAGGCTCCACAGTCGTAGCCGAGTCTCCACACTAATGGCAGAATCTCCAAACTGCAGTTTCTCATTACGGACACTCCACCATGACTGCAGAGCCTCCACCACGACTGCGAAGGCGCTTTGTGATTCAGGCCCTCAGTGTTTTGAGCAGGAGTACAGGAAAACCTCTTGAAATTGCTAAGATGTAGTTCATACACCAGCGGTAGGTTGCCGCAGCTGCGCTTCATCTTACTCTTCTTTTTTCAAAAGACGTAGTGAGCATTTGCTGCTTTTATTTCACCAGCTCTGTTTTTATTATGTTCTACTCTATTTACACTAGAAGTGTTTTTAATTTCGGCACTACAAGTGTTTTTACCCTTTTAGACTGCATGCTGCTAATATAGGGTTTTTACCTGTTGTTCTGTTGTTTTGAATCAGCCTCCGCCCACACTTTGATTCCCACTCAGCTCAGGGGATCCAGTCCCAGCCCTGTTTCCGTTGCGGCTTGTGCCGTTTGCGTGGAGGGCGCTACGGACCTGAAAAACCTGAATTGCACTTCCGGTTCAACCAGGGCCATCCGGTGATTGCGATCCACTTTCCCGCCTCATCTTCCCATTTAATTAGGATGCCAGTGCGGACACGTGCAGCGGGTACGCCGCCGTCATGCCAAAGGCAAGCCCGTCTGTGCCTGGACTGCGCCCAGCGCCAAAACCCCTGTCCGTTTTTTCCCAAGTGGGGGGCCAATTATGAAATACTCTAGGGACATATTAATGAGCCTAAACAAGACAGTCAAACCCCATAAATGCCCCCTGCTGGACTTACAAAGTGAGCCTAAACAATGCAAGCACTGTCTGCTAAATTTGAGTTTCACAAAAACTAGAGCTAGCTCCATTGCTAACCAGGAGAGACCTCTACAAACATTAATATCTAAGACCTTTCTTGGAATGCTCATCAACGCAAGGTCAATTATAAAACACAAATTAGAATTTGCTGAAATGGTGGTCACACACAAGATTGATATGGCGTTTGTTACTGAAACCTGGGCAGGCAGTACATCCGACCCGGATTTGGTCTTAGCCATTCCCGCTGGCTTCACGATCCTTAGAGGAGCTCGAACAGACAAGCGGGACGGGGGGATATAGCCATTATCCGCATAGCTAATCAAGGGGTCAACTATTGGAAGCAGCCCAGACTGCGAGGTGCTGTCATTCAGGATTACGCTAAGCAAAAATTATACTTTTAAAGGACTCCTGTTATACAGACCCCCGGGCCCAAAAACAATTTTGGGAACTCTATCAGCCTCTTCATTGAATCTAGCATTGAATCTGATGATTTTTCAATTCTGGGAGAATTTAACTATCACCTAGAAAAACTGGAGGACTATGATACAGCCTCTTGACATGATGACCAGCTTCTCTTTGAGACAGATAGTCGAACACAACACGCATGCCGCAGGACATATATTAGATGGCATATTCACATCAAACCCTTCTTTGAAGGTCTCAGCGGTGCTGCCGATCATCACCTGGTCCATAAAGCCATAATGTTCTCGGAAAATACATCTCATCATGTACCGCGTCCCCACAACCACGGTAGAGTACTAAAAGGTTGCGACTGGAGGAATATTGACCCTCTGGCATTACAGATGTCCTTAACCAACTCGAAGACCGACCTGACAACAAATGCAAACACAGCTGCCTCTAGATTCTCTGACTGGATCAAAGCAGCAGCTGATACCCTAGCCCCGTAAAAAAATCTTCTCTACTAGGCGGAAAAAACCTTCAGAACCCTGGTTCTCTGATACACTAAGAACTCAGAAACAATTATGCAGAAAGATAGAGAGACTGTGGAGAACAAATTACTGCTCATTGGAAAAAATAAAATATGCACAAAACTGATAGTAGCAGAAAAAAGTAAGTACTTCTCAGCAAAAATCTTGCAAGCTAAAAACTCTAATAAAGAACTCTTTGCAACAGTCAAAAGCCTAGCCAATTTACCAGAACCCATTAGCTTGGATAGCAGTGACGAATTTTGTAATTCATTAGCACATTTATTTTAAGAACAAGGTGGAGAGTGTGTACAGGTCCTTTATCGATAGAGATACGGATCCAAATGGAATCACTTCTGCAGTCACATCCTCCTTACTGTGTAATTCGTTTTTTTCGTTTGATCCACCTAACGTAAAACAGATATCTGAGGTGGTTAGGACATCAAATTCCGGAGCTCCATCGGATCCATGCCCAACTAAAATATTACATCTGGCTCCTGATCTTATTAGTGAACAACTGGGGACATTGCTCGATGAGATTACCAGCTCAGGTATTTTTCCAGATTCCTGGAAAATAGCCTCAATCCTGCCACTTTAAAAAAAACTAATCTAGATCCAAGTGATCCCAGCAGCTACAGACCAATCTCCAGGTTACCTTTCCCGGCAAAGGTACTGCAAAAAGTACTAAATTCCCAACTCACAGCCTTTATCTCGTCTGCACATCCCTCTCAATATGGTTCCCGGGAAGGGCATAGCACTGAGACGGACTTGGTTATGGCAGCTGAAGAGCTCTGAGCAGTCTTGGACACTGGTAGCAAGGCCACACTGATCTTACTAGATTTATCTGCGGCTTTTGTCACTGTGAACCATGACGTATGGGTCAAAAGGCTTTCAGAGGCAGGGATAAAGGCGACAGCCCTTAAACTAATTGTATCCCATTTGAGCAACAGGGTTCAGTTTGTTAAGATTGGAACCTCCTCCTCAGAGCATTTTATGCTCCCTGTGGTGTGCCATAGGGTTCCTCTTTAGCCCTACATTGTTCAACCTTTATGTGGCCCCTTTGGCTAAATTAATCAGGCAGTTTGCCTTCTCTGTGCTATCCTATGCAGATGATACCCAGTTAGCGGTGCCAATCTCTAGTAATGTGGAGGAAACAGCAGACCGTTTTAACTGCTGTATGACCCAGGTGAACCAGTGGATGAGCTCGAACTGCCTAAAGTTGAATGGGGGAAAGACGGAGGTACTTCTCTTGGGTATGGACACATCCTTCTGGTCGCATAGGTGGTGGCCAGCTGGTTTGGGAGATCTTCCCATCCCAGTTAAAAAGGTGAAGAATTTGGGGTTCGTATTTGATGATAATCTAACCTTTAAACACCAGATCAGTAATCTTATCTCTACTATCTTCTTTACCCAAAAGATAATCAGGAAAATTTGTCCTTTCATACCACCGAATTCCGTGAAAACACTAGTGACAGCTTTAGCCCTGTCCAGACTTGATTAAGGTAATGCTCTTTACGTGGGCATCCAAAAACAGCATCTACTTAAGCTGCAGCATCTTCAAAATGCAGCGGTGTTAGACCTGGCATCCTTGGCGTGGGTCTCCCTTCCATTTTTTCGTAATGCCTCCACTTTTGCCGATATGTTTTTGCTGGACTAGATGCTCCTGGGCACTTTGCCGCTGCTAATCAGTGCCAAAGTGCAAGTGCTCCCTATCGTGAATTGATGTATGTATTAGTGACTCCATGATTGGATGATTGGTTTACTTGTCAGTCCCTAGTACCGTGCACTGAGTGTGCCCAGGGCTTGTAAATCCAATGCTGCTGGTGGGCTTGCAGCACGGGTTGTGCCACCCACAGAAGCAGCTTGTAAAGTATGTCTCAGGCCTGCCATTGCAGAGCCTGTGTGCAGCCTAGGGCTGCCATGTCTACTTGGTGAGTGCACCCACTTACCAGTCCCTAAACCTTCCCTTTACTGCATGTTGGTCACCCCTAAAGTAGGCCCTAGGGCAGGGTGCATTGTAAGTATAAGGTAGGACATGCCCTGGTGTATGTGGCATGTCCTAATAGTGAATTACAGCCATTTTCGTTTTCACTATTGCAAGGCTACCTGCTCCCCATAGGCCAGAATGGGCAGACTGACTATTACACCTTATAGTCAGAACTGACCCAGGGAACATGGTAGAAAAACGAATTTAGTATGCCTGAACTCAGGATGATAAAATACATCTTTTAGTGAAGTTGGTTTTAACATTCTGTGTTTGAAAATACCACTTTTAGAAAGTGGGTATTTTCTTGCCTAACTATCCAAGCCTGCCTCTGCTAGGTTGTGTATTCCTTGTCTGGAGATTGAGTGACAGGGGCTGGGGTGGCTACAGGAGACAGGGTGAGTCAGCACAGGGCTGAATAGAAAGATCTGCATCCAGAGTGGAGGGAGGAGTTGCACCTGGGTCTGAATAGGGCTGTGCCTGCCTTCCACAATGCTGGCTCCACCTCCTGCCGGGCGGCTGAGCACTCTGCCCCACATTCTGAAAGGAAAGAAGGAGTCAGAAAAACAAAGTGCTCCAGGACTGACCAGAACTGGTTTTGGGCTAGGCAGAGGCCTCTCTGCCTTCAGAGAACAAAGAGAAACTGTGTATAAAAGGGGACCCAGACCCCTAGGAAATTAGATCACTTTTGGGAACAAGAAGAAACCTTTGCTGAGGAGCGGAACCAAGAAGAAACTGAGGAGAGACTATCCCTAAGCCTGAAGTGCTGCTTGGGGGATTGGCCTGCAGTGGTTTGCCTGACTGCCAAAGAAAGGAGAAAGGAACTTTTGCTTTGCTGTGACTTTCATCAACTTGTGAAGGATCTCCAAGGGCTTGGAAGAGAGCTTGCCCCCTGACCGAAGTCCCAGGACCATTGGACTTCACCCCCTTTGTGAATTGCTGCTGGAAACTCTGTTTCAGTGGCTACAGAGGTAGGGAGCTGTGACCGACTATCACGACCGACTCGGTGTCCTGTAAGCACTGCATCGAAGCACCGTCTCGCCCTGCAACGCACGGCCCTGGTCTCACCGACTCCGTCAATGAGCCGCTGCCTGCACCGCATCGAGGGACAACGCGTCCTGCAACACTTCGCTACGCCAAATCGAACTGGTCCGACCGACACGGTCACTGCTGCTGAGTTCGAGTCCTGTGACCGCACCGGAGTTGGGCACCGCTCGCACGCTTTGCGACGCACCGCTGTCCGGACTGATCGACGCCAGCTCCTGAATCCGGCTTTGTCGCCGCACCGCAACCTGCCAGCACCGCCTCGAAGCACCGTCTCGCCCTGCAACGCATGGCCTTGGTCTCACCGACTCCGTCCTGACGACGTCAACGAGCCGCTGCCTGCACCGCATCGAGGGACAACGCGTCCTGCAACGCTTCCATCTTGCATCGCGATCGCGACGTACAGCCATCCGGCTCGCACGCCCGTGCCTGCCGCTTCAAGTACAAGGTACTGTGACCGAGTCTGTCTACGCTGTGTTGGCCCGTCTCGACGCGGTCAGCTGGATTTGTTAGACTCTGTTTGTTCTCGACATCGCCGTAGCCGGAGGAGGCTACCGACTCGCACAGAACCTTGAATTAAGCCTTTTGATCAGAACTAAGCACTCTTGACAGTATTGTGGATTATTTTTGTCGTTTATGGTCTTGTGATAAATCTATATAAAGTATACCTATTTTTATAAATATATAACCTGTCTGGTGTCCATTTGTAGTGTTGTCACTTGATTACTGTATGTGTTCACAAATGCTTTACACACTGCCTCTGAACTAAGCCTGTCTGCTCGTGCCAAGCTACCAAGAGGGTGAGCAGGGGTTATTTCAGGAGTGTACCTACTTTCCCTGACTAGACTCAAGGGTCCCTATTTGGACAAAGGTACCTACCTCTGCCAACTAGAGACCCCCAAATCTAACAAGCGGTCAAACTGCTGTTGGCCATTTCTAAATTCCAATCAATTTCCCATGGTCTGAGAATGCTTCACTGGCTCCCAGTAGAAAAAAGGATACAATTTAAATCCCTTTGCCTAGCCTTCAAGGCATTGAACGGTGTTGGTCCTTAGCACGTGAAGCAACACCTAATCTGGTATCCACCTGTCAGAAATTTACGATCAACGCAGAGCAAACTCTTACAGACCCCTAGATGCAAGAATGCGCATTGGGGCAGAAGATGTTTTATTCTGGGGACAGTTAAATCTTGGAACTCGCTAGACATGGCTCTTTGCCGACTAAAGCTCTGCTCTTACTCTTCCTTCGGCAACCTTTTCGTCCCGCGCCTAGATGCCCTTGGGCATTCGTGCGCTATACAAGATTTCAAATCAATCAATCATTCTAGAGTAAGATTGTCAGGCCAAATTGGTTCAATAATCTAATGGGATACTGGGCATCAACAGGATGTGATCAATAATAAGGTGAATGCATTGGGTCCCCTGATGAAATAACACTTGCCATGGGACCTTGGGGAAGAATAAAGGAATGAAGGACAGTCTAAACAAAATGCAGCAAAACTACCTCAAATGTCCCCACCAGTAGAATATCAGAAAGTGCTAATGGTTTTCAAACTTTTGAAATAAAAAATCAGACAAACTTCAATTTTAACCTAAAATTCAAGTGACTGGTGATTGGAGAATCTCTTAGTAGATGGATGCCTTCCATCTTGAAGTATTATCAAACAATCTATTAGTTGAATTACAAATAGTTTTCATGAACCATTTCACTTTTTCATGCCAAAAAATGAACTCACAAAGCTGTCCTGGAAGATTCCCATTATAATTCCACTCTTACTTGGTCATTCTGAAATGTCCCAGTATATCAGGGCACTCACTTGGAAAGCAGGGTGGGGCTGTTTGGCAGAGAAGGAGCCAAAAAGTCTACGGAATAAGCTGGGGCTGTTTTCATAACCTAGTAACCTGACATGAGGGACTGCCACTTTAGAAAGAAGAGAGCTATGCAATGTTGTAACATAAGCAGAAGGAGAAAGCAAAAGTCTTGGAGGATCACTCACCATGGGAGTTTAGTTGATGGAAGGATTCTTGAGGCCTCATTTCGCCTGTCCCTGAGAAATATAGCTGGGACTGAGTTGGAGCTGAAGGAGTGTGTCTCAGTAGCATGAAAGGAATACTGTAGGAAAGTGTCTTGTTGCTGGCCAGACATTTGTCCCTATTGCTTGCCATGGTTTGTTTCAAAGAGGGGACTACCTGTCCCAAGATCCTCCAGGGCAAGGAGGAGCCATGCAAAGTTGTTTGCACCTGTGGCCAGTGCTTATAAACGCATTTGGAGTACTGCAATGTGGGGGGGCGCTAACTTTGCTTCAAAGAGGGGACTACCTGTCCCAAGATCCCACAGGGGAAGGATGAGCCCTGCAATGTTGTTTGCACATGTGGCCAGTGCTTAGAAGCGCTTACAAGCGTATTTGGAGTCCTGCGGAGTGGGGGGGCGCTAACTTTATTTCAAAGATGGGACTACCTGTCCCAAGATCCAACAGGGCAAGGGGAGCCCTGCAACATTGTTTGCACCAGTGGCCAGTGCATTTGGACAAAGGTAGGCCTGTCCTGTGCCCATCAGAACCAGCAGAAGGCAGGGCCACTCCCCATTGGCTGTGTGTTTGGACTATGCAGGGACACTGCTAGGAATTTTGAGCAAAGGTACAGTTCTCTTCCCTTTCTTGACCCTCTTTTTGGCCAAGGACTTATAGTGGACCTCAAAAACTTTACTACTGTAATAGTCAATCGACTTTAGTACACCCTGTTATTGAGCAGCTTGTTGGGTCCCACCAATTGTTCTATGTGTGGGTAATGGTTAAACTGCCAGCCCTTGTGGTTTTAAACTCAATTTGTGCGTTCTCTGTCAATTCTGAGAAGCCTTAACTGATTATTTACAGTTGTGTACTCACTAAGGGCTCTTGTTTGAGAACAGGAAGGTTTTGTCCTTTTAAGTCAGTTTTATTGGCTGTTCACATAGAGGGTGGCCCCTTGTGCATGCTCCATTGCTCTTATATTGCCTTTTTGACTGGGAGTTCGTATTACACCGCATAGTAGTACTACAGGCGGGGTGCTGGATGCTTCTGGTTTCATTTCAACTATTGAGTTACATCAGGTGAACTTCCTTCTGCAGTTTGGGAGTCAAACTGTGGCTCTAGTCTTAGAGCTAAATTGAAATGGGTACGAGGAAAGCCACAGAGTCTCTCCCTGTTGCTATGCCTCTCTCCAAGAGTACCTCTATTGATAGACTATGGAGCTTATCAGCAGAGAGATCAAGCTTCATGAACGCCTTTTGTCTCTCCATTCTGGAGTCTCTCCAGCACAGGGCTCTACCGCCACCTTGTTGTTATCTGAACCCAATCAGGAGACCTTGTCTATTCAACCTACCCCCAACTTACGTAATATTGTTACTAATACAGCATCCACTTTAGAGACACACACAAATGGAGCAGTTAAAAAGTGTGGGAGACCCAAGAAAGTTAAGCAACCAGTGGCTCATCCAGGTCATGTAGATAGGCATCTCACTCTTGGCACTGCAAATCCCATCCAGGTATTGTCAAGTACACCCCCCCAAGTAATCTGCGGGGGGCCCTGATCCACTAAACCTGAGTGATTACATAATTTCCTTGTAGAATGTATGTCTAAAGTTAGAGAGTTCATCCAGGGCGAACTAATTCCCTTATGTGCTAGGATGGAATATATTGAGAAGGAGATGACCCTATTAAGGAAGGCCCAAGATAAACCTGTATCAGTAGACCCCACTGAGCACAGGCACCACAGAGCTGCCTGGGGTTGCCATACTTGTAGCAGAAAAGAGCCTATATCTAATGTAGTGTCCGTAGCGCCAAGTGCAGCCCTAGACTCTTCAATCCAGCAAGGATGGCCGGGGACTAAGCAATTTCCAGCCCAAACTACACATAATAAGGAAGAGAATAGCTCTAGAGGACTGAACCTTAGTGGTACTCCAGGATTTAGTGACTCCTAGAGGACCCATGCTCATACAATAGTGAATCTACCCCCGGCATCATGCCCTTATGTACTGGTCCTAACTAGAGTTCCTAAATTGCGTGTAGGGCAAACAGAGATTTATGTAGAACTTTTTAATAATACATTGGGATGGTTAGTGCAGCACAGGGGATTTCCTCTAATGTACTCTAACAACATTCTCCTCACTAGAAGAGTTTCCTGGATTGGGCTGGGAAGACAGAGAGGCAGACTAAGTTATCATTAACTTTAGATCCCCTAATTTGGCCCAAAGGATGCTTTTTGGTTGTGCAGGTACCCTCTCCCTAGCGAAGAGTCATATTTAGCCTCTAGCGCTGGGTTACTTTTATAGGCTGAGTATTCATAGATATTTTTCCTCTTGCCAACAACCATTAAAGTCACACACACACACTTCGCTTCTGTTTGTTCATTCCAGACGAACCCTCGTTCCAACTTATAATCGCTTCGAACCCCTAGCAAGTGTGGACTGACTACTGATAGTGCAAAAAGGCCAGTAACCAACTCCAATGTAGCAAGGTCTTGCAACGGGGTTATCTTTGAACCTAGCCCAGGGAGGGGTTAAGTCTCGCAAAGTTTATCAAATGTCCAATTTATGTCCACTAAATTGAAGGAAGCACCTAGGCCCCTCAGTTACACCCTATCACCAGTTGCACTTATGGTAGAATCAGGGGTTGCCCCCCAGGCAAAGCTTTCTTTAACCAATTTTATTACATGGAATGTGGCTGGTCTGGCATCTAAACTAGTTAATCCTGAGTGGCATGAAATTTTGGACCAATATGATCTTTGTCTCTTCCAAGAGACCTGGGGGCCGATTCCGATCTCGGCCGGTAGGGCTCCGAATCGGATTCGGCTTTACCGGATCCGATTCGGAGGCCTTTTTCCCGACCGATTCGTACAGTTGTCCCAGCGAGCAAGTACGATGCGAGCGCCCTCGAAATCGCCGACCGACTCGTTCCCGGGTCCCAACCGCTCCGACCGACTCGTACGGACATGGCTCGCACCACGCAATGGAGACGTTTCCCGACCGAGCAAGTACGATGCGCGCTTCGAACAGCCCGACCGACTCGTAGCGTCCGGCTCCAAAGAGCTGTCGGAGCTGGACTTCGGGGGTCCGTGTCGGACCACTCTGCACGCGTAGCCGCACGAATTGCACACAGGGGGGACCCAAGGGTCCCCCCTAAACATGCATGTACGGTGCGAGTCGCACTGACGCGTACCCACTGTAGGGTCCCCCCTGTTCGCGACGTACCCATTCAGTCAATAGGAGCCCGTGTACGCGTTGTACGACCGGCTCTCATTGACTTCAATGGGAGTCCGACCGAATCGAGTCGGGCTGCATACGGCCGCATCGTACTCGCTCGGTCGGACTGCGGCAGTCCGGCTCGGTCGGAAATCTCTCCTGATCCGGCTCGGTCGGAGAGATTTCCGGCCCGAATCGGAATCGGCCCCCTGGTTGTTAAGGCCTCTCCTTCGTACTAGCGTACTAAGTACACAAACTTTTTTAAGGCAGCAGTTTTCTCCATGGTGGGTAGTCTGTCAGGGGGATTGACAATATGGACCAGAACATCAATTATAGACTTACTAAGAGAGGTTAAGGTGGACTCCCCTGACATTTTGTATCTCAGTTTGACTATTTCTTCTGATGCAATATATTATATCTACAATGTATATTGCAGACCAATAGGGAACAAAAGGGAATTTTAGGCTTTGGACCAAAAGAATGTGCATTTAGCTTCACTTCCAAATAGTGTTAAAAAAAATTGTGGGAGGTGATTTTAATTGCCAATTTGAACCCCTGAGCATTGATAGCCAGCTAATCATGGCCGATGAGGACGCTGTTTGGTCCATCCCTGTATTAAAACTCACTCCTATCAAGAAATGGTCACCTATAGCAGTACAAATGAATGCCCTTATGCTAAATCAGGGATTACGCGCTTGCAGCAGAAGCTCAAATACTGATAAGTTAGGCAAGCATACCTTTAGTAGGACTAACCATTCCCACCTAATCGATTATATATTGCTGGATTTAAGACTATGGCAATCCATGATTGATATGATAGTACTCCCTCGCTGTGACAGTGACCACAATGCCCTGACACTTAAGTTGAGTCTGTCTACTAGATTACAACCTAACGGGCAAGGAGAGCTCTCCAATAGAAGACTGAGAATTTCTAGTAACAGACGCAGGGTGAAATGGAGCAGTCTGTTCCCATGAGGCCATTAGTGAGATTTACAGACAGGTTGCAGAAGGCATGGCGGGTCTGCTATTGTTGGATCAGCCAGGGGCTGTTTGTAATTCCCCAGGGGTGATAACTGAGGTGCACAATCATTGTTTTTAGACCTGAGAAACAATTTTCATACTGATTCAGGGAGAACAGTGAATAGGAGTCATCCTTTATCCTGGTACAATTGATCATGTAGAGATGCTAAGACTAATTTGGTTCTTGCAAATAAAAAGCAAAACAGATCTTTGATCCAGGCCACCGCCACGCTATCCACTGCCAAAAAAGACTGGGAAAGGGTGATCTGGGATCACCTCTTACAGGCCACCAGAACAAATGATCAGCGCTTATTCTGGAATCTGGTGTCTTCAGGCAGTAAAGATGGGTTCTGCATCATAGAAAAAAACTTAGCAGCAACTGGATGGGTCGCACATTTTTCCAGCCTTTATATGCAGCAGGGGGAATTGTTAAGGGACACATGCAAACAAATGGGCACTTGGGTTACCAATACCTCGCTTGGAGAGGGGGTAGCCTCTGAAGGGGATGTCTCAACAGGGTCTGTTGTTCGATCTCTTGATCCTGAGGGTAGGAAGTTATCCACAGAGGAACTCAGTCTGGCTATAGGGAGCCTTGTTTCCAACAAAGCCCCTGGGCCATAAAAATTCCTGCGGATCTGTTCTTGAGTGGTTTGAGCTTTTGGAGCGACTATTTTTCAGTAATTTTCACTGCCATTATGAAAGGTGCCCCTTTATTACCCATTTGGGCTGGGGCTGAAATTGTCCCGATCTTTGAAAAGGACAATCGTGACCAGACCGCAAACTATAGACCGATAAGCCTCATAGACAGTACCCAAAAATTGTTCAGCAAGGTTATCTTGGGTAGACTGCAGGTTTGGTAGTCAGCTAATGACATTTTGTTGCCGCTACAGGCAAGCTCTAAAGAGTCCATCTGCACCATGGACCAAGTGTTCCAACCTGTGCTCAGCCTTTGATTTGGTCCTAGAACAACCTTATGGCAGGTCCTCTCTGAGTTGACAATGCCTACTTACCTTCTTGACACCATTGTGAGGTTGCACACCACAAACTATGCACAGGTTAAGTGTGGCAATGCAGGAGAACTGACCAACCCCTTCCCTGTGACTAAAGGAGTGAGGCATGGATGCGTACTTGCCCCCTCGCTGTTCACGCTCTATATCAATGACCTTGTGGGGTACTTATATGAGTGTGATAATGATGCACCCAGATTGGCAAACATGTGGGTTCTGGGCCTCATGTTTGCTGACGATACCTTACTCCTCTCTAAGGGGCCTATTAGGATGACGGGCGGACTTTCGTCCGCCCGCCACCCTAGCGCTGCTGGGACCGGCCGCCAGTGGTGCGGCGGTCCCGCACAGGCGATTAGGATGCCATCGCCACCGTGGCGGTGGCATCCTCCATTGCCAGCATTGTGGCGGGCGGTGCTCACAGCACCGCCCGCCACAATGCTGGGAATGCACTGTGTGCATCGTCATGCACAAGGTGACAGGCACCGCTACTCTCTCTGGTCTGCTGCTCTACCGCCCCCCAGGTCCCATAGGCCAATTCCTTGGTATACTTCCGACTCTTGTGGCTAGTTTAGCATTAACCCCAGCCAATTTTACAGTACTAGGGGATCTTAACATCCACCTGGATGACCCCTCCGATCACCTGGCTAAAGAGCTACATTCTAGCCTCGCAGCACTCCAATTCAAGCAGAAAGGCTTTGCCCCTACGCATGTCAAGGGTCATCTTCTGGATCCAGTGTTTAGTAATGACCAGAATCTGTCGGTGGGGTCTCCCATCCCTCTCCCCTGGACTGATCATCTACTAATTCCTCTGGTCTGGAAGATTGTAGTGCCTCCTCCCTCCCAGAGTGTAACTCTGCTGCAGGAAAGGAAATGGTCAAATCTCTCCGTCAGTCACTGGTCTTTAACTCTAGATGCCACTGCTCCCCCTCTTGTTTCTGATCCTGAGAGGGCTAATAACAACTTTAACCTGTGGATCCAAAACTCGTTGGACACCTTACTTCCAATAAACCCTTCCTACAAGAGACCCAAACATAAAGCGCCTCCATGGTTTTCCCCCAAATTAAGGGAACTCAAACAAATCTGCAGAAAATTGGAAAGGAGATGGAGACAGAATCTAGCAGAAGAGAGGAAAAATATCTATAGAGAGGCAATCAGAAGTTATAAGGCAGAAATCAAAACTGCCCAATCTTCATTCTATGAGGAGAGGATTAATGCAGCAGCTAATTCTCCCAAAGAGATCTTCCGTATTGCTAAATCGCTTACCACCATACCGCAAAAATCCCATAACACAGAGGATGCACTAGCTCGCTGTAACAACTTAGCAGAATACTTTCACCAAAAAATTCATTTAATATGCCAATCCTTCCCTTTCCACCAAAGTGAGTCAACAGTGTCCAGCACTAAAAGTCCCCTTCCTGAATTACAGTGTTCTTTAGCGGAGTTCCCCCTGATAGACGAGGTCACCTTGGATACACTTATCTCCACGGTGACCTCGGGCTCTCCCTTAGACCCCGCCCCTCCGCGGTATCTTACTTTAGTTGCCAATGTCATTCGCCCAGTAATTCTGAACACCCTAAATGCCTCCATTACTTCGAGCACGGTACCCCCAGATTGGAAATGCGCTCAGGTTAGAGCCCTTTTAAAAAAACAAATCTAGACAACTCCAACATGGCCAACTATCGACCTATCTCTCTCCTTCCCTGGATGAGCAAGCTAATTGAGAGACATATAAACTCTACACTAGCTCATTATCTGGAGTCTAACAACTTGCTTCACGACTCCCAGACAGGATTTCGTCCCAGGCGTGGGACAGAGACGGCCCTGCTGGCAGTGACAGAGGAAGCAAGGAGACTTCTGGATCAGGGAGGCTCAGCAGCAATTATCTTATTAGACCTCAGTGCCGCTTTCGACACTGTAGATCATAACATCCTGCTGGAGCGACTAAAAAATCTTGGAGTAACTCACCAGGCTCTAACATGGATTTGATCCTTTTTAAAGGACCGAGTCTTTCAGGTCTTTGAGGGTACTTTTACATCCAACCGATGGCCTCTCAGCTGTGGGGTTCCCCAGGGTTCCTCCTTGAGTCCCACGCTTTTTAACATCTATATGGCGAATCAGGCAGAGATAGTACATCCATTCGACATAAAAATGATCACCTACGCTGATGATACCCAACTGGTTGTGGCATTAAACCACCCGGAGGGTTCATCATGCGCTCTGAGCAACTGCCTAGAGGCAATAGCCGAATGGATGGAACTATCTCACCTTAAGCTAAATGGGGACAAGACTGAATTGATGTTCCTGGGCAAAGCTCCATCACCTTCCTCGGCATTTCTATGGCCGAAGTGTCTTGGCACTATGCCTGCCCCAAAGCACCAGATTAAGAGCCTATGTATGTGGCTTGATAGCTCTTTAAGCTTCAATCATCAAGCCACCAAGCTCTCAGCTACATGTTTTGGCCTGATGAGGATGTTAAGGAAAATTCTCTATTTACTCCCCTTCCAGGCACGAAGGATCATGGTGCAAGCCCTCATCTTATCCCGCTTGGATTATGGGAATGCCTTGTATTTGGGCGCCCCTCAGGCCACTACACGGAAATTACAAGTGATCCAGAATTGTGCGGCTCGTCTACTCCTCCAAGTTTCTCGGAGACAATCGGCAAAACCCACAATTAAAACACTTCACTGGCTCCCAATCAGGTCCCGGATACGATTTAAGGCCATGTGCCTGGCCCATAGAGCCTTCTGGAAAACTGGCCCTGCCATTATTCACCCCCTGGTTACTCCCTACCAACCTTCAAGGAGTCTTCGTTCCAGCTCCGCTTTCCTGGCTACCACAAGGAAAGTACGTAGATCTAGATGGGGCGGTCGTTCTTTTTCTCTGAATGCTACCAATCTATGGAATTCCCTTCCCTCTACTCTTCGTATGGAACCTAACTTACAGATTTTTCGTAAACTTCTTAAAACTTATCTTTTCAGCACTACACTCTAATCTGCCACGTATTTGTCTGTCTGGTCTTAAGCGCTACGAGGCCTTAGGGTAGTAACGCGCTATAGAAATCCAATTTCATTCATTCATTCATTCATTCATGTCCATGACAATGCAGGGGGGTACCATAGGTACCCCCATGTGCAACCCCCCCACCCCCCAACATCTTGGGGCCCGCAACGGGCCCCTGAAAGTGGAATCCGCCTGGCTTTCCATGGCAGAGTCACCGCCATGGAAAGCCCTGCACCACCGCCCATCGTAATATGGATGGCGGTGCCTGCAAGGCACCACCACCATATTGCTGGCCTTTTCCGCCCGGTAGGCAATCAGGCTGATTGCCTACCGGCAGAAAACTGGCGGACGGTCTTTCCGTCCGCCTGGGTCCCCACCGCCATCGTAATATGGCGGTGGGGAAATGTTAAGCGGGCGGTGGGAAATAGCGGGCGGATCGCCACCGCCATACGGGTGGTGGCGATCCGCCCGCTATCCTAATGACCCCCTAAGTCTCCAATGGGTCTTCAAAGATTGCTGAATCGGTCTGAGAGTTTCTGCAAGCTACTTGAATTGGAGATTAATGTGAGCAGAACCAAATATATGGTTCTGAGCCTGGGGCATGCAACTAAGGCAACCCCCATGCTATAAGGGGTTCCACTAGAAAGGGTGCATACCTGGGTATAGCACTTAAAGAAAACATGGGGTAGCAAGCTCACATTACACAACACAGGCTTAGGATGGAGCAAGCGGTGGGAGGGATTACTAAGATGTTTGGTGGTTCTCAGTTTTGACATGTGCAGCTGGGCGTTCATATCTATAATTATAAGGCCAATGGCATAGCCTCATATGGAGCCGAACTGTGGGGACAACTGAATATGACCTCTTTGTCCATTGTGGAAAACTGCTTCATGCGCCAGTTGGTTGGTGTACCAGTTAGTACTCCATTGTTACCACTCAGAACCGATCTCAGGTTGAGACCACTGCCTGACAGGATAGGCCTTTGTCCCCTGCTTGATTGGAGGAGAATCTGGACCACTCCAGAGCTCCTCTGCTACTGGCAGGGGCTTGAGGAAATCCTCTGTCACGCAGACTCTGGGAAGATAGCATGGATAAAATATCAGAAATCCACACTCGCAGATAGGGTTGGCAAGCTTGTGGAGTGCCCCAGGTGAGGCTAGGGGTGGTGTCAAGCCTTAGCTTAAAGCTGCCTTTTGACATTACAGAGACTTGCTCCTACTTACCCAGATGAGACGAGGTGCCCTTGCCATTGCTTTTCTATTAGTAAAAGACACACCAGTAGGACTTTCTGGATGAGTTTGAGCCACCCACAGCTAGGCGCTTGTAACTGCAATTTCGCTAGGGGACCTTACCACTTCAATCCTTTATCACTAAGCGGGAACGAGGGCAGCAGGTTACTGATCAGCGATGTCCAGCTTGTGATGACAGCCACGAAACTGTGGAACATATCGGGCATATTATCAAGCCACTATCGCCACCACAACGTCACTTTTTGTGGCGCTGTGGTGGCGATAGGGTCAGCAGCACCCTATTACCAAGGTAGCGTTAAACCACATAACGTGGCTAAAAGCCATGTTAAGTGGCTTAACACTGCCTTGGTAATAGTGCCCCTTTCACGCTAAACTTAGCCTGAAAGGGGCGTGCAGTGGGTGCTGCGGTGGGCGTTCCACCGCAACACCCATTCACTTCGAAGCTGCCACCTATTATCAAGAGAGGCGATAATAGGTGGCAGCGCCGAACTCAAGACCAGGAAAATCCTGATCTTAAGGTGGCGATACGAGGAGAAATGCTTCATTTCTCCTCGTTTTTGCTTTTTCTATATGTGCTGCCTTGTGCAGCACACATGGAAAAAGCAAAATGCCAAGGTATGTTTATGTACAGGAAGGTGTCCCTTCCTGTACATAAACAAACCTTTTTTCAAAATGCCATTTTGTAACTTACACGTGTGCTGCATGAAGCAGCACACATGTAAGTTACAAGCATTTTAGGTTTGTTTATGTACAGGAAGGGGCACATTCCTGTACATAAACAAACCTCCCTGCTCGCAGACACCCTTGCACTCTGGTGCAAGGGTGCCTGCCTTGGCGTTAAGTCGTGAGACGTAGCGCCATCGCAGGGGGAAACGCCAGGCTGCACCATATCCTTGGTAATATGGTGCAGCCTTGCGTTTCCGAAGTGGCCACTTCCTAGATAATATGCCCCGTTATGTTTTTATGCATTACAGAAGACGGTGGACAATCCTGCTCTGCTGGTCTCGGTGAGCAGTCAAAATATCGAACTTTTTATATCGATATACAAAAATATCGAGTTTTGAGTATCGATGGTACTAAATATCGATGTTTTGTATATCGATGTAAAAATATCGATATTTGTATGTGTTTAAAAATATCGAAGTAGATAATATCGAATGTGAAAATATCGTAGTGTCAAAATATCGTTATAGTATAGTATTTTGTAATTGTTATTAGTTTTTGGTATTTTTTATAGTGTATGTGTTTAAAAATGTTATTTTGAATGTTTTAAAAATGTATATTTCATATATTTAATTATGAATAAATATTTTTAATTTTGACATTTAATTTTAGGAGCGGGATGTTGGGTGTATAGGGGATAAGGGTGGGGAGTGTTTTAAAATATACATTTTAAATTAAATATTGTATAAATAAATTTTTTAATTTTGATATTTAATTTTAGGAGTGGGATGTTGTGTTTATAGGGGATAAGGGTGGGGAGTGTTTTTAAAAAAAAAATAGAAATTAAATAAAATTTATATTTATTTTAAATTAAATTTAAATTAGAATTTTAAATTTAATTTGTTAAGTTTTGATGTGGGAGTATTGTATTTTATGAGATAAGGGTGGGTAGTGTTTGACAATATTCTAAAAATTTGAAAATTAAAATTTTTTAAATATGTCTAAAATATATATTGAAAATATTTTTTATGAGCGTGATGATGTGTTTATAATGTATGATGTTGTTAGTTTTAAAAAAAAAAGTTGAAAACATTTATAAATTTAATATTGAAATTAAAATTTGAAATTAGAAATTTGGGGGCCCATTACGATGGCGGGCGGAAGCACAACCGCCGTGCTGGCGGATGCAAAAAGCACCAGTTACCGCCGGCACGCAGCAGTCCACACGCCTGCCCAATTACGATGCGAAAAGTAGGCCAAACATCGCCGGCAAGCCAGCAACACCGTCCGCCATCAAAGTGCGCCCGTACATGTAGCGGCGCAGCCCAACTGACACACACCGTCCGACGAAACACGTCCCGCCCGGCGCATAAATTACGATGCCGCAAACAAACGGCTCCCACGGCCAAGAGATACCGTACGACAAACCGAAGCGGTAACACGGACGCCGAGCACGGACAACGAAGAAGCGGCTCCCCGAGCATGAATCCAGCACTGCAGGCCGTCCCCATGCTCCTGCTGATGCACCACCAAGGACGTAACGTACCGCGGAGACGCAGGTAGGCACACACACAACAAGTGCACGCAAACAGCGCACACAGTGCAAGGGCGGAAAAAGCGGACAACCCCCACCAGCGCGTGTACACAACACATCCACCATCGCATCCACATATGACACACAGGCCAAATCGTAACATCGCAGAACACATGTGTACACACCACCTGGGACTAGGAACCAACCACCCCGTCACGGCCCCAAAGCGCCGATGACGCCGCCACACATGCGCACAACGCAGAGGCCAACCGCAGCGCCATGCATGCGTCGCACACAGACACAGGGACACAACCAAGCAGCACACATATCAGCCCCACCCCGAACGCACATGACACGTGACAGGCCGGCCACAGA
Organism: Calotriton arnoldi; assembly: GCA_963921515.1. NCBI lineage: Eukaryota > Metazoa > Chordata > Amphibia > Caudata > Salamandridae > Calotriton > Calotriton arnoldi. The sequence continues at coordinate 1,524,905 of CAWUFW010004055.1, forward strand.
CATGTCCCCAACGCCCAATTCACGGACAACACCCAACGCCACACAACCGACGCACACATGTCAGTGAAGACACGCAACAGCAGGACACACCCCAGTGTAACAAACATGGCGTAGCACACAGCGGCGGCAACACCAACTAGGAGAAGCAGGGCCCCTTCGGGAAGAGGAACGCCAGTACCACACAGAAACACCCATACCACCCTGCACATATGAACAAGACATATAAAACGGAACACCAAAGAGCCCGGGGACCGACAACAGGTGGCCCAAGAATAACATTCACACACAAGGCCCAACGCAGAGCGGAAAGGCAGCCTGCCGCCCACACAAGGGAGAGCAGACAGCACTGAATGACCTTCCATTCCAACTCCGAAACCACAGCCCTACGACAGAAGCCGGTGAATACAGCCATTGTCCAAGAATAGACCAACACAGGCATGCCGAGGAGACCGACCACAGGGCAGATAGCGCATATCACAGAAGCACACAACGGACGGGGAAGAAAGAAGAAAACACTCCCCCATGTCGGCCACATGCAAGTTAATTGGAAGGAGTCACACAGCACTGACCTTGAACTGTCTGAGAAGCATGTGGGAAGAGGGCCCGTGTCCTCCAAACAAGCCAACAGAACACAAGTCCTGTCTCCCTACGACTACACAGAGCTCACAGCAACCCCGGAGCGTGCACATTGCAGACTGCACACACAGCCGGAGCACGCCACCTCAACGAACCGCTGCGAAATGGCAACCGCAACACACCTACCCAACTACGCCCGAACAGCTCAAGCTGTACAAAACCAACCTGTGCCATACATTGGGATGCGATCTCCTGTCCCTGCTGAACGTAAGTTACCGACTGACTTACCGCATCACATTGTTCAGCTGCGTCATGCCCGTCTTCTACTGTCGGAGGTGTCCCTACCAGCATCCCGTCGAGATATGCCTCTCCAACCCGGCATGTCTGAAGGCGGACCTGCTACCACTACTCCTCCCTCTGGACGCACACGACAGGGCCTGCTCTGCCTATGGGGGCATGGCGTATGTGGCCAACATCGCACCCGCACTGAAATGGGACCACTGTGCCTCCACACGACGGATCATCGATAACAGCTACATCGAATGTCACCCAGCATGCCCCATCATGGTCCTCCAAGGGACAACCTACGAACAACACCTTGACAGCCACCATCCGCTTCATTGGCTGGCAAACATGTACACCACCAATGACATGGAAGCCCTGCTGGACGGCATCGCATACCTGACAACCTGTAAATACGTCGGACCACAACGCAGGTTCCCCGAGTGACCTATGATGTCCAACCCCGCACCCATGCTTAGCTTCCGCACGGACTGGCCAGTCACCACCACAACAGCCATACCAAACGACCGGCAACTGTAACCACACCATCAACGACATCGCCATGACATCGGATATGACCGGGACATGCACACTGTTCCCCATCACATCCAGGAACACCGCATGCATCGTGGGAGGCAGTGGCATGGGCTCTGTGTATCGCACCCACATGGACGGAACTGCACGAACAACCAGGACACGACATGGATCCAGCGCCCATGGACACACACACCGCTCAGTGGACATGAATAGGTCGCCTGGAGTCTGTGGGTGCTGCACCCCTCCCACCCCCGCCCCGGGAATCCCATACCAGGACCTTTGCATGGACGACAAGTGCATACAACAACAACACGACCCCAGTGACTGTGACATGTCCAGTAACCACCACAGTGCAACAACAAGTGGCACGCCGCTGCATGCACGCAAGCACATGCCCTGATGTCATCTCACATGCACGCGTGCATGAGGAACAACCGCAGCAAACCTGTCACATGGAACTGAGATGGACTGTGCCCATGATGCCAAGCGGTCTGGTAGGCTACATGTATACCGTCTGTGTCAAAGTCCGCAGCTCCGCAGCTATACGTAAATGTACATTAGCACAGCCTTGGCCAAGCAGATGTCACTCTGAAGCCCACATCCCACATGCAACAGCCAATCACATGTAACCCCACTCCCTATCCCATTTGCAATCATGCTCAGTATATCCTCAACATGTATTCCGCTGCCAGTAGTGTCCACTATACTGCATCACAGAGGACAGAAGACTCAATATAATGTTTGAAACCAAAACTGTCTCCGCTGACTCATTTCACAAGTACGAATGAGAGAGGATGAGAGTATGTGAAGTACACGGCAGTCGTGACATGACCATGTAGTCCACTGGTATTGGATGTCAACGCAAATGAGTAGCACTACTGTGGAAGACACACATGTGTCGTGTGAAGTCGTATGGACGCAGTGCTCAGGTGGGTGGGTGCGACGGGTAGATGCGCACATGCCAAGTTGGAGCACGCCGTGTTGGGAGGGGTCATGAACAGTACACCACCGCTTCCCTGGGCATTGTGAGAGGACACCTGTCGGGGGAGTGAACACGTGTGTGCACAGCAGCCGGGCACACGTACAAAGCGGTACCAGGCGCACCTCAGCCCACCCTCTGTGGACAAGCTGGATCCTGTTGTGCGCCCGCCATGCCCCTGACAAGGCACACACAGCCCCAGTCGACCAGGTGTAACCCCAACATAGTCAATCCGCACAGGCGATACAGGGCACGGGATGGCAGTGGAGCATGGTGTGTGAGAGGTCTACTCGCGCTCCTCCTGGTCATATCACGCAGGCAATAGAACCTCAACGTCTAGCATGGCACAAGTCAGATGGAAGTGTAGGGGGACGCACCACAGCACGAGCAGCACTGACGTCACGGGAGGTGGCTCGCACCATCCCATCCATTGCCCATCATACCAACCACGCCACATGCCATTGCGACTAAGTGCAAGCGCGTGCGCCACCACCCCTGAGCCCTCCCCAGAGAGGCCAAAGAGTGAATGTGTGGGCCATCAGCCACAGACGGACGCGGCCTGGCCGCAAGGGCAGCCACAGCCACTGGGTGTCGCAGGTGGCGGATCCGGAAGGCGAAGACTGTGATGCATAGTCCATGCAGGCCGGGTCTCCATTTGGGGCACCACGCAGGTGGACGGCGTCCCGCCACACATCATACCCTGAGACAGCCCACTCGTGCAACTGGACCCACACATACACTCCTTGCCCTCTCTGGTGCGAGCTTGGGGCTGCCTGTGCAAGCGCTAGCCTCGCAGGTGAGCATGCATATTGGGGGAGCGAGGGGAGGACATGAGGGCTGGGGCGAAGATGACTGTATCACTGTCAGTCAGTACAAGGGATGACCCAGATGTGGAAAGGAAGAGACGTGTCCCGTGTGTACTGCAACTAGTCGCCAATCCAACTACCCCCATGTCCGGAATGTAAGCCCGCACCTAGGCCCGCCCATCCGCCACATCGAACATACCACCAGCACGACAACCTTCCCATTCGAAACACTGACTGGGGGTGGCGACCAGTGTACAATCATGTGTAGCCTACCCACGCGTACATGTGGGCCCTCCATGATCCATGTCACCTGCGGCAAAGTCATGACATGCGCAATGAGGGAAGTGAGGAGAGCTGTCCGCCCCACGCGCAGAAGGTGCATCAGCTCCACAGACCCAGCAGCGAGTCCAGCAGGGGTCACATGTGCAGGGGCAGCTGTGCCTGGTGTGAAGGCACATGCATATAGACAGCACATCGACCAATGTGTAGTCTGCCCACATCTACAGTCCATCATCATGCGGACATAGGAATTGAACACAGGGCAACACATCTCAGTGGGTGCACCCACCGTGACCAACAATGCGCAATCATCGACGTACCCGCCCTGTGCATGGCCCCCCACCCAACGGAGGCACATCCAGTGCCACCATCCCACACACACAAGCCTTCCACGGAACATGCTGTGTCCAATGGTCAGTACAGAGTCAGCGCCCATCTGGTGGATCCTGAACAGGAGACACATGCACACACATGCCAGCTCCCACTGTGTACGACTGCCACCTGGCACGTGCAATGTAACCTCTCACCTGTGACGTGTGACTGCAAGCACACAGCCGTCTTGGCATGGGGCTGTCAATGTGGACACCTGTCAATGTTTCGGGAGGTGTGATCCGTACAGTGCTGTACATAGGGTGCAGTGCTGACACCTACTACTGTCTCATATCCCCTCGTGCCACAGGTCCCACTTGTTTTGGCCGCTCAGCCTGTGCCCACATCGTCGTCGTCGTGTGCCATACTCATCCAGCCGCGGAAGCAGTTCCATGCTCAGCAGACATTCATGTTGCCGTGGCGTTGCCGCTTGACGGATATGCAGTCAGTCCCCATCAGCACGCCCCGCAAGTCATTGGGGCCTAGATCCCCATGTGCATGCACATGGCAGTGGTTTGTATCACTAGCCATTGCCATTGGTGGGAGACCTGTGTAAGTGTATTGTGGCCGTGCCGTCCCAGCTTGACAGCTGGGCTGTGGCTCATGTGCTTGCTCAGTCATGTCAGTGATGTGTATGCGAAATTGCTATGTGTCGTGTTGCTTTGACATGTGTCCTCTGCCATTGTCCCTAGGCGGAGACCGAACATTGACCGCCCATACCAATTGCTGGCAGACATGGAGGATACAGAGGTCATTAGGAAGTTTCGGCTGGACAGGCCAACCCTGCATCGACTGTGTGCCATGTTAGAACCCCATCTCCGTCCCCGCAGGGTGTATCCGACTGCTGTCACCCCCACGGCTAAGGTGATGGCCGCCATGCATTTCTTCGCCACTGGGTCATTCCAGCACACAGTGGGCATTGGAGGAGGGATGTCCCAGCCCATGTTCAGCAAGGTGCTGAGGGATGTACTGGCAGCCATGATGCTGTACCGGAACAGGTACATCCGCTTCCCCAGGGCTCGTGAATTGGCGGCAGTGAAGGGTGCATTCTATGCCCTTGGCAGAATCCCACACGTCGTTGGAGCCATTGACTGCACACATGTCGGCCTTGTTCCACCACAGGCCACTGAGCACCTGTACCGCAACAGGAAGCACACGCACTCCCTGAATGTGCAAGTGGTGTGCCTTGCGGACATGGTGATCACCCACGTGTGTGCAAAGTTCCCAGGCTCGGCCCATGACGCACACATAATGCGCAACAGCATCTTGCCACGACTGATGTCCAATATGCAACAGGATCGTGCCTGTATTGTCGGTGAGTATGTGGAGTGGTGTAGCGTGCTGGCTGTGCGATGCTGTCCCCTGTCCAGTTGGATTAGCAACGGTTCTCTGTGTCCCTCACACCCAGGTGACTCTGCGTATCCGAATGGGGCATGGCTGCTCAGTCCATTGAGGAATCCTCGCACCCCAGCAGACGATCGCTACAATGAGGCACATGGGAGGACCAGACGTGTGGTCGAGCGTACCTTTGGCCTCCTCAAGTCCAGGTTCAGGTGCCTGGACCGCACCGGGGTGCGCTGGCGTACTCCCCACAGAAGGTGTGCCGGATAGTGGTGGCGTGCTGCATGCTGCACAATCTGGCCATTCGGAAGCAGATCCCCCTCATCGTGGATGACGGAGATCAACCAGGGCCCCAGCCCGCAGACCAGGACAGCTCGAGTGAGGAGGACAGCGGAGAGGAGGAAGCTGGTAATGTGCGGCAGCAGCTCATCGCCCGCTACTTCACTTGACGGTGAGTGTCCATGTACGACGGCTGATGTGGCTGTATCTGTGCAGGTGTGTGTGTGCTGTGTCAGGGTGGCCGTTTGTTCACTGCGTGCTGTGTGTCAACGCTCCATGGCCAGGGTAGTATGCCACTGTTGGTGGCTGTGGCATTGTGCCCTATTGCTCTGTGCGATGTGTGTACATTGCTTGTAGTTGTTGACATGTACTGTGTGATGGGTGTGTGACACACTCATTGAATGTGCTCCTGTTCTGTCTCCCACCCCTAGGTCCCTACAGGCCCTCCGGATTCAAATGCCATGCCACGCATCAGGTGCCTTTCCGCCCAAGGTGGCCGTTGTATTCCGTACAAATAAGACACAGGGCACAAACAGCAGTTAGTGAAAAAGGTGCATTTATTACAAACTGTGACATGTGATTGTGTGTAAGGTGATGACAAAAGTGGTGCGTGCAGTGACAATGAGCTGTCGGTCATGGCTGCGTGATGATCAGGGTGTACCCACTGGTTCTATGTCCATAGTCCAACACACACATGCCATCCAGATGGCTGTGTGGAGTGGGATCGTAGTCCAAGTCAATGCAGTGGCTGGTCAAGGAAGGCTGGCGGAAGGCTGGCTGGCTGCCTCACTTGCGACTGGAGCGTGCGAAGTCCTCCCGGGAGATCTGTTTCCTCTTCGGACGGCCCCTTCCACGTTTGCGAGGGGGTGCCTGCTTGCGACATGCTGGTGGTTGAGGTGTGATCACTGGCTGTGGACGCAGGGGAACTGGACACTGCTGCTCCACCCTGCGCCCCGGCAGGTGGTGGCGGAGGGGAGCTGCTGTCCCTGGCTGTGACCTCACCGCCACCACCAGCTGTCCCATGAGGTCCACGATTTGGCCCATACGGGCGTCCATGGACCTCAGCACCCCCAGCACCTCACGCGTGTCTGAGGCAGACCGGACCCATTGTCCTTGGGCCTCTTCATAGGCCCCAAGGACTCTGGCCATGTGAGGCAGGGCATGGCTCCCAGGGAGGCTGGCGTTTCCCTGACCCTGCTCCTCCTACCAGTCCTGCTGCCACCGGCCTGCCCACTAGCCACATTGCTCACCACGGTCCTCGCTGTGGCTCCCAGGGTGGATCCAGTCGTCCGGGCCACCACCTGCGCTGGGGCTGGTGCCAGCGGAGACGTGGCGGTGGTGGCGGCGGTGGTGGTCGGTGCGGCGATGGTGGCGGTTGCGGCAGTGGTAGTGGCCACAATGACCGTGGGTGTGGCCGCAACGACAGTGGCAGCAGGGGGCTGTGAATGTTCAGCAGCCCTGGATGATGGGTTGGTGGGTAGGAGGGGTCCTGGGGAGCGGCTGGGCCCTGCCACACCAGATGGGCCTGCTTGGTTGTCCGTGTCCGAAGAGGAGGACAGATCCTCCAGATCCGTGTGTCCTCGTTGGGGGCTTGTAGGCTGGCTGTGCTGGCTGCTGGCTCCATCCCCAGCATCCAGCAGTTCGTCACCTGTGGAGAGAATGAGATTAGTTATTGTGTTGCACCTGGCGAAGTATGTATTTGTCGTCTGACATTGACAGTTCGTGCAATCTCGTACATGGGTTTCCCGGAGGCGTGTGTGTGGCTGTAGCATCTGTAGTTGTGTGTGCTTGGCAATGGGACTGTGTGCTGTGCACATGTGGCATGGGACGGATTGGCCATGCCGATGGGTGTGTTGCTGTGCCCCTACTTATTGTGACTCTGGTGTATGCGGGCTCCTGGCCCATCCTGGGTCTGGTTTGTACTTTGCTTTTGGGGTTCAAATGGAACGCTTAGGAACGCATATGGCAACATGGGGGCCATGCCCCAGATTCGCATTTGGGATGGAATATGCTTTTGGGGTTCAAATGGAACGCTTAGGAACGCATATGGCAACATGGGGGCCATGCCCCAGATTCGCATTTGGGATGGAATATGCTTTTGGGGTTCAAATGGAACGCTTAGGAACGCATATGGCAACATGGGGGCCATGCCCCAGATTCGCATTTGGGAGGGAATATGCTTTTGGGGTTCAAATGGAACGCTTAGGAACGCATATGGCAACATGGGGGCCATGCCCCGGATTCGCATTTGGGAGGGAATATGCTTTTGGGGTACATGCTGTGAGCCATGGGTGCCGAACGTGACATGTGTTGTGGCAGCATGACAGTGCATGGTTTGAGGTGTGTGCATGCTTGACATGGCCTGCATATTTGCTGTCTGTTGTGATTACTGGACATGGCATTGGACGCATCGTTATGAGTGAGTGATGGTTGTGTGCCAGCCAACGTATTGCAGTTGTCCCATCTCCTTGGTGTGCGTGCTGCCCTGTGCCATGTGCATCACTGCAGTGCTCGGGGGGTGTGGCCCATGTTGTGTGTTGTTGCTCACAGTGTGTCGTGCACTTCATTGACTTCTGGCACATGGTTGGTCATGGGCATGTATCTTAGCGTGACTGCTGTATGTGTGGCAGCTGTGCGGATGACATGCCTTTCATGAGACTGGGGCTGACGGATGGGATGGATGGTATGTTGTTTGTGCATGGTGTGTCTGTGTGTTTGATGGGTTCAGTGGTGTTCGTGTGCATTTATGTTGTTCCGCTCTGTTGCGTCTAGTGTTGTTTGTCTTACATAGGCGTAGTTGTGGGGTGTGTGGTTGACAGGCAGTTGGGGCTACATGGACAGGACTTCAATGGTGTTTCGGTTGTGTGTGATGAGTTGCACAGTGGCTGCCGTGTGGTACTATATTCAGTGTGGCTTGTGCATGCAGACGTGGCTCCTTGGGTGTTGCTATGTCTGTGATGGGTCATGTGGGGTGTGAGTCTGTTGTTCATGTCCGTGTGCACATTGTTCACTTGTTCGTGACGGTGGGCGGTGCTGCGTGTTCGTCTGCTACGTGACATGTCCCATGTGTTGGTCGTGTTATGGTCCTCATGCCTCCAGTAATCCAGCCCTGTCCAGTTTCCCACCTGCAAGTTGTTCGTGCGTGCACTGTACTGGATGCCACATGGCTCTAAGCGGGGGTGCTCCATGTTGCAGGTCTGTGGGGGTGGGAGGGTGTTGTGGGTCGTGGGGGTGGCTGGATACCCACTGACACCGATTGCTGTGGACCGTGATGTCTGCCTTTCGGCTGTCGTTGTGCACTGCGGTGGCTGACACGTGGCTGTGGGGTGTGGGGGATGCTCCTCCTTGCTGTGCTGTGGGACTGGGGCCTGGTGTGTGTTGTACTTGGGCTGTCCACCGTCCCACCCACTGCACTTTGTGTTCCTGCCACTTACCTGTTACTTGTCGGTTAGTGCAGCTGTGGCGGACACATGGGTGTGGTGGGTGCTCGTTGTGGCGCTTCTGGCATATTTGGGGACCTGTTGGTGGTTACGTGGCTGGCTTAGTGTACACATGTCCCCACGCATCTTACAGTTGTTCGGTTTGGGCTGTGTGTGGTAGTGTCTGTTGCATGTGTGTGTGATGTGTTGTGTATTGTGTGCTGGACATGGGGGTGTTTGTCCCTGGGAGCTGTGGCATGGTGGTAGTGCATGTGAGTACATAGCGGTGTGCTGGTATACATTAGTTTGTACTTACCAGCCTCCACTCCCCCTGCTAATCCGGCGAGGATCTCCGGATGGATTACGACTCGCACCTTCTCCTCCCACGCTTTGAAGGTCTTAAAGAGCGCGGGATTCCCTCCGCCAGTGACGGCAGCCAGCTCTCTGTTTTTGCCCTCCTTCTTCTTGACCAGGCTCTTGACGTCATTCCAACGTTTGTTGATCTCGACTCTGTTCCTGGGCAGGGTCCCGACTGCATTGACCTGGTCTACGATCCGGTTCCACATTCTGTTTCTGGTGGCTAGTGGTGTGTGCTGGACCATGTTCCCATAGATTTGTGGGTACACCTTGATGATCTCGTCGACCATGACCGTCAGCTCCATGGGCGTGAACTTGGGCATCCTTTGTGGTGCCATGGTGTTTGTGGTGCTGGTGCGGTGTGTGTTGTGTAATGTGCAGGGGGTTTGTGGTGCCGGTGTTTGGTGGTGGTGGTGGTGGTGGTGGTGGTGGTGGTGGTGTGTTGGTGGTGGTGGTGGTGGTGGTGGTAGTGATGTGTGCGTTTCTGTGGTGTGCTGCTGTCCTTGCTGTGTCACTGTGTCCTCTCCTCTCCTCTCTGGTTTGCAATGTAGCAAGGGGTTGTGGTCTGTGGGAGTGCTGCTTTTGTACTCACCTATGTGGGTGTGTCCTCATGGTCTGTTGTTTTCAGGTGTGTTGTGTCTGGGGTTCTGGCCTTTGTATTTTTTGTTTGTCCGGGGGGTGTTTTCGGGATGTGTACTGTGCTTGTGTATTTGTGCGTGCCTTGCTGTGTGGACTTGTTGGCCATGTTGTGTGCTATTGGTTTTGTGTGCGGATGGTTTCTGTGCAGGTACGTTGGCGCCATGGCTTCTGCCGTGTCGATTCTCATCGGCGTTGTTTGCGCTGGCGGGCGGTATATTTGTGGTTTTTCCGCGCTCATGTCGGTGCGATCGTAATTTCACGTGCGGTGTGTCGGCCGTGAGGGCGGGCGGTTTTGTGTTGTCGTGCGTGTTTCCGTCCGTGGCGGGCGGTTTGTCTCCGACTCGGACGTTGGCGGGCGGTATTTTGTGTGCTTTTCCGCCGATGGCGGTATTCGGTTTGTGTAATCGTAATGGCGTGGTCGGTGTTCAGGCGGTGTGTGCGGGCGGATTTTTGCCGCTTCCATGCCTGGCGGAATTATTTACGCCGGGTATCGTAATGTGCCCCTTAGTGTTTTATAATAACTATTGTTTCATAATTTCTGCGTATATTAGTTCCGTAGCTGGTTGTGGGTTTATAGGGGAATAGGGTGGGAAGTAATTTAATTTAAATTATAAAAATTAATTATTTATTAATTAATAATTTATTGTTTAATAATTACTATTGTTAATTAAGTTAATTAATTTATTATTAAATATATAAAAAGTGAATAATAATCCTTTTTAATTAATTGATAATTATGTAAATTGCGTAATTTTTTTATTAATTACATATTAATTATTAAAAATTAATTTATTAATATGTTAATTATGTACATTTTTTAGTAGTGTGTTCAGTGTTGATAGGGGAGTAGGGTGGGAATTAAGTTAAATTTGATTCAAATTTTAATAATTTTTAAATATTATTTATTCAAAGTTATTTTATAGTGTTAATTGTGTTAATTCATTTAGATATGATGGTTATTAATTTCATTGTTAATTGTAATTAGCTAATTAATTAAATGTTAATTAATTATGTTTATTCATTAATATTTTACACTATTGGAGGTGACGTTTATAGGGGAAAATGTTGGAAGGTACATATATTTTTATTAATTAATTATTTGTTAATTAATTTTAATTATATTGTAGGAGTGGGTCTAGTCAACTATTCCCATACGCTACCCAACACTTTCCCTACTGTTGCACTCACTGGAGTGGGAATAGTTATTTTTACACTCCCGCTATCCAACACTTTCCCTACTGTTCCACTCACTGGAGTGGGAATAGTAATTTTTAGACTCCCGCTATCCAACACTTTCCCTACTGTTCCACTCACTGAGGTGGGAATAGTAATTTGTACCCTCCCGCTATCCAACACTTTCCCTACTGTTACACTCACTGGAGTGGGAATAGTAATTTTTACCCTCCCGCTATCCAACACTTTCCCTACTGTTCCACTCGCTGGAGTGGAAATAGTAATTTTTACCCTGCCGCTATCCAACACTTTCCCTACTGTTCCACTCGCTGGAGTAGGAATAGTAATTTTTACCCACCCGCTATCCAACACTTTCCCTACTGTTCCACTCACTGGAGTCGGAATAGTAATTTGTACCCACCCGCTATCCAACACTTTCCCTACTGTTCCACTCGCTGGAGTAGGAATAGTAATTTTTACCCACCCGCTATCCAACACTTTCCCTACTGTTCCACTCACTTGAGTGAGAATAGTAATTTGTACCCACCCGCTATCCAACAAATTCCCTACTTTTGCAGTTGTTGGAGTGTGGATACTAATTTTATTCCCTTAGCTATGCAACGTTTTTAATTTTGTTATATTTAATGTAGTGTAAATTATTAATTAACATAACATTTTTTACTTTAATTATTTAAATTATTATATATTATTTATTTTTATATTTATATAATATGTTTATTTATATATATATGTAAATATATTTTTAATAATGTTTTAAATATTTTATAATTAAGATTAATAATTATTTTATAATATTATTAAGTAAATATATATATGTTAAAAAATAATTAATATGTTTTTTTACATTACATTTATTATTTTTACATTTTAAGCTTTTTTACATTATTTTAACTATGTTTTATTTAATTGTGTTTATTATTTAATTACTTTTATATTATTTTTAATATATTTAAAACATTCGATATGTTAGTTAACTATATTTTAAACATCAATATTTTGTACTCGATATTTTAGTATTTACCTGTTTGTAGATAGGGACTCGATATTCTGTCCCTCGATATTTTGGCATCGATATTCTGGACAGTCGATATTCTGTCCCTCGATATTCAGTCACTGAACCATATTTGACAATACCAGATTGCAAATCAGTGTCTTTTAACAAATTAGTAAAAACAGCTAATCAAGATATGAAATGCTCTCATTGTAAATCAGAAATGTTGTCAACATTATATATAGAAAGATTCGAAAATATGTCATTTTAATGCTTTAATGTTGTAGAGCAAATAGAAGAAAATTGGAAACCAAAATTAAAATTTTTGTGGCACGTCAAGTATCATTTTCAGGAAGAACTTTTAAAGCAGTGGCTATTATTTTCCATGATGGACCTACTACAACATCTGGACACTATACTGTGTATTTAAAGTGCAATAAAGGATGGACACACTACCATGATGCCCATTTGGAATTCAAATGTAGGTTGCCTTACGAATTACCAAATTCATATCTGATATTTTTGATGCCAAAGTTTTGAAAACATCATTCGGCCTATTGGGAAGATGTGAACACGAAGTAACGAGTTTATTTTTGATATTTTCAATGCAAATGGATTTGGAAACATTATTCCGCCTATTGGGAAGATGTGAACAATTACTGATTGGATTATTAGCTGACTGATCTGGGGTGTTGATTGTATAGGAAGTGATGGCGCCTGACTCCTTCTGCGTGTAATATGTACGATTAGTAACTGGTGCGGTGCAAATAGGTAGGGGGAAACACCCTGTAACCCCTAAAATTGTGAAGGAAGGCTCCTACACGTAACTGTAACCGAAAATCCTATGCCCACGCCGAGAGTGTTCAATGAAAGTTCATCATGTACTGGACGGACAAATGTTTGATAGAGTCTCATCAAGTTTGTATCTTGTCTTTTATTCAGACAACCAGAAAAACATCCAGCCAACACGTGCTTCGTCGTATGGAGAAATGTCCCCCGACTTCTTCAGGGCTGTAATAAGTTTTCGCATTAGGTCTGTGATCACTACGCCGGTTTTAATTCCGACCCAGCTGGTCAATACTACTGGTATCCTTGAAATTCATATCCGGAGCAGGACACACACCTGACGCCAATCCTGATCGCAGCGTGCTCACTAAGATCACACTTTGAAAACTTGTTTCAAGGACACGTTCCTCCCGTTTATCGGCACAGTTTTTCCTCCGTTAATCTTCTATGATAGGTTTTAATTCGACCTCTGGAGTTGACGTTTTTATGGTGAATTTCAAGGATACCAGTAGTATTGACCAGCCGGGTCGGAATTAAAACCGGCATAGTGATCACAGACCTAATACGAAAACTTATTACAGCCCTGAAGAAGTCGGGGGACATTTCCCCATACTACGAAACACGTGTTGGCTGGATGTTTTTCTGGTTGTCTGAATAAAAGACAAGATACAAACTTGATGAGACTCTATCAAACATTTGTCCGTCCAGTACATGATGAACTTTCATTGAACACTCTCAGCGTGTGCATAGGATTTTGGGTTACTGATTGGATTATTGTTTGTGCTAATTCTTATTGCATTTGCAAAATTGTGTTTGAAAGAAGTAGTTTATATATTTGATCTTTATATTATATGCGATGTAAATGAGAGTGTATATTTTAGAAAATGTACTTCAGAGAAATAAATGATTTAATGTAGTTGAAGAATGTAATTTAGAAACTGTAGATAGGTAAACAGATAGTTGAACTTCTTGTAAATATTTTCAAGGCAGATTTGTTTTTTTTACAATCTCATTGATTGTATTTTTTCCCCGCTGTTATATGATGATCTACATTGAAATCACTGTGTATGGTGAAATTCAGTACAATCTGAAAACAGCAAAAAAAAGGAAACTGAATATGTTATGTAATTCTAAAATTATGTTGTGTTCTTAAAACTTTAATATTATATGTAATAACAGTTTTTCTTCTTTTTTATTACAGAAAGTAATACTAAAGCTTGAAAAGATTTTAAATTCAGTTTACAACAAAACTACTGTAAAATAGTTTCACAGAGTTTTGTATCTTCTTTAAAAAATAAGGTAAGATGAAATAATGAAATAAGCATAATAATATGAAGTAATGGTTACTGTCACTTTTATTGCACTGATCCATTTTTACAAACACTACCCATGCACTCTTCTATACAGTTAGGCACTATTCTCACACTCCTGCCATTACCCATGCACTATCCATGCATTTCTCCAATCACCTAGCCTGTATTCATATGGTTAAAATATCACCCAGACACTACCTATGTACTCTTCCAATGCCCCAGGCACTATCTGTACACTCATGCAAGCAGCTAGACATTTCCCGTACACTCTTCCAATTACCCAGGTAGAACCTATATACTTCTCCAATCCCCTAAACATTATCCCTGCACACATGGAATCACCCAGACACTACCCTTGCACTCTTAAAATCATCCATGCAGTACCTATACAATGCTCTATTCATTCAGGCAGTACACATACACTTATAAAATCACCCAAGCTCTATTTATATAGTCCTCCAATCACCCAGGTACTACTCCTATACTCCTCCAAACACCCAGCCAGAACCCTTCAAGTTTTAAAATCACTCAGGTACTACCTATGCACTCCTCCAATCACCCAGGCCCTACCCCTACACTCTTGCAATCAGCAAGACATTACCCCTACACTCATGCAATTACTGAGGTATTAACTATGCATTCCTCTAATCCCCCAGACATTACGCCTGCACTCATGCAATTACTTAGGTATTAGCCATGCAATCCTGCAATGCCACAGACATTACCCCTGCACTCATGCAATCACTTAGGCAATACACATGCACTCCTCCAATGACCCTGACATTACCCCTGCACTCATGCAATCACCCAGGCATTAGCCATGTACTCCTTCAATCACTCAGGCAGTACCTGTGCATTTATAAAATCATCCAGGCACTACCTATGCACTCATGCAATCACACAGGCACTACTGATGCACTTCTCAATGCACCTAGGCATTACCCATGCACTCCTCCAATCAGCAATGCACTATCCATGTACTCCTTCAATCACCCACTCACTACCCTTGCAGTCTTCCAATAACCCAGGCAGTAGCGCTGTACTCATATAATTACCCGGGCAGTGCTCATACACTTATAAAAATATGCAGACACTATCTATGCATTCATGCAATCACACAGGCACTACTGATGCACTCCTTGTTGCACCTAGGCATTACCCATGCACTCCTCCAATCATCCAGCCAGTACTCATGCACTTAAAAAATCACCCAAACACTACTTATAAACTTTTGCAATCACTCAGACACTATCAGTACAGTCATGCAACGAAACAGACATTACATTTGCACTCATGCAATCAGTCACACATTTCTCATGCACTCCTTCAATTAACTACATATTACCCCTGCACTCATGCAATCACTTAGGCACTACCCATGCACTCATACTTGCACTCATGCACTTCTGCTGCACTTATGCAATCACCAAAGCACAACCCATGCAGTCTTCCAATCATCCAGACACTACCCGTACACTCATGCAATCACCCAGGTCCTACTTATGCACTCCTCCAATCACCAAAGAACTACCCATGCACTCCTCCATGCACCCAGGCACTACCCATGCACCCTTCCATGCATTCAGGCATTACCCATGAACTCCTCCAATCACCCAAACATTACCCCTGCACTCATGCAATCACTCAGGCAGTACCCATGCACTCGTCCAATTACCCAGACATTAGCCATGCACTCCTCCAATCACCCAGACATTACCCCTGCACTCATAGAATCACCCAGGCATTACCCATGCACTCCTTCAATCACTCAGGCACTACATATGCACTCCTCCAATCACCCAGGCACTACCCCTGCACTCATGCAATCACCCAAGCACTATCTATGCACTCATGCAATAACCCAGACACTACCCATGCACTCCTCCAATCACCCAGGCACTACCCATGCACTCATGCAATCACTCATGCACTACCCATGCACTCATACATGCACTCAGGCACTTCTGCGGCACTCATGCAATCAACCAAGCACTACACATGCAGTCTTCTATCATCCAGGCACCACCCCTGCACTCATGCAATCACCCAGGTACTACTCATGCACTCCTCCAATCACCCAGGAACTACCCATGCAGTCCTACATGATGCGCTCAGTCACTACCCATGCACTCTTACATGCACCCAGGCATTACCCATGCACTCCTTCAATCACCCAGATATTATCCCTGCACTCATGCAATAACCCAAGCACTACCCATGTACTTCTCCAATTACGCAGGTACTACACATGCACTCATGCAATCACACATGCACTACCCATGTACTTTTCCATATATTACACTTGCCTCAATTCATACAACACATAGGAATTTGTCTTTTTTTAACCAAATAGGCGGTTCTAACAAGAACAATTTTTTTTGTTTTATCATTTTTTTTTGTTTTTTTAACTCTTTTTTGTATTTTTTTGGTGTTTTATTTTAAAAAATGAGAAAAAAACAGATTAAACTGAGAAAACTTGTGTCTAACCTTTTGCAATTAAAAAATCATTGCAAAAAAAAAATTGACAATGGTGGCTTTTTGCTGCGAAAACAATTGCATCAATTGACTGCTCACCATAGCAAATAGGTTGTTTGCATTTGATACATCATGAGTGGAGAAGTGTGGCTCAATGGTTAGAGCGGCAGACCCTGATGCAGAGATCTGGCCCGGGACCAGGGTTCAATTCCCGCCTCGGCGAGTCTTGGGCTCAACTTCCTCGGACCTGATAATTCTCGCCTCAGTGCCTATTCTAATCATGGGTCCCACTCTGCAACTCTGGGCAATAGCTTGCTTAATCCCCACCAGCGCTGGGATGCCTGGCTTCACCTTGGGGGTGCCCAGGAGTGGACATTTCACAGGGAAAAGCCAGGAAGGGTTCCACAGCGGTATGCGTTCAGCGCCAGGATGCCTCAGGGTAGCAGTGCGCTTTACAAGTACAAATTCATCATTGTTCAAGACCAGCAAACTCTGGTCTAATGTCAGGTCCTCAGCTTGAACTTGATGTACTGGCTGAGGTGCTAGGTCCTGCGTCGTGATCACCTTGCTGGGCTTGTCGTTCCAGCTCACGTCGATGTTCTCCTCGTGCTAGCCAACGAGGGTGCATAGTTTGGAGGTGCTTTAACATCGACGAAGTACCGCATGAGTATTTTTTCTCAGAGCCCCGAGATGTGATTCGATCACATACAGTGCAGTTCACCGTTCTCGCGTTGACCTTCTTTTCTCCAGGTGGAAAGGTAAAGAAGGCCCAGACGATACTCTCCTTTCTTGTTTTTCTTGGTTCCTCCAAGTCATCTTCTTCACCAAGGATGTCGTCTGGTGGATTTGAAGATGCCATTGTCCTAGTTTTTACCAAAAACAACACCAAACAAATGCAACAAGAGCAGTAAACACAAAAGGTGTGTCTCCTGGCAATGTTGTTGGAGGAATGAGAAATTTGGGTGGGGTGCTGTAACTTCTAGAATAAAAAGCTTCTTAACCAATGAAATGCTTTCTGTTGAAGTCACATGGGTTCGCGCACCCGGCGAAAATATATTTAACAATAATATATCTTTATTGTAGTTACAAATATTTGATATTTACAATTATGTTAAATAATCTCTTGGTATAATATATATAATAAAGTTATATACATATACTTTTAAAACTTAAAGATTTGTGATGGATTCGCGCACCCAGCGCGACCCCCGGAAATAGGTACATGACGTTGCGTGGGGTCGAGTACCGTGCACCCTATGCATACGCAAACCCGCATCGTACACGACTTAACCAATATGGCGGCAAAATTCTTGGCTCTGTGCAACCACAGTGACTGGTACACGATCGGTACGCGAATCCACTTAAAAAAAAAAAAGGTAAAAGCATATTTTAGAAAGGAGAAAACATCACATTATTTTTATAAAACTTTAAAAATTTAGAATAAGCATTTTTTGGACATTACAATTAGAAATTAGCATTTAAAAACCTTTGAAATTCCCTGAAAAAATCATAGGTTTCAGGGACGTTAAAGTGAGTAATTAGCATTTAAAAACCTTTGAAATTCACTGAAAAAAACATAGGTTTCAGGGACGTTATAGTTAGAAATAAGCATTTAAAAAACCTTTCAAATTCACTGAAAAAAACCATAAGTTTCAGGGACGTTATAGTTAGAAATTAGCATTTAAAAAACCTTAGAAATTCACTGAAAAAACCACAGGTTTCAGGGACGTTATAGTTAGTTGGACATTTCACCCGTATAAAACCAGAGAAATTCGTCCGTTATAGTTAGTTGAGCTAACTATAACTCGCGCCCCTGCAATGCACTGCTGATGACGTCACATATTGCATCATTCATGACATGGTCAGTGACATCACTGATAACATCTCAAATGACATCACTGATGATATCACTGATGACATCATCCACGTGATAATCTGATGCACCTCCTCACACCCTAATATAACCTTTGATACACCCACTCTAAAATACAGACTACCATTTTCGAAACCATAGACACACCAATACCAGTTACTACTTACCCACTCTCTGATTCCTAGGTCTACACACACATCCACTCATTCACTCATACAGTCACTCATCAATACAGCACTATCATATGCACTCATACACCTATACAGATACTCACACACTGCCACTCACCCATAGACTTACTCACACACCAAATCAGTCATGCAAAGAATCACTCATACTCCCATTTACTCACCTATACAGTAATACACACACCACTTCACTTATTCATACAGATACTAACACATACTTACTCTCTTCTACAATCACTGACACAAGCACACACTCATCCATACACCCACTCTCACAATCACTCACTTTCACATATAGTCACTTATATACTCCAACACTCACATATACTGCCTTTCACATATGTAGTTACTCACACATGTACCACTGAGACATCCATTCACTCACCAACACACCCATACACACACTCACCCACTCATACAGCCCTTCACAGATGCACTATTGAACCCATACACCCAGTGAATCACCCACTCACACATCTATGCACAGAGACACATACCCCCCCACCCACCCACACAGACACTCAGGCACCCATACAGATACTTAGACAAGCAATCAATACCCCATATAGACACTCATGTAGCTACTCACCAACCCATGCAGCCGCTTACATACCAACTTACAGACTGATACAGACATTCACACAGTTTAGTCACTAACCCATGCATTCAGTAAGACACGTTTAATCACTCACTTATACAATCAGTCATGCACCTACTAAATTATCCATTCAGACACTTATACACCCACTCATTCTTCAATACACCTTGGCTTATACATATATAAAACATATTTAAACTTTACAGAAACACACAGTCACTGGATGATGTCATCAGTGATGTCATCAGTGATGTCATTTGAGATGTCATCAGTGATGTCATCAGTGATGTCACTGACCATGTCGTGAATGATGTAATATGTGACGTCATCAGCAGTGCATTGCGGGGGCGCGAGTTATAGTTAGCTCAACTAACTATAACGGCCGAATTTCTCTGGTTTTATACGAGTGAAATGTCCAACTAACTATAACGTCCCTGAAACCTGTGGTTTTTTCAGTGAATATATATATATATATATATACATATATATCCCAGCACGTTTTCCGCCCAAATCGCCATTCTCTACACAGCGGGTGCCACAGCTCATGAGGGCGGCCTCGTGTATAATATCAGCAAAACAGTTCGAATGATGCTGGGCACTCCGGCTACGAATCAAAAAGATGATTTTATTATGTGCAACTCAAAGCATACTGGCAAACGCGTTTCAGCCTCCTGGCCTTCGTCAATGTCAGTAATTCCCTGTGAAATACTGCCTTTTAACAAAAATCTAAATCATTGGTTTATGGCCGAATGAACAAATTAAATACTGAAAAGGGACTGCATTCTCAAAACATATACAATGGTTTGAAAATCGTTGTCCATCTTGGAACATATCCCAATACATCATATGCAATTCAGATCATTTTGAGCGTGCCTCCTGTGGTGAGGTATATAAATCGATGTTATACAAAGATTGAAAGAATATAAAATTCGAATTCCAACCTCACATTTAGAATGGTACATGCACAAGGTTAAGAATACTTCAAACATACCCAATGATTAGCATGATGTCACCCTTCTAAGGGCATGTTCACATAAATATTGTGTATATCAAATTAATTCAAAATCATCTCCTGTGGTAGAATATGCCACTCGATTTCATAAGGGACTTATTAGAATTCATGATTGAAGTTTATACAATTAATGGTAATCCCACCATCACTTCATGCTTGTACAGGTTTATAATTACTGAATTCCTGATACAATCTCATGTGCCATCTCAATAAGCCCAATTCCTTACCACAGAAAGTCAAAAAGTGATTAATAGCCGGAGTGCGCAGCATCATTCGAACTGTTTTGCTGAGATATATATATATATATATATATATATATATATACAGTAGGTAATATATAGTATATACAGTAGGTAAAATATATTATATATATATTACCTACTGGCGGTCGCCAGTAGGTAGTTATAGTTTGGACATATTATCCATAGGAAAAGCGTTTGTTGATTTGCCAATATCTTTGGGGCCGTTTAACGAATCTTCGCAAAATTTTCCAAACTAATGACCAGCTCAGGTCAGCTCCTACTCGAAAGTTTGGGGGTGATTCGTCAAGCGGGGGCTGAGAAAAACGGGGGTCCCAAAATGCATTTTCTCCATGTTAATTTCTATAGGAAATTTTGGAACAGGCTAGAGCCCGAACTGCTAAACAGAATTACACCAAATTTGGCAAAAAGGTAGCTCTTGGTTCAGAAAGCGACCTTTTTTTAAAATGGTGTCAATCCGTTCAGTAGTTTCTGAGAAATTCAAAAAATAAAAATATCGATATCTGAGCACCGAGAAGGAGCCGCGAATACTCCCAAGCACGAGCTTCATTGTTATTGGCTGCCAACACTCCAAGGTAGATGCGAGTTATATCAAAAAGGTAGAAAAAGGTTGTAAATGTAGGAAAGGGGTCAGGGTAGAAACACCCTTACACACTAGGGCTGGTCAGGGGGTCCCACTGGGACCCCCAGGGCCAAAAAAAGTATTTTTTTTGTTTTTTCAGCGGAAGTCGCGCTGGGTGTGCGAATTCCACCGAGAAAATTAAAAAAAATGAAGCTGCACTTTGTTTTCCTTAAGCCCCCGGGTGGGCCAAGTCCCGGAGGCAATGTGTAATTATATAGTGGGGGTCTGCGGGGCCCCTGCAGCCCCGGGGACTGCCACCTCCCTGGGGCTTTATCCATAATCTGTGGGGGGTACGCAGTCCCCCCACAGCCCCAGGGACCGCCACCTCCCCATGGCTTTATTTTTACAAGGGCGGTGGGGCCTCATGGGCCCCTCAAGCCCCGGGGACCACCACCTCCCCGGGGCTTTATTAAAATAGGGTGGGGGGGCCTCGCAGGCCCCCTCAAGCCCCAGGGACTGCCCCCTCCCTGGGGCTTTGTGAAATAATTAGTGTGGGGGGCTCGAGCCCCCCCACACTGCCCCGGGGACCTCCACCTCCCCGGGGCATTGAATTTGTAAATATGGGGGTCTGTTGCGGACCCCAGGGCCCGGAGACCCCCACCTCCTCAGGGCTATGTTCACGAAGGGAGGGGGACCGTGCAGCCCCCCTCCTGGAGCCCTTGATGGCCCTGGGGACCGCCACCCCCCAGGGCTGGCTCCTACAATGTCCCGGGGTACCCACCCCCGGGACACTGCTGTTTGCTATGGCAGGGCGGAAGCACGGCTCCCGCCCTGCCGTAGCAAACACTGGCCCCGGGGGATGGGGTCCCCAGGGACAATATTGGCCTGAGGAGGGGGGCCACGCGGCCCCCCTCCTTTAAAAAAATAAATAGTGGCAGGCCCCGGGGGATGGGGACCCCGGGGCCATTATTGGCCTGAGGAGGGGGGCCACACGGTCCCCCTTCTTTTTAAAAAAAGATAATAACTGCTGGCAGGCCCCGGGGGATGGGGTCCCCAGGGCGAATACCGAATAATGGAACTGGGGCATTTTTTTTTCTTTCGAGTTTGGAGTCGCAACTCCAATGCGGCTCTCAGCGCAGCCCCCCGTGTAATGTTGCGTTGGATTCGCGAATTCACCTTAAATAAATAATTAAGTAGTATATAATTTAGAAGGTAGTGTTGTATTTGTGAAGTTGTTTTAAAGGGGTACTGCGATTGAAGTTAATGCCAAGATTACAGTAGATAGAGTTGTTAAAAATATATAAAATTTAAAATTAATAGTTAAACTTGAAAAGTGTGTTGTGTTGTAGTACATTGAACTCATGCTTTTGCAAATTAGCGTCGGGTGCACAAATCCACAAAAAAAAAAAAAATATGTTTGTGTAAAAAAAAAAATTATATTCACTACTATGTTATAGGGTGGCTCTAAAAAGAACCCTTGTTTTTATTATGAGTTTGTTGTAGCTACATGTAAGTGTGGATACACAGCTTTAGGTTGTTGAGAAAGACTCTGTTTCCTTGATCTGTGAAGTGTACTCCATCACTTCTGTAGATGTCTTCCATATCAAAACATAGATTGTTGTTATAGATGGAGCCCATTCTATGGTCTCTGAGGTAAGCAAACACAGCTTTATTGACATTTTTTCTAGCTTTCTCAATCTGTGGACAGAATTGATTTGACCACTTCCATTTCTGTCTTTGGCATATATTAGAGTATACAAAGACAGTTTGAGGCAAAAGCCACATCAATTGTGCAAAGGTGTCCTTCATTAGCATTTCAAGACCTACCCCAGTCAATGTGCCTAGGTCATTGCCACCACAGTGCACAATCATGAGGTCAGGGGGTTGGAGATGCAAAAAGGTTTTAACCAAAGGCATCAATTGGTGCCACTTTAATCCTCTCTGCAATCCATTTATTATCCACATTTTGCAAAGCTAGGTCTTTGTCGATACCTCTGCATTCAGCATACCTTTTGCACCAGAAAACATCCATGCTGTAAGCATCTTGAAGAGATGTCTGGAAGTAATGAAAAGATGTCTGTAGCTGAGGTAGTCAGTTGGTAGAATGAGAGGTATCTAAAATGGTGGCCAAGATGCAGTTTTTAAAAAAGTAGAGAATTGATTGTCTGTTTAAGAAGATTGTACACTCAAAAATAGGGTGCATGTTACTTTCTTTAAAAGCATGTTCCTTATTGGTTAGTAGAAAATGTTTGAGAGGTACAGTAGATAGAATAAGGAGATATTTTACAAACATCAACCACACCTGCTGTTTGCATTTGTAACCTTGTCTGCTGCATTTGAAAATATGGTGAACTTGTGACCTGTCAGTTCAGTAGAATGTTCCATTAACTGTTACTATGGAAACTGGCATTAAGCAGAATGGGGGAAGGGTTGAAACTTAACTGTGGACTTAAAATGTGAAATTGTAATTTATATATAGGTGATATGTTATTAAAGTATAATTTCCTAAGTCAGTACTATCTTTATAAGTGGTGTGTTGTTAAAAAGTAGTGGTATTTTTATTTGTAATATATTTTTGAACTCCTGTATGGATTCGTGGCTCCATCGCGTTGGTGCACGGTGGATTCGCAACTCCCAAAAATTCCAGAACCAGTTTGGGCACTTTTAGAAGTCAGTTGGTAAGGGTTCATATATTTAACCAATAGAAATGTGTTTTATAATTTGAAATAATGTAGGAAGCAATGTGATTTGTTACTTACATGTATTTGTGTGGAGAAAGAGAGGAAAGTTTGCCATTACTGGTTTTACCTTGCTGAGAGTGGTGCATTACATTGATTGTGTGCATTAGAAAATCTTTTATGAGTTTGTGATATTTTAAATTCTACAAATCGATTTGGAAGGTGAGTTATAAATTTGTGAGGTGTATTATGTATTAGGTTTACTTTTAATCTTTAAAAATTATTGATAAACTGAGATGTTTGAAATATACTATTAAATGTAGAGATGTGTATTGTAGTTTGTTTTATTCTAGTTAAATGTTGTTTGAAATTGATTTTGTATAGTAATATGTGTATATTGGAAGATAGATTAGTGATTATGGTAGTTTGTTTTAGTGTGTGGATATGTAGATTTGTAGTATGCCGCATAATTTTAGGTGTTGCTTTAAAATTGGAGGTGGAGTGTGTCAAGTTTTAAGGTGTGCATGGACTTCTGTCTCAAGTGTGTCTCTACTTGTATATTTATTTTCATATGTCTTATACATTTGAAGGTGTATGATGTATAACAAAGAAGTGTTGTTGCTTTTTATGTGGTAGGCTCAAGACTGTGAATAGTAGTGGAATGGTGAAGATGTAGGATAATAGTGTGCTTTAAAAGATGTTGACATAAGGTATTAGTGATCAGGCTTCTTTTTTTAAGTTTCTAGAGAGGTACAGTTGAAATATGCCACATAATTTTGGGTGTTTGCTTGAAATTGGAAGTTTTTTCTGTGAATTTTTAAGGTTTGGATAGTGTTATGGTACAGACATATTCATGTATGTTTTTAGGAATATGGTGCGACATTTAGTAAAGACATGTGAAGGGTTCCTGCTTTATATTTGGATAGGTGTAACATTATAAGTAGTTGTAGAATGGTAAATCAGCAGCCCAAAAGAGAGGTTTGAGATATGTTTGTAGAGATTTTATTTATTGGATTAATTTGTATGATGTGTGGAAAGGTATATTTCATATATACCGCATAATTTTCAGTGTCTGTTTGAAAATTGAAGTGTAGTCTCTGAAGTTGTGAGCTGTGGATGGTGTTGTGACTGAGATATGTTTCTACTAGCACATATATTATGGTATGTGTTATGTGTCTGAAGATGATAGATGTATAAAACACAGGTATACATTTATCTGTATATTACTTTTATATATGATGCTGCTAGCAAAAGGTACAGACATATGCGTACATGCTTTTAGAAATATGGGGAGACTTTCATCAAAGATAAGTGAAGGGTTGCTTTGCTGTTAGCTATGCTCAATACCAGATTAGTACTAGAATAGTAAAGCAGTAGTAGTAGAAAAGTGATGTTTAAGATATGTTGGGAGAGGAATTATTGATGATGGTGCTTTATAAGAGTCTGTGTAAAAGTTCACTTGAAATTTGCCGCATAAATCTCGGTGTGTTTGAAATGTTAAGCGTAATCTGTCAAGTTTTAAGGCCTTTATGGTCTTGTGAGCGTGGTTATGTTTCTACTTGCAGATGTGTTCTAATATGTGTAATGCTTTTGGCAATAGGTATAGATAGAAGCATGCATGCTTTTAGGAATATGCTTAGAGTTATGGTAGAGACATGTGATAGGTTGCTACTTTATGTTTGACTAGGTCCAATGTTTGTAGAATGGTGAATCTGTAGAATAAATCTGAGTTTTAAGACATGTTGGCAGAAGGGATTACTGATTAGGCTACTTTCTATAAGTTTGGGGAAAGGTACACTTGAAATACATCGCAGAAATGTAGGTGTGTCTTTGAAATGTAAAGTTCAGTCTATTTGTTTATTTCTGTTATATATGATGATGATTTCAAAAGGTAGACATATATGCATGTATAGTTTTAGGAATATGGTGAGATTTATAACAGTCATGTGTAGCTTTTATGCTTTATTTTGAGTACGTTCAGCACCCTGAGTAGTTACAGAATTGTGAGGCTGCAGTACAAAAGTGTACACCATCTCATAAACCTGACTTTTGAGCTGCAGTTTCAGTATTCTGCTACTACTTAGTATGTTGGCGTCCTCCAATCACTCAGGCACTACTGTAGTACTACTCTAATCACTCAGGCAGTACACATGCACTTATAAAATTACTCAGGCACTTCCTATGTACTCCTGTAATCTCCTAGATATTATCCCTGCAATCATGGAATCACCAGGCATTACCTATGTACTCCTTTAATCCCCCAGACATAACTCCTGCAATAATGCAATCACCAATATTTTAGTTATACACTGGTTTAATTATGCAGGCACTAGACTTGCACTCTTCCAATCACCCTGTCATGATCAATGCACTCCTCCAATCACTTAGACAGTGCCCATGCACTTATAAAATCACCCAGGCATTACCTTTACACTCTTTCATTCACAGAGGCACTACCACAGTATTACTGCAATCACCGAGGCAGTACTGATGCACTTATAAAATTACCCAGGCTCTTTCTATGTACTCCTGTAGTCCCCCAGATATTACTTGTGAACACATGCAATCACCAATAAATTAGCTATACACTGGTTCAATCACCCAGGCAATACCCTTGCAATGTTTCAATCACGCAGGCAGTACTTTTGTACTTATGTAATCACTCAACCAGTACTCATGCACTTATAAAACCACCCAGGCACTACCTTTGCACTCCTGTAGTCACACAGGCAGTCCCTTAGTACTTCTGTAATCACCCAGGCAGTACTCATGGATTTATAAAATCACCCACTCACTTCCTATGTACTCCAGTAATCCCCAGATATTACCCCTGCAGTCATGCAATCACCCAGGCACTAGTTATGTACTACTCCTGCAGTCATGCAATCATGCAGGCTGTACGTATGCACTCATGTAATAACCCAGGCACTACCTTTGCAGTCGTAGAATCACTGAGGTGCTACTGTTGCACTCATCTATTCACCTAGGCACTACTGAATGAGTCATCTATACCTTTAGGTGCTATTCATACAGTTATACATGCACTCAACCTTTATGTGTGCAGTCATGCAATTAGCCAGTCACTATCCATCTTCTCTTACAATTACCCAGTGACTACCCTTGTAGTCATTCAATCACCCAAGCACTACTCATGAAGTTATGCAATCACTCAAGGCACATCTATTACATGTTTTAGTTGTAGGTTTCACTATATTCGAGAAAAATTGTATACATATTTCTTTTAGATATGATGATGATTTGAAAACGTAGCGATATATGTATGTATGCTTTTAACAATATGGAGATACTTATAGTTCAGTCATGTAATAGTGTGCTGTTTTATATTTGGCTAGGTCCAAAACTCATGCAGTTATAAAAACACCCTAGTACTACCCATGTAGTCTTCCAATGATCCAGGCACTACATATGCACTGCTGTAATCAATCAGGCATTACTCTTGCACTCATGCAAACATCCAGGCACTACTTATACACTCATGGAATCACCAAAGTATTACCCATGCACTCTGATTTGAAAATGTAGAGACATATCTATTCATGCTTTTAACAATATGGAGAGACATATAATGAGTCATGTAATAGTCTGCTGCTTTATATTTGGCTAGGCCCAGCACTCATGCAGTTATAGAACATCGAAGTACTACCCATGTAGTCTTCCAATGATCAATGCACTACATATGCACTGCTGTAATCACTCAGGCATTACACCTGCACTCATGCAAACATCCAGGCACTACCTATACACTCATGCAATCACCAAGGTATTACCCATGCAATCTTTGAATCATGTAGCCACTACTCATGTACTTATATAATCACTCAGGCACTAACGTTGCATTCCTTCTATCACGGAGGCACTACACTTGTACTTATATAATCACTCAGCCAGTAGTCATGCTGTTATATAATCACCCAGGCACTATCTTTGCACTCCTTTATTCACTCAGGCACTACCTCAGTAGTGCTACAATCACCCAAGAAGTACCCATGCACTTATAAAATCACCCAGTGACTTTCTATGTAGTCATGTAAATCTACAGATATTACCCCTTTAGTAATACAATCACCGAGGTGTTACGTATGTACTCCTTTAATTCCCCAGACGTTACCTCTGTACTCATGCAATCACCAATGCATTAGCTATACAGTGCTTCAATCACCCTGGCACTATATTTGCACTCTTTAAATCACGCATGCACTACTTTTGTACTTATGTAATCACTCAACCAGTACTCATGCACTTATAAAATCACCCAGGCACTACCTTTGCACTTCTGTAATCACTCAGGGGCCGATTCACAGAACTAATCTGAGATAAAATTCTAAACTTACTACTTTTGGTATTCACAGAAGGCATTTAGTAGTAGTAAAGTTAGGACTCCTAACTTCACTACTACTAAACTGAGACAAAATCCTAACTTTACGACTTTCGGTATTCACAAAAGGCATTTAGTAGTAGTAAAGTTAGGAGTCCTAACTTTACTACTACTAAACTG
This sequence comes from Calotriton arnoldi, assembly GCA_963921515.1. Lineage (NCBI taxonomy): Eukaryota > Metazoa > Chordata > Amphibia > Caudata > Salamandridae > Calotriton > Calotriton arnoldi. Next base: position 1,553,214 of record CAWUFW010004055.1, read on the forward strand.
AGACAAAATCCTAACTTTACGACTTTCGGTATTCACAAAAGGCATTTAGTAGTAGTAAAGTTAGGAGTCCTAACTTTACTACTACTAAATGCCTTCTGTGAATACCAAAAGTAGTAAGTTTAGGATTTTATCTCAGTTTAGTAGTAGCAAAGTTAGGAGTCCTAACTTTACTACTTCTAAATGCCTTCTGTGAATACCAAAAGTAGTAAGTTTAGGATTTTATCTCAGATTAGTTCTGTGAATCGGCCCTCAGGCACTACCTTAGTCCTGCTATAATCACCCAGGCAGTACTCATGCACTTATAAAATCATCCACTCACTTCCTATGTAGTCCAGTAATCCCCCAGATATTACCTCTGCAGTCATGCAATCACCCAGGCACTAGTTATGTACTACCCCTGCAGTCATGCAATCATGCAGGCTGTACCTATGCACTCATGTAATAACCCAGGCCCTACTCAATGAGTCATCTATACCTTTAGGTGCTATTCATACACTTATCCATGCACTCAAGCTTTATGTGTGCACTCATGCAATTAGCCAGTCACTATCTATGTTCTCAAGCAATTACCCAGCGACTACCTTTGGAATCATACAATCACCCAAGCACTACGCATGGAGTTATGCATTCACTCAAGCAGATCTATTACATGTCTCAGTTTCTAGGTTTCAGTATATTCTAAAAATATTGTATATATATTTCTTTTAGATATGATGATGATTTGGAAAGGTAGAGACACTTGTATGCATGCTTTTAACAACATGGAGAGACTTATGGTTGAGTCATGTAATAGTCTGCTGCTTTATTTGGCTAGACCCAACACTCATGCAGTCATAAAAACACCCAAGTACTACCGATACAGTCTTTCAATGATCCAGTCACTATATATGCAGTGCTGTAATCACTCAGGTATTAGTCCTGCACTCATGCAATCGCCCAGGCACTACCTATGCACTCCTTTATTCACTCAGGCACTACTTCAGTAGTCTTGCAATCATCCAAGAAGTACCCATGCAGTTATAAAATCACCCAGTTACTTCCTATGTAGTCATGTAAATCCCCAGATATTCCCCTTGTAGTCATTCAGTCAGCTAGGCATTACATATGTACTCCTTTAATCCCCCAGACATTACCTCTGTACTCATGCAATCACCAATGCATTAGCTATACAGTGCTTCAATCACCTAGGCACTATACTTGCACTTTTTCAATCATGGAGGCAGTACTCTTGTACTTATGTAATCACTCAGGCAATACTCATGCACTTATAAAATTACAGAGGCACTACCTTTGCACTCCTGTAATCAGTCAGGCAGTACCTTAGTACTTCTGTAATTACCCAGGCAGTACTCATGGACTTATAAAATCACCCACTTACTTCCTATGTACTCCAATAATCCCCGAGATATTACCCCTGCAGACATGCAATCACCCAGGCACTAGTTATGTACTACCCCTGCAGTTATAGAATCATCCAGTTTCAACCTATGCACTCATGTAATAACCAAGGCACTACCCTTGCAGTCATATATTCACCCAGGTTCTACTGTTGCACTCATCTATTCACCTAGGCACTTTTTAGTGACTCATCTAAGCCTTCAGGTGCTATTTATACACTTATCCATGCACTAAAACTTTATGTGTGCACTCATGTAATTAGTCAGTCACTATCCATCTTCTCCTGTAATTACCCAGCGCATACCTTTGGAGTCATACAATCACCCAAGCACTACCCATAGAGTTTTGCAATCACTCAGGCAGATCTATTACATGTCTCAGTTTCTAGGTTTCACTGTATTTTAGAAATTTTGTACATATATTTCTTTTAGCTATGATGATGATTTGAAAAGGTAGAGACATATGTATGCATGCTTTAATGATATAGAGAGACTTATGGTTGAGTCATGTAATAGTCTGCCGTTTTATATTTGGCTAGGCCCAACACTCATGCAGTTATAAAAACACCCAAGTACTACCCATTCAGTCTTCCAATGATCCAGGCAGTACATATGCACTGATGCAATCACCCAGGCATTACCCCTGCACTCATGCAATCACCCAGGCACTAGCTATGCACTCATGCAATCACCAAGATATTACCCATGCACTCTTTGAATTATGTAGACACTACTCATGCACTTGTATAATCACTCAGGCACTAACGTTGTACTCTTTCAATCACAGAGGCACTAGCCTTGTACTTATGTAATCACTCAGCCAGTAGTCATGGTATTATTAAATCACCCAGGCACTTCCTTTGCACTCATTTATTCACTCAGGTGTTACCTCAGTAGTCCTGTGATCACCTAAGAAGTACCCATGCTCTTATAAAATCACCCAGTCACTTTCTATGTAGTCATGTAAATCCCCAGATATTACTCTTGTAGTCATGCAATCACCGAGGTGTTACGTATGTACTCTTTTATTCCTCTAGACGTTACGTCTGTACTCATGCAATCACCAATGCATTAGCTATACAGTGCTTCAATCACCTTGGCAGTATCCTTGCACTCTTTCAATCATGCAGGCACTACTGTTGTACTTATGTAATCACTCAGCCAGTACTCATGCACTTATAAAACCACCCATGCACTACCTTTCCACTTCTGTAATCACTCAGGCAGTACTTTAGTACTTCTGTAATCACCGAGGCAGTTCTCATGGACTTATAAAATCACCCACTCACTTCCTATGTACTCCAATAATACCCTAGATAATACCCCTACAGTCATGCCATCACCCAGGCACTAGTTATGTACTACTCCTGCAGTCATGCAATGATGCAGGCTGTACCTAGTCACTCATGTAATAACCCAGGCTCTACCGTTGCAGTCGTAGAATTACCCAGATCCTACTGTTGCAGTCATCTATTCACCTACACACTTCTCAATGAGTTATCTATATCTTTAGGTGCTAATCATACACTTATCCATACACTCAACGTTTATGGGTGTGATAGAGCGAAATGTTCTTGTGAATTGTAGGGGTGCATCATAATCATTGATAGGCCGCACCCACTTGTATTTAGACATATATTCGTATATCCAGTTTCATATTCATGTATGTTTAGTAAAGAATGAATAGTTTGCTGAGACAAAGCGAATCAGCAGCATAATGGTGTTAGGATATTGATGTAATGTAATGCTTATTGAATTGTGTGAATATAATGCATAGGGGAATTAGTTCGTGTGTGTAACGTAATTGCAGTAGTTTAAACGTGCACCATATTAAAATTGCACATGTAATTCAGTGTTTGCATATGAATCATAATGAAAATGTTTATAGGGAAACATAAGATGTGTGATTAAAAGTTATATGTAAAGGCCTGACTACATATATGCTTAGGGAAGGCCTGGTATATTCTGATGTTAGCTTATATTGTAGGCCGAGAAAAGTTTCTCTTGGTAAGGCTCTCTGGGCACAAACGGTAGATTTAATTTGCACAGTAGAAGGTTTCTGTTGAAAGTATCTTTTGTTGCAGGTGCAAGGACACATGTCTCGTTAGCAAGACTAACTCTTTGTTTTCGAAAGCTAGAGAGAGGGGAGGCATGGTACGGGGAGTGAAATGGAATGTAGGGATGATACTTTCGGCGGAGAAGGTGCCTGGGACTCAAGGTCATCGCAACCGTCCAGGATGAAGTAACCGTTTCGATGGAAAAACACAAGAAAGAAGACCTGGCCAAGGAGGCGTGACAAAGGCGTGTACAATTGTATTGTGGTTTTGTATTAGGGATAGTGCCCTGAGGGAGGAGGCCAGAGAAGAGGTAGAGGAGACCAGAGAGAAGGACAGAGCTGAGCTTAGGTATTATGTGATTGCACTTCTTAGGAAGTCTTCACAGCTGACACCTTTTTATTCACTCTTGCCTGGGAAAATCGTTATGCAGGGATGTCACTTAGCGTTAGTGTAGGGACAGCTATTGATTTTAAGCTTGTTTAGGCCAATGAAGAGCAACTTAGAAATAGGAGCAATCATAGTCTGGTTGATCCTTTTAGAACTTTCTATTCTCCTTATCCTGAGTCGGATGAGATTCCTGCGTAGATTATTATTTGTATTAGTGCCCATCTATTTCTTTAACCTCGTGTTGAGGTGCTTGCACGTTCAGTTATTTTTGGCGATAATAAATTCTCAAACTTGAATTCGGAGTCAGTGGTCCTTTCAGACAAAATGAATGCTGATATATAACCAGATGAGATTCTCTCCTTTACACTATTCAACAGGTAAAAAGATCTTGGCGACCAGAAGGTTCTTATAGATAATTAGATAAGAATCGGCGTTATCAGTTGGTAGCAGAGTAGGATGGTTACCTTTGATGGTAAGGGGAGATCTAGAGCAAGATAGGAGATTAAGTTGCCCCATAGAGCCCGAGTGACGCAGATCCAGAGGACCGTGGGAGAAGGATGTCGGAGGTCGTTGAAAACTGACGGAGGGTGCCGGTGCGGCGGAAGTAGCAGTTCGTAGTAGAGTGAGTATGAAAAGAGTGATGTTTGGTAGATTGCGGTGTTTTATTGTTGTGTGATGTCTTGCGGAGTTGGAACGAAAGTTGTGTAATTGAGAAACGGACCGTGAGCGCGCGCGGGACCGGGAGATTTATTGTGGTGTAGAATACACCCAGAGTTGAGAACGTTGACCAGAGTTGTGGGGGTCACGAGACGTCATTGACAGACCCACTGAAGATAGGGAACACATGAGTGAGTGTGTGAATAACCAACGCAGGTCGTAGGTTATTGTGTGCAGAACATCGAGTGATTGAATCCTATCGAGTGTGCTAAAGGCGATTGTCCGGTCGTTTCGCGGACAGACGATTGCCAGATTGAGGTCAACAAGCTCAAGAGGCTGATCGGTCATTGGTAAGACTGACGGTCAGAGAGGTAATTGTTCGGTAGGACGGACATTATTTCAGAGTATGATTGGGACAGATGCGAGTGAGAACAAGTGAATTAGAAAGGAGGGGAACTGCTGCGAGCGGAGGAAAAGTGACGTCAGACAAGTGCCGCGCTGCGATAGGCCGGTTGGTGTGAGCCGCGCTGGTATTGGTGGATTGAAATCGGGAAGTAAAAGCGGACATTTTGAGTGTAAACAAAAAAGTTGATTCATCATGAAATGTTTTAAAGCTTTACGGGAACTTTGTAGAGGTGATAGACATGTGGTGGTTCGGGAAGGAGAGGAAGCTCCTCCCGAGGATACACCAGCACATTATATGGCAAAGAATGTAGGATTGCATACTATAATTTGGCTTGAGAATTGGCATAAAATGACAGAAGCAGAAGGAGAATTGTCGTTCCCTCGATATGGTACTTTCAGGTTAGAGGTGCTGTACCAGCTAAAAAGTGTAATGGCTTCATTACGACCACTACCTAGACCAACACAGTTTGAAGCACTACATGCGTGGATAAGAGCAGCGTATGATAGGAAGAAGGACAGATGTCAAGAAAGGGTGAAGAAATCGGTCAGGGCATTTCAAGATGCAAGGTGGGATGCATTGGAGAAAAGGTGGAGAGTGGAAACGATCGAAGGAGATAAGTTGTACCCATTGTTAGTACAAAATGGGAAAATAATAAGAATCGATGAGGACGACAGTGATCTAGATGACAGCTTGTTGGATAGGATGTTGGCAGAGAGGCCACCACCATTTAATCCAGATTCAGAAGAGGGAAAGACGACCCCAGCAGTGGCAATAGTTGATGAGAGCCAGAACCAGACTAGCATGAGAGTGGTGGGAAGGATTTCCACAGGAACGGAGGGGGCAACGGCGTCTATGATAACACAGCCTCCTGCGGGGAGCACAAGATTACCGGACTCCTTGACAGTACCGGTTACCATTGGCCCTATAGTACCGGTATATGACCCAGACCGAGTGAGAGAAGGGAGTTCCGTACCGATGAGAAGGGAGGAAGGAAACAGTGAGAGTGGGAATGGGTTTGGAGTGAGGGTGGTTCATTTCCCAAGACCAATGGAGACAAGTACGCCGTTACCGGCTACTGCAGACTCTTCCTTCAGGAGAGAAGAGGAGAGACCAGAAAGACCGAGGTCTTTGCGGGAATCTAAGTCAGCTTTGAGGGAGTGGACACCAACAGTAACGAACCAAGAGGATAGGATGCAAGGGGATAGGGCACAGAACGTCTCGGAAGACAGACCAAGTTCCAGGAATATGATGGAAGGGAATAGGTCACAAGGACAGAATAGTGACTGTAATGAGCGGGATGGCTCGGGTTGTCGAGAAGTACTGAGGAGTGCAGTACAGGCAAGGTTGCTAGACGTAGTGAGGTTGAAAGCAGAGGTAGACGAAATGATCAGTGGGGGTCTGCCTTTAGAAAGGATAGAAATTTATGGATCAGATGAGCTGCTGTTTGTAGCAAAAGATGTGACTCGAAAAGCTAGAATGGCACATGATAGATTGAAGGAATTGGCCAAAAGATATGAAGTGGACCTGAACAAAACTAAAGCGTTACAGGGACCACATAGATTACAGTACAGTGATCAGGAGCTGGAGGAGAAAAGAATAACAGGATTAAGAACACACACCAGAGACCTGATTATAGGAATGAGAATATGGATTTTGTTGGACAAATGGGAAGAAAGGTGGTCCAAAATGAAACCAGTAAAGAGAGCAGAAGGGGAAACGCCGCCGCCAGGAGGGGGGCGACGGGTGTTGGAAATTTTCCTTTACGGGAAGTACAGAATGGAGGGTACGTGCATGTGCCGTGGAATAGAGGTGATTTGGCTGCATTTACAAATGATTTTCCTCGGCTGAGGGAAAAACCGGTGGAGTGGTACAAACAGGTTGAGCGGTTTGTGAAAATTTCAAAAGTATTGTGGATTGATTTGAACACCTTGTTTGACATAGTGGTACCGGGAGATTTGTGGACAGCTTGTAAAGTCGCTATTGAGTGGCCGACTTCGGAACCGGATAGAGAGGCGGTTACAAACGGTCCATCACCGCTAGTCATGAAAAAGTATGAGCAGGTGATTACATGGTTGAAATTGAAGATTTCACCTCAGGATATAGATTGGGTTAAGATAGATCGGACTGTACAGGAACCCAAGGAAACGGTGCATGAATATTATGAAAGACTTTTGCAAGCTTTTAAACAGTATAGTGGGTTAGATATCTTGGACCCCAAGGATATGGGACAGTTTGTCTCAAAGTTTGTACTGGGTCTGAGAGTGGAAATCAGCCTCATGATACAGCACCATTTGATCTGCTGGCAGAACAAGCCACTAGATGAAATATTGCGGTATGCGAGATACTGTAGTGATGAGGTGGAATCGAAACATCGAAAGCTAAAAGACAAATTGATGCTTGTCCAGATGCAGACAGCACAGAGTCAGCCTAGTGGAGGGACCTTAGGAAGAAAGCAAGGAAATTTCCAGGGAAACCAGAATGGGCAGGTACAGGGAAAGGGAAAACCAGTAGACCCCAAGACAGGAGTGGACGTGGCCACATTGAAGAAGACCACTGCGTGTCATCTTTGTCGCCAGGTCGGACATTGGAAACGCGAGTGTCCTTTGAACCCAGCTAATCAGTTGCAGGAAGAGGAAGAGGGGCTCAGGCACCCGCGCAAGAGGTAGTTAACACAATAACGAGGCCTAGAACGATGAAAGGGGGGTTTACAATTCTCACGCCCAGGTTCCCCAAGCTCCGAGGATTTCACAAGGAACACGAACGTACCAACAGATGCCCCTGTTCGAAGATTACGACGAGAATAGCTTAGACCCTTTATCCTGACGGTGCCTGAGGGGGAGGAAGACTGCACACTTGGAGCGGTCTTGGAGGTAGACCAGAGAGGACCTTTTGTAGAGGCAGAGATTGAGGGCAATCCTGCAACACTTTTGGTTGATACTGGTGCTACCCGGTCTACTGTAAGATCAGCAGTAGTCCCTAACCTACCCCTCTCGGGACAATCAATCCAGGTTGTTGGAGTAGCGAACAAGAAAATAAGCAGCCCATTGACAGAACCGATCTTAGTAAAGATAGGTACTTTCCAAACTAGACATCAGTTTGTAGTGTGTGATACGAGTCCAGTTTGTCTTTTGGGAAGAGATCTGTTGTGCAAGTTGAACTGCACGATTTATTGTACGCCCAATGGAGTAGAGGTCCAGACGAGAGATGATGATGCTGACTTTAAGATTACCAATCAGCATTTATGTATAGATCTGTACCCAATGGTGACTGTGGAAGAACTTCCACATGATCTGAGAGACGCAGTGTCGCCTGTGGTGTGGGATTTCGCAGGCGATGAAATAGGTTTAATCAGAGGGGTTGAACCAGTGCGGATAGAGGTGAAACAGAATGTTGATTTCCCCAGGACACCTCAATACAACCTGTCGCCAGAAACGATTGCAGGGATAAGACCTGTGATCAAGACCTTTATTGAGAAAGGCATTCTGAAAGAGATTAGAGGTAGCCCCTGTAATTCACCCATTATGGGACTACAGAAACCGAGCGGGAAGTACAGGATCGTGCAAGACCTGCGAAAGGTCAACACGATAGTTGTCCCTTGTTGTCCAATGGTACCGAATCCTTCAGTAATACTGTTCCAGATCCCATGTGAAGCCGAGTGGTTTACGGTTATCGATTTGTGTCAAGCCTTCTTTTCGATACCGCTCCACGAGGAAAGCCAATTTCTTTTTGCGTTCAGGCTAGAAAATCGCGTGTTAACATGGTGTCGTATCCCTCAAGGGTATACGGAAAGTCCATCGATCTTTAACCAGATCCTGAAGAAGAACCTTGAGAGTCTTGTGTTGCCGCAGAACTCAGTTCTCGTGCAGTACATAGATGACTTGCTCATTGCCTCAGAAACAGAAGATGCTTGCAGAATTGACACAGTAGCCTTGTTGAACCACTTAGCAGAGAACGGACATAAAGTGTCCCCGAACAAGCTGCAGTACTGTCTGAATGAGGTACAGTACTTGGGACACAGATTGGAGAAAGGCAAGAGGAAGGTATCACCAGATCGAATAGAGGCAATAATGAGCATGGCAGAACCCACCACACAGAGAGAAGTTAGGATGTTTCTGGGAATGGTTGGCTATTGTCGACAGTGGATTCCTAGTTTCTCCTTGAGAGCAAAGCCTCTGCAGAGGCTTACGCACAAGGATGTGAGTGATCCGGTACCATGGGACGAGGAGTGCTTCATATCATTCCGGAAGCTGAGAGATGATTTGTGCAGGGCTCCCGCACTGGGGATGCCTGATTACAACAAGGCCTTTTCATTGTTTTGTTACGAGAGAGAAGGATGTGCATTAGCAGTGTTAGCTCAGAATCATGGAGGTGTCCGTAGACCAGTTGCCTATTTTTCAGCTACTTTAGATCCAGTAGCTTCTGCGTTGCCCGGATGTCTAAGATCCGTTGCTGCAACAGGTGTCAGCATTGAAAGATGTGAAAGCATTGTAATGGGACATCCATTGACTGTACATGTGCCACATTCGGTTGAGTTATTGATGACCAGGACCAAGACCCAGCACCTAACGAATAATAGGTTAACGAGGTACGAGCAAGTCATACTTGCCGCAGAGAATGTGACTCTGAAAAGGTGCTCCGTCTTGAACCCTGCGACATTAATGCCTATACCGAACACAGATGATGAAGATTGTGAGGACCATGATTGTCTCGATGTGACCGAACTTTGCACCAAACCGAGACCTGACATTGTCGATGAACCACTGACTGACCCAGATGAAATTTTCTTTGTCGATGGTTCATGCTTAAGAGACAGTGTGGGGCAATTGAAAGCAGCATTTGCTGTATGTACCCTTTCAGGAGTGGTCGAGGCTGCTTGCCTAGAAGGAGTACGCTCCGCGCAGGTAGCTGAAATCATTGCCTTGACCCGTGCCTGTTTGGCCGCTGATCGAATTCGAATCACGATTTACACAGACAGCCAATATGGCTTTGGCGTGGTGCATGACTTCGGGCAGTTATGGTCTCAGAGGGGATTTTTGACATCATCTGGCTCACCCATTCGTAATGGAGAATATGTAAGACAATTGTTAGATGCATTACAGCATCCGAAAGAAATTGCTGTGGTAAAATGCTCAGCCCATGGGAAGGGGGAGGACTTTGTATCCTTGGGTAATAACTACGCGGACGAAGTAGCCCGCTTCTGTGCAGAACAAGGATGCATATTCACAGGAAGAGAGATAGAAGAGAGCCAAGAAGGAACCGATCTCAGCATAATGTTGGCCATGGCAGACACTTGGGAAGAGCTTAAGAGATTGCAGGATGAAGTTTCAGTCCAGGAGAGAGAGGGATGGATCAAAGCTGGGTGCGAGAGAGGAGATGTGGATGTGTGGGTATCCAACGATGGGAGAGCCGTGTTGCCTGAGGAATTGCTGAGTCCGATGGCAAGACTGATACATGGACAGGCACACCTTGGTAGAGACGCAATGGTGAGAGTGTTTAGACAGACGTGGTATAACCCACGGTTCCGAGCAATGGCTGAGATGGTATGCCAGAGGTGTGTTACGTGTCAACAGATGAATGCTGGAAAGAAAACTGTAGTCACATTGAGTCACATTGGAAGGTCGGGAGGGCCCTTCAATAGAATACAGTTGGATTTCGTGGAGATGCCTAGGTGCAATGGATTGAGGTACATTTTAGTGCTAGTATGTGTATTCTCACGGTGGGTGGAGGCTTACCCCACACGCAGGTGTGACACTCTCACAGTGGCTAAATTACTGTTGAGGGAGCTCATCCCTAGATTCGGGATCCCAACCTCTTTGGAATCAGATAGAGGAGGGCACTTCCATAGCGAAATCATGAAGTTGCTTTGTGCTGCATTGAACATAGACCAGAGACTTCATTGTAGTTACAGACCAGAAGCTTCTGGGATGGTGGAACAAGTTAATGGAACTTTGAAAGCCCGGATGGCAAAAATGTGTTCTTCGACATCCCTGCAATGGCCCGACGCCTTGCCTTTGGTGCTAATGAGCATGCGAAGTGTCCCAGACAGAAAGACCGGGTTGTCCCCCATGAAATACTAATGGGGAGGGCAATGAGACTGCCAGCAGTACCAGCTACAGCCTTGATAAACATCACTGATGATTTGATTCTTGATTATTGTAAAGGACTCTCTGATGTGGTCCGTTCTGTATCCCAGCAGGTGCAAGCAGCAGTGGTCCCAGCCTCGAGTGATCTATGCCACGACTTGTGTCCCGGTGACTGGGTACTCGTCCGAAAGCACGTGAGGAAGAGTTGCTTGGATGCCCGCTGGCGTGGCCCGTATCAGGTGATACTTATCACGAACACAGCAGTGAAGTATGGAGGATTGCCGAACTGGGTGCATGCTTCCCATACCTGCAGAGTTTCAGCACCCTTGGAAGAAACAGCTCCTCTCGTAAATGAAAATCCAGCTGATGTGGCAAGGCCACATGGGAGGACACGTCAAGCTGTAAGGGTCGCTGACACAGCTGGTGGTGCACTAGAGCAAGCTGAAGCGGGTTTCCACAGTTCGAACCCTGACTCAGACACCGAGGACAGAAACGGTGCAGTGGGCGGAGAAGAGTCAGACTCAGCAGAAAGAGGAAGTAGTGCACTGGGTATAGAAGGGGAAGGCAGACGAACGAACAGAAGTGCAGAAAGTTGGCCTGAAAGACAGAGGCGACTGAACCTGAGGTTAGCACCTGAAAGAGACCTTGCTCCAGTGTCTGAAGTATCTGAAACGGAAGCAAGTGACGAGGACCAAGCACAAGATAGTTGGCGAAGGTCAAAGAGAACAAGAGTGCCTTGTCGCAGATACTCTACCCCTGAGTGGACTTACACTGTGTTTGATGCAGGGGGTGGTGAGTACGGGAAGGCTGAGGTCAGTGCAAGTGGTCAGTCGGAGCCCGAATGTGGTGGTGAAGGTGGTGCTGCGGATGCCAGGGCTCGAGATAGAAGGAACACTGACACTCACGGTTCCGAATCCCCGCTTCTGAGTGAAGTCCGAAACTTGCTTTTGCATCGACTCGAATTTCCGCCTTTTGGAGTTGAGCCGTTTTCACATGAAGTGCTGATTTTGCGTCTTGAACTTTTGTATCACGTTCTGGTCTTGCTCAATGAGGATCTCATTGTGGATCAGTTATGAACTGTAAATAAAAGTCTAAAAGAAGAAGATAACCTAGGTCCGAGTGGAAGAAGAATAAACTTAGGGACTTTCCACAGAAGAGGAACGAAAACTAGGGAAGTCTTTTTCTGGACTGTGTAAATAAGATTGTGATCGGAAAGGGAAAGTCCGGAGATTTCATGGTTGCTCGAGCTGGTTAAGCAAGTCACTAATAAAGGACAGAGACTTTTTCAGAGTTCTTTGCGATAACCAAGACTTTTTGAGAACTTTCGAAACCATGGAGCCGGGAGATCCCAATCGTAGATCAAAGTGGATTGTAGGCATCCTTATAAGTAGTGTAATAATCTCTATAATCATAGTAGTTATAGTCTCATACACTGGTTCGCATGAGCAAGAAGTAGAGGAGGTGACAGGGACACCTACACCTATCACACCTAGTCAGAAGGGGGTAGGCAGGGCAGCTGATAGAGCTTTGCTATTAGAAGAAAGTCGTAGATTACATGTAGATTTATCTAAAGGGGATTTTAAGTTGAATGCATATGCTAAGTTGTTGTATGAGTATGTTGACGTGATGGATGCGAAAGATTGTTATGTGTGTATGCAGTTGCCTACTTCGGTGGATGAGGGTATTAGGTATCACCATCTTCCACTGACTTATGGTATTTCATGTAGTCTTTTGCTTAGTTTGTTTTATGAGAGAGATCAGTTCGAGTATTTCTTTTCCAATTTCGACGCAGTGCTTCCTGAAGTCCCAGCTTACAAGCATTTGAATAAGTATGACTATTATAAGACCGAGGACAGATTGAGGAAGTACTTCATACCGAGTTTGGAATTAGATACAGCATTCGCACACAGAAACAATCTGACTTGTTTGATGTCGGATGTAGAGAGAAAGTTCGTAGATCAAGTTGAAGATAGGTATAGAAAGCTGACTGAATCCCGAGATTACGGGCATCACAGGACAGATTGGACAGAGGAAGAACGGTTGCATAAGACCAGGGGAAGCTATGGTCCTATAGCGTTAGATAAGGAGCAGAGGGGTAAGTTGTGTATAAGGCGTTATCAGACTTACTACGAAAAGGTTCCAGTGGGACAAAGTACTTGTGATCACGTTTTCACCATGGCAGATGTAGCAAAAGATTTTCTTCAAGGTCCTGTACAAGTGATACCTACGGTGTATTACGTATGTGGGAAGAATGCTTATGTGAGGTTGCCTGCAAATTGGTATGGAACATGTTATTTGTCAATAATATTTCCAAAGATTTACCATACAGAGGATTTAAATCTTCTAGAGGGTGGAGAGCATTCAAGAACGAGAAGAGCTGCAAGTGCAGGGATCGTTGTGGGGGATATCTTTGGAGCTATGATACCTAGTCTAGGGGTAGTCTTGAATGACGTGAAGATCCGGAGGTTAGCGACTGTGGTGGATGAATTTTCGATGAACACAGCAAAGTCGTTGGTGTTGGTGGAAGGAGAGATGTTGTCAATAAGGGGAATGGTTTTGCAGAATCGCCTTGCTTTGGATGTCCTATTGGCAAAAGAGGGCGGAGTCTGTAAAATGTTGAAGGTTCAAGAGTGCTGCACTTATATACCAGACCGTAGCAAGGATCTGGAGAAATATATAAGTAACATCACTACGATCCACACAAAGATAGCGGATTTGACTGAAGAAGGGGCCTGGGAAAAGGTCGGAAAGGGTTTTGGTCAAGTGGGAGGTTGGTTTGCGAACCTAGGAAAGGGTTTCCTTGGGTACTTCCTGAGACCACTCCTTATTTTGGTGGTTTGTGTGGCTGGCTTGTGGATTGTGATCAAGGCCTACAAGTGGTATCGAGCAGGCCGAGTCAAGAGAGCTTTGAGGGAAAATGACATGAAGTTGGCAAGACTGCAGGACAATCAGTATCAAAGGCTCAAGAGCATGGAGAAATTTAGATCAGGGAAGATGGCAACAAGTTCTGTTTAGGTCGGTTCTTTCTCCAAGGGAGTAGAGTGAAATGTGATGACAGGAGTCATCAAAGGGGGAACTGATAGAGCGAAATGTTCTTGTGAATTGTAGGGGTGCATCATAATCATTGATAGGCCGCACCCACTTGTATTTAGACATATATTCGTATATCCAGTTTCATATTCATGTATGTTTAGTAAAGAATGAATAGTTTGCTGAGACAAAGCGAATCAGCAGCATAATGGTGTTAGGATATTGATGTAATGTAATGCTTATTGAATTGTGTGAATATAATGCATAGGGGAATTAGTTCGTGTGTGTAACGTAATTGCAGTAGTTTAAACGTGCACCATATTAAAATTGCACATGTAATTCAGTGTTTGCATATGAATCATAATGAAAATGTTTATAGGGAAACATAAGATGTGTGATTAAAAGTTATATGTAAAGGCCTGACTACATATATGCTTAGGGAAGGCCTGGTATATTCTTATGTTAGCTTATATTGTAGGCCGAGAAAAGTTTCTCTTGGTAAGGCTCTCTGGGCACAAACGGTAGATTTAATTTGCACAGTAGAAGGTTTCTGTTGAAAGTATCTTTTGTTGCAGGTGCAAGGACACATGTCTCGTTAGCAAGACTAACTCTTTGTTTTCGAAAGCTAGAGAGAGGGGAGGCATGGTACGGGGAGTGAAATGGAATGTAGGGATGATACTTTCGGCGGAGAAGGTGCCTGGGACTCAAGGTCATCGCAACCGTCCAGGATGAAGTAACCGTTTCAATGGAAAAACACAAGAAAGAAGACCTGGCCAAGGAGGCGTGACAAAGGCGTGTACAATTGTATTGTGGTTTTGTATTAGGGATAGTGCCCTGAGGGAGGAGGCCAGAGAAGAGGTAGAGGAGACCAGAGAGAAGGACAGAGCTGAGCTTAGGTATTATGTGATTGCACTTCTTAGGAAGTCTTCACAGCTGACATCTTTTTATTCACTCTTGCCTGGGAAAATCGTTATGCAGGGATGTCACTTAGCGTTAGTGTAGGGACAGCTATTGATTTTAAGCTTGTTTAGGCCAATGAAGAGCAACTTAGAAATAGGAGCAATCATAGTCTGGTTGATCCTTTTAGAACTTTCTATTCTCCTTATCCTGAGTCGGATGAGATTCCTGCGTAGATTATTATTTGTATTAGTGCCCATCTATTTCTTTAACCTCGTGTTGAGGTGCTTGCACGTTCAGTTATTTTTGGCGATAATAAATTCTCAAACTTGAATTCGGAGTCAGTGGTCCTTTCAGACAAAATGAATGCTGATATATAACCAGATGAGATTCTCTCCTTTACACTATTCAACAGGTAAAAAGATCTTGGCGACCAGAAGGTTCTTATAGATAATTAGATAAGAATCGGCGTTATCAGGTGCACTCATGCAATTAGCCAGTCTCTATCCATCTTCTCTTACAATTATCCAGTGACTACCCTTCAACTCATTCAATCACCCAAGCACTACTCATGAAGTTATGCAATCACTCAGGTAGATCTAGTACATGTTTCAGTTGTAGGTTTCACTATATTCAAGAAATATTGTATACATATTTCTTTTAGATATGGTGATGATTTGAAAAGGTAGACACGTATGTATGCATGCTTTTAACAATATGGAGACACTTATGGTTCAGTCATGTAATAGTTTGCTGCTTTATAATTGGCTAGGCCCAACAGTCATGCAGCAATAAAAACACCCAAGTACTACCCATGCAGTCTTCCAATGATCCAGGCACTATATATGCACTGCTGTAATCACTCAGGCATTAGTCCTGCACTCATGCAATCACCCAGGCACTACCTATGCACTCCTTTATTCACTCAGGCACTACTTCAGTAGTCTTGCAATCATCCAAGAAGTAGCCATGCAGTTATAAAATCACCCAGTTACTTCCTATGTAGTCATGTATATCCCCAGATATTACCCCTGTAGTCATGCAGTCAGCTAGGCGTTACATATGTACTCCTTTAATCCCCCAGATGTTACCTCTGTACTCATGCAATCACCAATGCATTAGCTATACAGGGCTTCAATCACCCAGGCACTATCCTTGCACTCTTTCAATCATGGAGGCAGTACTCTTGTACTTATGTAATCACTCGGGCAATACTCATGGACTTATAAAATCACCCAATTACTTCCTATGTACTCCAATAATCCCCGAGATATTACCCCTGCAGTCATGCAATCACCCAGGCACTAGTTATGTACTACCCCTGCAGTTATAGAATCATGCAGTTTCTACCTATGCACTCATGTAATAACCCAGGCACTACCCTTGCAGTCATATAATCACCCAGGCTCTACTGTTGCACTCATCTATTCACCTAGGCACTTTTTAGTGACTCGTCTAAGCCTTCAGGTGCTATTTATACACTTATCCATGCACTAAACCTTTACGTGTGCACTCATGTAATTAGTCAGTCACTATCCATCTTCTCCTGTAACTACCCAGCGAGTACCTTTGGAGTCATACAATCACCCAAGCACTACCCATAGAGTTTTGCAATCACTCAGGCAGATCTATTACATGTCTCAGTTTCTAGGTTTCACTATATTTTAGAAATATTGTATATATATTTCTTTTAGATATGATGATGATTTGAAAAGGTAGAGACATATGTATGCATGCTTTTAACGATATAGAGAGACTTATAGTTGAGTCATGTAAAAGTCTGCTGTTTTATATTTGGCTAGGCCCAACACTCATGCAGTTATGAAAACACCCAAGTACTACCCATTCAGTCTTCCAATGATCCAGGCAGTACATACGCACTGATGCAATCACCCAGGCATTACCCCTGCACTCATGCAATCACCCAGGCACTAGCTATGCACTCATGCAATCACCAAGATATTACCCATGCACTCTTTGAATCATGTAGCCACTACTCATGCACTTATATAATCACTCAGGCACTAACATTGTAGTCGTTCAATCACAGAGGCACTAGCCTTGTACTTATGTAATCACTCTGCCAGTAGTCATGGTATTATTAAATCACCCAGGCACTTCCTTTGTACTCATTGATTCACTCAGGTGTTACCTCAGTAGTCCTGAAATAACCCAAGAAGTACCCATGCTCTTATAAAATCACCCAATCACTTTCTATGTAGTCATGTAAATCACCAGATATTACTCCTGTAGTCATGCAGTCACCCAGGCGTTTCCTATGTACTCCTTTAATCTCCCAGACGTTACCTTTGTACTCATGCAATCACCATTGCATTAGCTATACAGTGCTTCAATCACCCAGGCACTATCCTTGCACTCTTTCAATCACGCAGGCAGTACTCTTGTACTTATGTAGTCACTCAGGTAATACTCATGCACTTATAAAATCACCAAGGCAGTATCTTTCCACTCCTGTAATCACTCAGACAGTATCTTAGTACTGCTGTAATCACCCAGTTAGTATTCATGAACTTATAAAATCATCCACTCACTTCCTATGTAGTCCAGTATTCCTGCAGATATTACCCCTGCAGTCAAGCAATCACTCAGGCACAACTTATATACTACTCCTGCAGTCATGCAATCATGCAGGCTGTACCTATGCACTCATGTAATAACCCAGGCACTACCCTTGCAGTCGTAGAGTCACCCAGATCCTACTGTTGCGCTCATCTATTCACCTACACACTACTCAAAGAGTCATCTATATCCTTAGGTGCTATTCATACACTTATCCATACACTCAACGTTTATGTGTGCACTTATGCAATTAGCCAGTCACTATTCATCTTCTCCTACAATTACCCAGTGAATACCCTTGCACACATACAATCACCCAAGTACTACCCATGATGTTATGCAATCACTCTGGCAGATCTATTACATATTTCAGTTTTAAGTTTTACTATATTCCAGAAATATTGTATATATATTTATTTTAGATATGATGATCATTTGTAAATGTAGGGACATATGTATGCATGCTTTTAAAAATATGGAGAGACTTATAGTTGAGTCATGTAATAGTCTGCTGCTTTATATTTGGCTAGGCCCAACACTCATGCAGCTATAAAAACCCCTAAGTACTCCCCATGCAGTCTTCCAATGATCCAGTCACTACATATACACTGGTGTAATCACTCAGGCATTAGTCCTGCACTCATGCAAACATCCAGGCACTATCTATACACTCATGCAATCACCAAGGTATTACCCATGCACTCTTTGAATCATGTAGCCCCTAATCATGTACTTATATAGTCAGTCAGGCACTAATGTTGCACTCCTTCAATCACGTAGACACTACCCTTGTACTTATGTAATCACTCAGCCAGTAGTCATACTGTTATGAAATCACCCAGGCAGTACATTTGCACTCTTTTATTCACTCAGACACTACCTCATTACTCCTGCAATCACTGAAGCAGTACTCATGCACTTATAAAATCACTCACTCACTTCCTATGTACTCCAGTAATCCTCAGATAGTACCCCTGTAGTCATAGAATCACCCATGCACTACTTATGTAGTACCTTTGCAGTCATAGAATCATGCAGTGTCTCCCTATGCAGTCATGTAATAACCCACACACTACCCTTGCAGTCATAGAATCACCCAGGTCCTACTATTGCAGTCATCTATTCACCTAGGTACTACTCCATGACTTATCTATGCCTTCAGGTGCTATTAATACACTTATACATGCACTCAACCTTTATGTGTGCACTCATGTAACTAGTCAGTCACTATCCATCTTCTCTTGCAATTACCTAGTGACTACCTTTGGAGTTATACAATCATCAAAGCACTATGCATGCAGTTATGCAATCACTCAGGCAGATCTATTACATGTCTCAGTTTCTAGGTTTCACTATATTTTCAAAATATTGTATATATATTTCTTTTAGATATGATGATGATTTGAAAAGGTAGAGACATATGTATGCATGCTTTTAACGATATAGAGAGACTTATGGTTGAGTCATGTAATAGTCTGCTGTTTTATATTTGGCTAGGCCCAACACTCATGCCGTTATAAAAACACCATAGTACTACCCATTCAGTCTTCCAATGATCCAGGCAGTACTGCAGTACATGCACTGATGCAATCACCCAGGTTATTACCCCTGCACTCATAAAATCACCCAGGCACTACGTATGCACTCATGCAATCAGCCAGGTATTACTCATGCACTCTTTCATTCACCCAGCTACTATCTATAAACTTATATAATCTCTCAGGTACTATCCTTGCACTCCTTCTAACATATAGGTATTACCCTTGTACTTATGTAATCACTCAGTCAGTACTCATGCACTTATAAAATCACTGAGACACTACCTTTGCACTCCTTCAATCACTCAGGCATTCCCTCAGTACTCCTGCAATCACCCAAGCAGTACTTATGCAGTTATAAAACCACCCACTGATTTGCTATGTACTCCATTATTACTCCAGATATTACTCCTTCAGTCATGCAATCACTCAAGCACTAGTTATGTGCTACCCTTGCATTTGTAGAATCATCCATGTACTACAGTTGCATTTATCTATTCACATATGACCTACTCAATGTATTTCTTTAATTATAGATGACAATATTTGTATATAATTATTTTAATAATATTACATATTTTTTTGAAAGATAATAAACTTTTCTTTTTTTTCCGAAATTCTCCATAATTATTGAGAAATATTCAGTATGACAAGAAAAGTTCAAATAAAAAGACAACAAAGAAAACAGAACTATTTAAAGGATAGAGAAAAGCAGAAAGTAGATGAAGTACAACAAGTCTTCTGGTAAGAGAACGAAAGAATTTGTTAAAAGTCTTTTTAAAAATGTAATTGATTTTCAAAATGGCGAATAGAGAATGAAAACTACTACAAGCAATCAGAAGGAAAAGAAAAAAGGAGAAATTAATGCAAAACCAGGGTATAGGAAAACATCCATGTTGAAAAAAGGATGAAAGAATATAAAGACATTAGGAAGAGAATGTATAAAAGTAGAGTACTACAAAATTTATTGAAAGATTGCAACAAATATAAAAGAAGACCAGTATTTTACAAGAAGAAACAACAGATTGAAAGTGTAGTCGAAAAGGCTTTTGAATGGAAAAGAAATTTGTTTATAGTATTGAAGAGAATGAAAACATTGAATAAAACAATACAGTTTATGAAGGAGAAAAGTAAAAGAAAAAGACTGGTTAATAGAACTAACTTTTGCAAAACATTTTTGGGTGAATGGAAGCACACTTCTAGTACTGAACGTTTTTTTAACGAAGAAAGCTATTTTCAACAAAATACATTACTTCATGCAGTTGATACCAGGGGTCGGTGTTATGAGGTTAAAAACGGTTGTCCAATTGAAAAAGAAAAGATGGTTCCTAGAAATGTAGAAGAAGTAACAGCTGAAGAAGTTCAAGGCAGACGTACACAAGCTTCAGTGTATAAGTGGGATTGTAGTAGTATTTGTAGTATACGACAAATATCTATTGATATTTTACGAAAGTTCTTACGAGATTATGATAATAAAAGTATTAAACAGAAGATTAAGATATTGCAAGGACTAGATCCTTGTAAAGTGAGAAAATATAGTAACTTGCAGGGTCATTCTCTGGCTTGTCTTTCTAGAAAAGTGTGTCGAAGTACTTTTCATCATTTAAGAAAGGTAGCAGTACATCATTCAGAAATGCGGAAGTTAGTAAGAAGATTGTACTATGTAAAAAGTCCTGCATTAAGTTTAAGTGAAATAAACACTGCTCTTTTGCATGGTTCAGTATTGGATGTAAAAAAAGTTTGTGATGATATACAGTTTCGTTTCCTTGGTCCTCAAGAGGAGTGTAGAGAAAGTGAGAGTTTCATAAGTGTAGGTGTTGAAGAAGAGGTGGAAGATAGTACTACTGAGAAGTTTGCAGAAAAAATTACAAAGTTTAAGGTAGTTTCTTGTGAAAAACCAAACTGTGTTTGTATTTGTTGTCGACGTACTCACTATAGAAGTCAAACTAGGAATGTTGATGTGTATTTAAAAAGTGAAAAGGAAAACAATGATAAGTGGGAGCAATTGGTGCTTATTTGTTGGTGGAAGGTCGTTTTGAGTTGGGTAGTGATCAACGTATTTGTAAATATTGTTACAGCAAATTAGAATAGAACAAAATGCCAGTTATAGCTGTAAATAATAACCTAGAGTTGGTAGCTATTCCTCCGGAACTGGTAGATTTAAATACATATGAGTCCATTCTTATTCAATCTGTGCACCCGTTTCAGGCTATAGTTCGTATGAATGAATGAATGAAAATCCTTTATTTGGTCTTTCACAACCATAAAGCACACAATAAAGAATGTCTAAAATCTACCAATTACAAAAGTTAAAAAAGAACACAATATTAGTGCGAATTTACAGTCCCTTTTGTACCCTTGTTCACTTATTTAGTGTCCGCTTTTTGAAGGCGGGTACCAATCAATGTAAGTAACTTTACCCCTCTGCAGATTAAAATGTTTGATGAACCCCCCATCCAGCAGGTTACGGCCTGCCTGCAGGTGCGAATGTTAAGTTCATTAAAAATCGGTTTTAATAACGTCCTTCTTGCGTCATTTACAATGGGGCAGACACACATCAGGTGGCATATGGATTCTTTATGGTAACCGCATAGGCAACAATTTTCGTCTTCATGTTTGCCTTTCCAGGCTGGTAACAAGTCTTTAGAGTCATGTTCTCCTAATCGGTACTGCATGAACCTCTTTTTTATCGCAAGTCGGAAATGTGCTGCTAAGTAAGCTTGAGGTTTAAGTTGTGAATAAGAATTTATTACCGACCAGGTGTGACGACGTTTTACTAAAAAAAAATTGTCTTCCAAAATGGACAATTTCTTTGCAGTAGCGTTACACACTCTGTTAAATGCTACCCTTTCCATCTTGCAGTCCCATGCCTCTTGGATTTCTAATTCCACCAGAGCTGATCTCAAGTATTCTCCCCATGTGTTGGATATTTTCTGATTGAACTGGGCCTTTATTTCTGCCCAGCATAAATTGTTCAGGGATCCAGGATCTGAAGAGCGGAATTTCCAACATAGTTTAACAAAAGTGATTTTTCTCTGGTATTTTTGGTTCTGGAGGCCGAATTCCATGCGGATCTGGGCTATTGATGCGGATTTTGGGAGGTTAAAGACTGCTTTGTACACCTTGGTCTGAAGCTCGTTTAAAATATCAATTTCCCGACCATGCCATATTTCTAGGCCGTAAGCCAGAGTAGGTAATAGTTGTGCTGCCATTACTTTCAGGAGGTGACTATAAGAGGGGCAGCTCAACTTCTTTTGCAACTGTTTGTATGCAAAGGTTAGTGATTGGGCTTTTGCTCTTATTGCCCTTTTCTGGTCTGTGAAGGACATACTTCGGCCCAGCGTGATTCCCAGATATTTATATGTGTTGGTTTCCTCTATTTCTTCGCCCTTTGCATACCATTTATTTTTACCGGACCTGGGGCCCGCTAGACGCACTACCTTTGTTTTCTTCTTGTTTATCTCCAGCCTTTGCAAATCAAAGTAATGTATCAGGTTGTTAATGATGCTTTGCAGCCCGATTGGAGTTTGGCTCACGACCACTGTCGTCTGCGTATTGCAGGTACTGTATTGGCCCATTTGCCAATTTGGGTGGGTGCCCATTTACTTTTGGCAGATGGATGTTTAAATCAGCTAGATACAGATTGAATAGGCTCGGAGCCAAAACGCATCCCTGTTTCAAGCCATTATTTGTGCTCATCCTAGATGATACTCTACTTCCATCTCCAAGCTTCACCCTAGCCCAGGTATCACTATGTAGGGCTACTATGGTGTCAATTAGTTTTTGCGGCAGGCCCCATGCTTTCAGTTTTCCCCAGAGTCGATCTCGTGGGACTCTGTCGAAGGCGGATTTTAAGTCGATGTAGCATGCAAATACGCCGGATTTTTTTCTTATGGCTTTTTCTGTTAGGATTGTCAGTGCTGCCAGGTTCGTACTTGTGCCCATTCCAAGCCTAAAACCTGTTTGAAATTTCGGAATTACACGCCTTTCCTCCATCCATGCTTGTAGTTGTGATAGTATACAGGATGAGTAAAGTTTTGCCTCAACATCAATCAGGGCAATGAGCCTGTAATTACCAGGCTCAGTGCGACTTCCATTTTTATCGATTGGGTGGAATATGTTCCCTCTCCAAGAGTTTGGGATTTTGTTTTGACTGTATAGGTGGTTAAAGAGCGGCGTGAGATAGTTGGCCCAGAAATCATGTTCTTGTTTAAAAAGGGCATTTGGGAGGCCGTTTGGCCCTGCTGCTCCATCAGTTTTCAGTTTTTTTATAATTAATGTTAGTTGTTTTATGTTGGTTAGAGTATTTGAACCATGGGAGATCAGTTCTTGTTGGACTCCTACCGGTTGCGCGTTTCCCTGGATAAGGGGGCATATGTTGTTTGCACTGTACTTTTCCTCCTGCTGTACTTCCGAGTCAATTTCCACCATCATGCTCTTATAATTTTGTGTGTGGTTGTACAATTTATGAATATGCTGTGTCCATACTACCTCACTTATTCCTGTATTTTGTTGCAATCCTGTTCCCTTTGTTAAATTATTTATTATCCCCCAAAATTCACTGCTGTTTGGCAATTTGCTAGCCCAGAATAGTTTCAGCCAGAGGGTTTCGATATACACCTTTTTTGCCTCCCTGCAATTATCTTTGTATTTCTTTCTCATTTCTATAACTTTACTATTATCTGTAGTTATTCCCGTTCTTGCAGCTAGTGCCTTGATTCTTACCTCCCTTGCAATTTTCCTTTTCTGGTTGCGCATCTGTATATTGTACCATGGTTCATTGTTTGTTCTTTGGCGTGCTGGGATTACTGGAAATTTGATTAGTAAAAACTTTCCTAGATTCTCCCAATTTTGTACCAACGATGCTCTGTGGCCCAATGTTGCTTACATATTTTTGCATGATTAGGTTGATGTTTGTTCTGCGCCACTTTAATTTCCTTAGGTTATGTATTACTGGCATTTCGGTTAAAGCTGCTGTATTTCTTTTCTGAGACAAGTCGGCATATAATGCCAATTCTTGCGGGAGGTGGTCGCTTTCCGGACAGGGATGGATGGAAAAAGAGTCGACTAAGTGGAAAAGTTCCTTGCTGACTATGGTATAATCTATGGTCGATTATTTTTTTCCGCACAAAAATGTGATACCAGCCGGTTGGTCCCCCTTAGTGTTTCCGTTCAAGATGGTTAAACCCAGAGTTTCCAGCTTTTGTTTTAGGTCGTTGGCCACAGGCTCGTTTTGACACTTTTTATTGTTTGAGTTGCTCTTTATTAGGTTGATGTTGAAATCGCCTGAGATTATCAACTCGCAGTTTTGATGAGTGATTTGCAATGCCTTTAGCAGGTTTATCAAACAAGACAATGTGTATTTCTTCTGATTTTTATCGGGGTGAATGTATATATTTAAGATCAAAAGCTGCCAGGGTTTTTTGTGTGTGGAGCTTTTGCCTTCCAGTTTCAAGACTTGCAGCCAATTTTCTCCTGTGTCTAGCTCTTCCGATTTTCAATCCAATTTTACCGTAACATATATTGACACCCCCCCCTTGAATGCTTGAATAGGTCGTATGGAGCCTTAAACAGGTAAGCTACCTCCAACAGATTTACAAAGAGGTTTAAAAGGAAGAGTTGTGTATTTACCTTTAGATTTTAAGAAAAATATTGAAACTGTTGGTGTAGAGAGAGAGGAAAGTGAACCTGTAGTTATTCTAGTTAATGGTGTACCAACAAAGAGTCGGGAAATATGGCAAGAGTTAGTAAATGTTACCAAACTTCAAAAGGCTACGTTATATCTTATACAAAACAATTTTTATTGTAAAAATTATCTGGAAGAACAACAAATATCTTTTGAAGATGATAGAGAAATTTCAACAGGACAAATCGAAAAAGTGGACAACTCCAGGAGTGAAGAGATTTACGATTATTACAGTATACATCCTCTACATTCAAAAGAAGTGATTGGAAACACTATCGAATTATTCCAAATGAAGAAAGCGAAGGGAACTCCCATGAGTGTTTGGGAAAAAAGTTTAGAAGCTCGTTGTTTTCCACAGCTCTTCCCCACTGGAAAAGGTGGACGATATGATGAACGACCAGTACAGATTCCAGCTTCAGAAAACCGTTCAACAACATTGTACTCAGAAGATCCAAGATTTCGACAGTGTGTTCCATATTTATTTCATCTTCTGTTTGAAAGTGACTTGTCTGGACTTTCATATGCAGTGAACCACATATTAAAAACAGGAGTTCATCTTACACATCATTCTGCAAAGGAATTTTTGGACAAAGTTCAACAAAGAGACGATCATTTAGAATCTCAGTTAATTAATTTGATGGCGTGTCAACGTGGTACTAATGAGTATTGGTATCATCGTCACGGAGAACTTAAATGTATGTTAAGGAATTTAGGAACCCCTACATGGTTTGTTACGCTTAGCTGTGCTGAGTACGCATGGGATGATTTACTTGAATTTCTAAGAGAAGCAAATTCAAATGTAAAAAATATTGAATTGAAAACAGCTGGAGAACTGTGTTCGTTGGATCCTGTAAATGTGTGCAGATATTTTAATCATAGGTTTCAAGCTATGATGTCTTTTATCTGCAATAAAAATAATCCACCTCTTGGAGAAGTTATTGATTTCTTTTGGAGAAAGGAGTACCAAGCCAGAGGTGCACCTCATATTCACATGCTGTTATGGATCAAGAATGCACCAAAATTTGGAACTGATACTGATGAAAGTGTTTTGTCTTTCATTGAAAAATATGTTACCTGTGCCATACCAAAAGAAGGAGGAGAAAACAACTTGAGACAGCAAGTTGTACGGTTTCAAAGTCATCGATGTGGGAAATATTATCGACGGAAATACAAGTCAAAGGGAAAATTTTATACAAAATGTCGTTTTGGATTCCCACGTCCAGTAATTTCAAAAGGAAGAGTCAACAGTTTCATGTCAGCAGTAAAACATACAAATAACTCAGAAATCTCCGAAGAATACTTACAACATAAAAAGAACTGAAGATTAAAAGAATATTAATGACTACAATCCAAGGATTTTGACAATGTGGAATGCAAATATGGATATCCAATATGTTGCAGATAATTCGATTGCTGTTGCTCGCTATGTTACGTCATATATAACCAAATCTGAAAAGATGGAGTTGAAAGAAATGTGGGAAGAAATTTCACAAGAGAAGACTCTTAGTAACAAATTGTACAGCTTTAGTTTGAAGATGCTTTCCCATCGAGAGATTGGATCGTACGAATGTTCGGATCGCTTGATCTCTACAAGTTTATATTCAAAGTCAAGAGGAATCATTTGGGTAAGTCTAGGTCTTGCTGCAACACGAAATCGAGTATTGAAATCTGTACAAGAAATTGAATACTTAACATTGAATGAACCAGAAAGTACAGATATTGTTAAAACTAATATATTGGATACGTACTATCCTAAAAGAAGTCCACATCTGGAAAACATATGTCTCTATAAAGTAATGCAGCATTACAGCTTTAAGAGAAATGTTACAGAAAATATAAATGAAGAAAAATATGCAGTAATTGGATGTGATGGATGTTTGGTAAAACATGCCAAAGGAAATCTTATTAATCACAGGAAACTCAGTTGTGATACTCCAGATAAAAGGGAATTTTTCTATTTAGCGCTTCTGCAACTCTTCAAGCCTTGGCGTACTGAAATGGAATTACTTGGAGATTTTGACTGCTATGAAGATTCTTTTAATGCATGTAAAGATAGCATTGAATGCACAATTTTTCCAAATTATCTACAAATGTTGAATGAAGAGATTGAATAAGAAGCTAGTATTGCAGCTAAAATAGCTAGAGATAGTTCTCAAGATAGTCAAAGTTCTGCTCCACTAAGTCAAGATCCACTAAGACAACCAGTTCTTGAAAATGAAGCAGCAATAGCCATGAATGAAGTAGAAACGGCAATGCAACAAGCACAACAGGATATTATTGAGTTGGGAAACTTGGAAGAACAACTAAATATTGAACAAAAAGAAATATATCAGCAAGTAACACAACAGATACAGCATGGTTTACTGCATGAAAAAAAAGAATGCCAATGCACATCATTTAAACCAGTTATCTACACAAAACCACTGAATCACATTTATCTTGTGTTGTAACCGCTCCAACTGGGTTAGCAGCACATAACATTAAAGGGATTACATTACATCGATTACTCATGCTACCAGTTGAACATGAAAATAAGTTGGAATATCACAAGCTATCTGGAGAAGCTTGTTATGAAGTTTCAAGAGTACTGAAGAAAATGAAACTTCTGATCATTGATGAGGTGAGCATGGTCTCAAACTTAATGCTTGCCTTTGTACATTTAAGAATGCAACAGATTTTAAAAACAGATTATGATGTTTTATTTGGAGGAAAACATGTAATTGTATTCGGCGATCTACTACAACTTACTCCTGTGAAAGGACAACCAGTTTTTAAAACACTTGTCTATGAAGACACTAATAAATCTTTGGGAAGTATTGGAAATGTGAACATTTGGTCTCTTTTTGAATATAAAGAACTTATTAAGAATATGCGACAAGCTAGTGATGAACATTAAGATATTAGAATTGGTGTTTTGACAAAACATGGTAAAGAAGCTTTACAAAGTTGGCTACTAACAAACTTGGGGGCATATTAGCAAGACCGGCGATAAAATTATCGCCGTTTTAGTGGCAGGAAACTGCCGCTAAAACGGCAATAATGGGCTTGCTAATATGCGTTATAGAATTCAATAGAAGCTCAGGTTAGGTGTCCTGCACATCTAACCTGGGCTTCTATTGGAATTCTATAACGCATATTAGCAAGCCCATTATCGCCGTTTTAGCGGCAGTTTCCTGCCGCTAAAACGGCGATAATTTTATCGCCGGTCTTGCTAATATGCCCCTTGTTTCCTAATGAAAATATTGCACCTGAAATAATGTACAAAAAAATTGGAGAAAAGAAGTCTATAGTTTGCCTAATGCCAACACTGCAAGAGTGTTCTACATTCAATCAAGAACTTTTGAAACTGGAAAAACAACCAATAGTGAAAATGGAAGCCATTGATAAAATGGAACACGAAGGAGTTACTATTCTTCTCTCAGAGAAATTACAGTCAAAATTGGATTCTTTGGAGAAGTCTGTATCTAAGACTGCTGGTTTAGAAAAGACTTTATATGTATGTGTAAACTGTCGGGTAATATTACGGCGTAATTTGGATGTAGAAAAAGGTTTCGTTAATGGAGCAATGGGAAAAGTTGTTGATTATGTAAATTTTCAGAACAGAGATGGAATTGAATTTTTGAAGATTAAATTTGATCAGATTGAAGAGGTAAAACAGATTGGACGTTGTGCTGTTTGTTTTTTGCTTGTAAAAGACTTGTATGTTCGCAGAAAACAGTTTCCTCTTTCTTTAGCATATGCAGTGACCATTCATAAATCTCAAGGGTTAAGTGTAGACAGTGCTTTGGTAAATATTGGAAGTACAGTGTTTAAAGAGGGTATGGCATATGTTGCATTGTCTCAAGTAAGAACATTATCTGGTTTGTATTTGATTGATTTTGATGAGAAAAAGGTTAGTGCTGATGCAAATTGTGTAAGAGAGTATAATCTGTTAAGAAGACTGTATGCTCCTATCTTAGGTGAATATCCCGTATATGAAAAACGTGTAGTGTTCTCAAAACGGAAATATGACAAACATTCTAGTAAGGTTCAAAAAAAGAAAACAATTCAAGAGAATGATGACACTGCAAAGAAAATGAAAATGGACACTGTTGATGATATTGTAGGATACCAGTTAGAAAATAGTTCAGGTATCAACTGCTATGCTAATGTAATTGTAAATGTTGTCTTTTATCTAGAGGATCTTCATCATGAAATTATGGAAAATCGAGAAAAAGATTCTGTACTTTACTGCATTATATTTTTCAAAAGTTGGTAACTGATAGAACTAAAATCCATACTGCTTCTGGCATTCGGCATCTTTTGGATATATGTACTGGTTCTTCACAATTTACACTTAATATACAACAAGATGCACAAGAATTTCTTATGTTTATGTTTGCAGTATTGGAAGATGAAGGAATAGAAATTGAAAATTTGTTTGGACTAAGTTACAGATGGGATCATAAATGTGAAGAGTGTTCATTTTGTTCTACCACTCAAATAGACACTGAACGATTCATATATTTGACAATACCAGATTGCAAATCATTGTCTTTTAACAAATTAGTAAAAACAGCTAATCAAGATATGAAATATTCTTATTGTAAATCAGAAATGTTGTCAACATTATATATTGAAAGATTTGGAAAATATGTCATTTTAATGCTACAACGTTGTAGAGCAAATGGAAGAAAATTGGAAACAAAAATTAAACATTTTGTGGCAAGTCAAGTGTCAATTTCAGGAAGAACTTTTAAAGCAGTGGCTATTATATTCCATGATGGACCTGCTACAACATCTGGACACTATACTGTGTATTTAAAGTGCAATAAAGGATGGACACATTGCAATGATGCCCATTTGGAATTCAAATGTAGGTTGCCTTACGAATTACCAAATTCATATCTGATATCTTTGATGCCAAAATTTTGAAAACATCATTCGGCCTATTGGGAAGATGTGAACACAAAATAACGAGTTTATTTTAGATATTATCAATGCAAATGGATTTGGAAACATTATTCGGCCTATTGGGAAGATGTGAACAATTACTGTTTGGATTATTATTAACGGTGGGCGGTAAACTCCGTTCCGCCGACGGAGTTTGCGAAGTTGTTGCCACTCCGCATTCCGTTTGGAAGGCAAAGTTTGTCAAAAAACTCCACTCGCCGGCGCGTAGCGGAGTTTACTGGCTCCCAGCCTCCCACCCCTTAACATAACGCACTGAATCCTAGGCCCTCAGCATTTTTTTCAATGTTTATTAGACTGGAGTGCGCATTTGTGTTCTTAATTACGGTAGCCGGCCGGGTGTGGCCGTTCACCTTCCCTTTGCACTTCCTGCTCCAATGTTAGTGCTGCCACAGGAGCAGAGAGGTTGCCTTTCCTGTTCCTTGGGGCTTCGGCGCGCAATCCCAGTCAGTAACCACGGTGGAGCACCGTGCCTTTTCAAAGAAAGACAGCAGGTAAAGCTGGAGCACCGGAGACTGCCCGCCGCATACTTTGTCCTCCGTTTGCTCATTTTAGTTTTTAAAAGAATTGAAAGTCGCAACGTGACACCATGACACCACTCCCCAAATATTTACAATACTGTTAGTGTTCTTCACTAGAGCTCAGGTACTTTGGGGGTTGGGTGGGGGGGTTAATTACTGGTGCACTATCGCACGTTGTGTCAGGGGACTCTGGTGTTAATGTTAAACCAGGCCTGGCTCTATGCAGATACGGAGCTGCAGTGCAGCACGGAGCTCTGCTGTCACACCACCAAATCTGCAGGCAAGCACCGGCCATCCTTGGGGTGCCCAGGCATGAATGTGTGTATCAGGGGGCCCTCATCACGACCCCTGAAGGCTGGGAAAGTAGCAGAACAGTTTGACACGCCAGGCTCACGCAAGCCATGCCACTGATTTCTCTCATGTGACTGACTCGATCCCATCTCTCCAAGCCTTTACATTTCCCAGGTCACTTGTCATCCGGCTACCTCAAGCCTGAGCTGTGCAGAGCTGTAAGAGGCACCTTAAACATTTAAACAAAAAGCCCAGAAGGACTGCAGGACGTCCACGCCCCTCTCATTCATCCCGGCCCCAGTGATTAGAGACAGTTCGAGCCCCGAGAAAATGACTGTCCTGCAGTTTCCATGCCACACACACATGCAGCAGACACACGATAATAATCCGTATGGAAGACATTCTATAGCATTAACTAGCTGCGCTGTTATGTACATTTGAAGTGTGAACTTGTGAAAAATGCAGGGTTTTTATAAATACAAGATGCTTATGTGCAGGGGTCTGTGATTGCTATGAAAAGTTTGAAAGCACATGAATCGTGTAACCGTCTGGGAGGTTTGATGGATTTTGCTGCATAGTTGCGGTCTTTTTGTTTACGGCCACTAAAATGCTGAATGAAATATAGCCAAAGTAGAGCGAGACCAGCCGAGGCGATAATAAATACCGCAGAGTGACACCGGTTCTGCGTTGTTTACCGCATATGCTATGTTGAATTAACATTGGAAAACCATGCCGCTGGAAGTCACTGCTTCGAGTGCATACTGCACAGATGATTTGCAACAGATGTGACGCTTTGCAGATTTAATTTGTATTCATTTTTGAGCCCTAATTGCCAGTTCTGCTGCATGAAAGCATTAAGTGGGGCCAATTAATTGAAATTGAAAGCCGTTGCTGTATCTGTGTAGTTGTAATGCTTGTGCTACTCGCGTAATGATTTTGGAAGAGTAAATGCTATGCCTGTGATGACGTCCTCTGCAGGTTCTGCTTTGGTACTTCCTCTTGCGAATGTTTTGTTGCGTGGCTTAATGTAAAGTGGCATAGACTGCTGTACACCAAAGTTCCAAGTGACATGGGCCAGGCGCTCTTTTGGATATGAGTGACATCAATTTAGGCGTAGGCACACCTCTGCGGAATCTCGTGGAATTTTTATGTAACTCCGCGGAATTCCGCGGAGTGAAACTCCGCGAGCTCCGCCCACCCTTAATTATTATTTGTGCTATTTTTTATTGCATTGCATTTGCAAAATTGTGTTTGAAGGAACTAGTTTATATATTTGATCTTTATATTATATGCAATGTAAATGAGAGTGTATATTTTAGAAAATGTACTTCAGAGAAATAAATAATTTAATGTAGATGAAGAATGTAATTTAGAAACTGTAGATAGGTAAACAGATAGTTGAACTTGTTGTAAATATTTTCAATGCAGATTTGTTTGTTTTTTTACAATCTCATTGATTGTATTTTTTCCCCTTGCTGTTATATGATGATCTACATTGAAATCACTGTGTATGGTGAAATTCAATAGAATCTGAGAACAGCAAAAAGGGAAATTGAATATGTTATGTAATTCTAAAATTATGTTGTGTTGTTAAAAGTATAATAGTATATGCAATAAAAGTATTTCTTTTTTTTTTACAGAAAGTAATACTGAAGTTTGAAAAGATTTTAAATTCAGTTTACAACAAAACTACTGTAAAATAGTTTCACTGAGTTTTGTATCTTCTTTAATAAAAAGGTAAGATGAAGTAATGTAATAAGCATGATAATATGAACTAATGTTTACAGTCACTTTTACTGCACTCATCTTTTCAAACACTACCCATGCACTCATCTATACAGTTAGGCACTATTCCCACACTCCTGCCATCAGCCATGCACTATCCATCCACTTCTCCAATCACCTAGCCTGTATCCATGCACTTATGGAATCACCCAGGCATTAAGTATGCACTCCTTCAATCACTCAAGCAGTACACAAGCTCTCTTCCAATAACCCAGACATTACCCCTGCATTCATGCAATCACCCAGGCATTACCTATGCACTCCTTCAATCACTCAAGCAGTACCTATGCACTCCTCCAATCAGCCAGGCACTACCCTTGCACTCATGCAATAACCCAGGCATTACCCATGCACTTCTTCAATCACTCAGGCATTACTGATGCACTCCTTCAATCACTGAGGCAGTACCCATGCACTCCTCCAATCACCTAAACATTACCCCTGCACTTATGCAATCACCCAGGCACTAACCCTTGCACTTTTTCAATCACTCAGGCAGTACCCATGCACTGCTCCAATCATCCAGACATTACTCTTGCACTCATGCAATCACCCAGATATTACCCATCCATTCCTTCAATCATTGAGGCAGTACCCATGCACTCCTTCAATCACCCAGGCACTACCCATGCACTTATGCAATCACCCAGGCATTACCTATGCAATCTTTCAATCACTCAGGCAGTACCCATGCACTCCTCCAATCACCCAGACATTACTCCTGCACTCATGCAATCACCCAGGCATTACACGTGCACTCCTTCAATCACTCAGGCAGTTCCCATGCACTCCTTCAATCACCCAGGCACTACCCATGCACTTATGCAATCACCCAGGCATTACCTATGCACTCTTTCAATCACTCAGGCAGTACCCATGCACTCCTCCAATCACCCAGACATTACTCCTGCACTCATGGAATCATTCAGGCACTATGCATGCACTACTTAAATAACTCAGGCACTACTCTTGCACTGCTGCAATCACCCAGACACTATCTATGCACTCCTCCAATCACCCAGACATTCCCATGCAATCCTTCAATCACTCAGACAGTGCCCATGCACTCCTCCAATCACCCAGACATTACCCATGCACTCCTTCAATCACTCAGGCAGTACCCATGCACTTATAAAATCATCCAGGTACTACCTATGCACTCATGGAATCACAGAGGTACAACTGATGCACTCATCGATGCACCTAGGCATTAGCCATGCACTCCTCTAATCACTATACAAGCACTCAGGTACTTCTGCTGCACTTATGCAATCACTTATGCAGTCTTCCAATCATCCAGTCACTACCGGTACACTCATGCAATCACCTAGGTTCTACTCATGCACTCCTCCAATCACCCAGGAACTACCTATGCACTCCTCCATGCACCCAGGCACTTCCCATCTACTCTTCCATGCACCCAGGCATTACCCATGCACTCCTCCAATCACCCAGATATTATCCCTGCACTCATACAATCACCCTGACATTACCCATGCACTCCTCCATGCACCCAGGCATTACCCATGCACTCCTTCAATCAGCCAGACATTACCCCTGCACTCATACAATCACCCAGGCATTACCCATGCAATCCTTCAATCACTCATACAGTGCCCATGCACTCCTCCAATCACCCAAACATAACCCCTGCACTTATGCAATCACCCAGGCATTATCCATGCACTCCTTCAATCACTCAGGCAGTACCGATGCACTTATAAAATCAACCAGACACTACCTATGCACTCCTGGAATCACAGAGGTACAATTGATGCACTCATCGATGCACCTAGGCATTACCCATGCACTCCTCTAATCAGCCATGCACTATCTATGTACTCCTTCAATTACGCAGTCACTACTCTTGCACTCATCCAATAACTGAAGCACTACAACTGTACTTATATAATTACCCAGGCAATATCCATACATTTTTAAAAACATGCAGACACTACCTATGCACTCATGCAATCACCCAGGCAATACCTATGCACTCATGCAATAACCCAAGCACTACCAATGCACTCCTACAATCACCCAGGCACTACCCATGCACTCATGCAATCACTCAGGCACTACCTATGCACTCATACAAGCACTCAGGTACTTCTGCTGCACATATGCAATCACCCAAGCACTACCTATGCAGTATTCCAATCATCCAGTCACTACCCGTACACTCATGCAATCACCCAGGTTCTACTCATGCACTCCTCCAATCACCCAGGAACTACCTATGCACTCCACCATGCACCCAGGCACTACCCATGTACTCTTCCATGCACCCAGGCATTACCCATGCACTCCTTCAATCACCCAGATATTATCCCTGCACTCATACAATCACCCTGACATTACCCATGCACTCCTCCATACACCCAGGCATTACCCATGCACTCCTTCAATCAGCCAGACATTACCCCTGCACTCATACAATCACCCAGGCATTACCCATGCAATCCTTCAATCACTCAGACAGTGCCCATGCACTCCTCCAATCACCCAGACATAACCCCTGCACTTATGCAATCACCCAGGCATTATCAATGCACTCCTTCAATCACTCAGGCAGTACCCATGCACTTATAAAATCAACCAGACACTTCCTATGCACTCATGGAATCACAGAGGTACAACTGATGCACTCATCGATGCACCTAGGCATTACCCATGCACTCCTCTAATCAGCCATGCACTATCTATGTACTCCTTCAATTACGCAGTCACTACTCTTGCACTCATCCAATAACTGAAGCACTACCGCTGTACTTATATAATTACCCAGGCAATATCCATACATTTATAAAAACATGCAGACACTACTTATGCACTCATGCAATCACCCAGGCACTACCTATGCACTCATGCAATAACCCAAGCACTACCCATGCACTCCTCCAATCACCCAAGCACTACCCATGCACTCATGCAATCTTTCAGACACTACCCATGCACTCATACAAGCACACAGGTATTTCTGCTGCACTTATGCAATCACTGAAGCACTACCTATGCAGTCTTCCAATCATCAAGTCACTACCCGTACACTCATGCAATCACCCAGGTTCTACTCATGCACTCGTCCAATTACCCAGGAACTACCTATGCACTCCTCCATGCACCCAGGCGATACCCATGCACTCTTCCATGCACCCAGGCATTACCCATGCACTCCTCCAATCACCCAGCTATTATCCCTGCACTCATACAATCACCCTGACATTACCCATGAACTCCTCCATGCACCCAGGCATTACCCCTGCACTCCTTCAATCAGCCAGACATTACCCCTGCACTCATACAATCACCCAGGCATTACCCATGCAATCCTTCAATCACTCAGACAGTGCCCATGCACTCCTCCAAACATAACCCCTGCACTTATGCAATCATCCAGTCATTACCCATGCACTCATTCAATCACTCAGGCAGTACCCATGCACTTATAAAATCAACCAGACACTACCTATGCACTCATGGAATCACAGAGGTACTACTGATGCACTCATTGATGCACCTAGGCATTACCCATGCACTCCTCTAATCAGCCATGCATTACCCATACACTCCTCCAATGATCCAGACATTTACCGTGCACTCATGCAATCTCCTAGCTATTATCCATGCAGTTCTTCAATGACTCAGGCAGTACCCATGCACTTATAAAATCATCCAGGCACTACCTATGCTATCATGGAATCACATACACACTGCTTATGCAGTTCTTCAATCATCCAGGAACTTCCACTACACTCATGCAACCACCCAGACATTACTCTTGCACTCATGCAATCACCCAACCACTATCCATGTACTCCTCCAATGACCCAGACATTACCCCTGCATTCATGCAATCACGTAGGTATTACCCATGCACACCTTCAATAACTCAGGTAGTACCCATGCACTTATAAAATCACCCAGGCATTACACCTGCACTCATATAATCACCAAGGTATTACCCCTGCAGTCATGCAATCACCGTGACATTACTCATGCACTCCTCCAAACACTCACACATTATCCCTGCACTCATGCAACCACCCATGCATTACCCAAGCACTCCTTCAATCACCCAGCTACTACCCATACACTTATAAAATCATCCATGCACTAACTATGTACTCATGCAATCACCCAGGCAGTACTGCTGCACTCATTTAATCACCCAGGTACTACCTATACACTCAAGAATAACCTAGATAGTACTGATGCACTCCTCCATACACCTAAGCATTACCCATGCACTCCTTCAATCACTCAGGCACTATCCATGCAGTCCTCCAATCATTCAGCCAGTACTCATACACTTATGCAATAACCCAAAAATTACCCATACACTCTTTGAATCATTCAGGCACTACCCCTGCAGTCATGCAAACATCCAGCCAGTATCCATGCACTCTTGCAATCCCCCAGGCATTACTCATATACTCATGCAATCACTCAGGTAGTATACATGCACTTCTCCAATTATGCAGATACTACACACGCACTCATGCAATCACACATGCGCTACCCATGCAGTTCTCCATATATTACACTTGCTGCAATTTATACAACACATAGAAATTTGTCTTTTTTTAACCAAATAGGCGGTTCTAAGAAGGTCTATATTCTTCTTTAAAAAAAAATTGTGTTTTTTTAACTCTTTTTTTTATTTTTTTGGTGTTTATTTTTAAAAAAAATGAAAAAATCAACAGAATGAACTGAGAAAACGTTTGAAACATTTTGCAATTAAGAAGTCATTGCAAAAAAAAAAAGAAATTAACAACGGTGGTTTTTTGCAGCAACCACGATAGCATCCACCGATTGCTCTCCATAACAAAGAACGTTTTTGCATTTAATTCACCGCCGCGCAAGTCCAGCAAACTCAGGTATGATTTGGGTTCTTTGAGTTGTTGTTGAAGAACCTGATGAGGTGCTTGGCCCTGCAACTTGGTCGTCTTGAGATGCCTGTTTTTGAAGCTCACGACGATGTTGCTCATGTGCAAGACGACGTGGATGCATTGTCTGCAGGTGTTTGAGCATAGATGATGTGCCACACGAGTATTTTTTTTCATATCGATGTGAAAGGACCTTTTTACAGATGGTGCATGTGACCTTTCGTGCGTTGACCTTCTTTTCACCTTCTGGAATCGAAAAAAAGGCCCATACGATGCTCTCATACCTTTGCTTCACTGGTTCTTCCAAGTCTTCTTCTTCTTGTGCAGGAATGTCCTGTGGTGGATTTGAAGAAGCCATTTTTCCAGTGGAGTGAAAAAAACACCAAATAAATGCAAGAAAGAAGAACAGAAAACACAAGAGCTGTGTCTCTGAAGATGTTCTTGGAAGAATGAAAAATTTGGGTGGGGTGCTGCAAGTTCTAGAATAAAAAGCTTCTTAACCAATGAAATGCTTTCTTTTGAAGTCACATGGGATTCACGCACCCGGCGCACAACGTGCGCGCACCCGACGTGATTTCCGAAAAATATATTTAACAATAATATATCTTTATTCCAGTTACAAATATATGATTTTTATAATTAGATTAAATAATCTCTTGCTATAATATACATATTAAACTTATATACATATACTTTTAAAACATAAAAATTTGCGGTGAATTCGTGCACCCGGCGCGACCCCCGGAAATACGTACGTGATGTTATGCGGGGCCAAGATCCGTGCACCCGTCGCTTACCAAACGTGCATCCTATACGACTTAACCAATATGGCGGCAAAATTCTTGGATTCGCGCACCCACCGAGACAGGTACACGATCGGTACGCGAATCCACTTTTAAAAAAAAAGAAAAAATGTATATTTATATTTTACAAAAAAGAAAACATTACATTATTTTTATAACAATTAAAAAACTAAGAAAAAGTATTTTTTGGACATTATACTTAGAAATTAGCATTTAAAAAACCTTTGAAATTCACTGAAAAAACCATAGGTTTCAGGGACGTTATAGTTAGAAATTATCATTTAAAAAACCATAGAAATTCACTGAAAAAACCATAGGTTTCAGGTACGTTATAGTTAGAAATTAGCATTTAAAAAGCCATAGAAATTCACTGAAAAAACCTCAGGTTTCAGGGACATTATAGTTAGTTGGACATTTCACTCGTACAAAACCAGAGAAATTCGGCCGTTATAGTTAGTTGAGCTAACTATAACTTGCGCCCCCGCAATGCACTGCTGATGACGTCACATATTGCATCACTCATGACATGGTCAGTGACATCACTCATGACATCACTCATGACATCTCAAATGACATCACTGATGACATCACTGATGATATCATCCAGTGACTGTGAGTGTTTCTCAAAAGTTAAAGAATGTGATATATATATGTACACGAAGGTGTATTGACGAATGAGTGGGTGTTTGAGTGTCTGGATGGATGATTTAGTGGGTGCATGACTGACTGTATAAGTGAGTGATTAAATGTGTCTTAGTGAATGCATGGGTGAGTGACTAATCTGTGTGAATGTCTGTATCAGTTTGTCAGTTGGTATGTAAGTAGCTGCATGGGTTGGTGGTGAGTAGCTACATGAGTGTCTATATGGATTAATGATTGGTTGTCTGTGTAGCTGTTTGGATGCCTGAGTATCTGTATGGGTGGGTGGGGGGTAAAACTCCCTGCATGGATGTATGAATGGGTGATTCAGTGGATGTATGGGTTCATGAGTGCGTCTGCGAGGGGCTCTATGGGTGAGTAAGTGTGCATATGGCTATGTTGGAGAGTGAATGGATGTCTCAGTGATATATGTGTGAGTAACTACATATGTGAAAGGCAGTATATGTGAGTGTTCGAGTATGTAAGTGACTGTGAGAGTGAGTGATTGTGAGACTGGCTGTATGGATGAGTGTATGCTTGTGTCAGTGATTGTATAAGAGAGTAAGTATGTGTTAATATCTGTATGAAAACATGAGGTGGTGTGTGTATAACTGTATTGGTGAGTAAATGGCACTGTGATTGAGTCTTTGGGTGACTGACTAGGTGTGCGA
Organism: Calotriton arnoldi; assembly: GCA_963921515.1. Taxonomy (NCBI): domain Eukaryota; kingdom Metazoa; phylum Chordata; class Amphibia; order Caudata; family Salamandridae; genus Calotriton; species Calotriton arnoldi. Next base: position 1,592,481 of record CAWUFW010004055.1, read on the forward strand.
GTAACTCTATGGGTGAGTGACGGTATGTGAGTATCTGTATAGGTGTATGAGTGCATATATCAGAGGCTGTATTGATAAGTGACTGCGTGTATGAGTGACTGTATGGGTGAGTGGATGTGTGTGTAGACCTATGAATCAGTGAGTGGGTATGTATTAACTGGAATTGGTATGTGTATGGTTTCGAGAATGGTAGTTTGTATTTTAAAGTGGGTGTATCAAAGGTTATATAAGGGTGTGAGGAGGTGCATTAGATGATCACATGGATGATGTCATCAGTGATGTCATTTGAGATGTCATCAGTGATGTCATCAGTGATGTCACTGACCATGTCATGAGTGATGAAATATGTGACGTCATCAGCAGTGCATTGCGGGGGTGCGAGTTATAGTTAGCTCAACTAACTATAACGGCCGAATTTCTCTGGTTTTGTATGAGTGAAATGTCCAACTAACTATAATGTCCCTGAAACCTGTGGTTTTTTCAGTGAATATATATATATATATGTATATATATATATATATATATATATATATATATACATACATATATATATATATATATATATATATTCTGCTCCAAAGGTTGTCCACCTGGCGAGTAGCACTCGATCTGCAGCTTTGTTATGAAAGGCAGGGACGAGGATCCGCTTGTAGAAGCCGCTCCGTAATGGAAATGCCTGACGTGTTTCGAAGCTCCATATGCTTCTCTTCAGAGGCTTGAAGCGGTATCCGTCCATACCATGGAAAGAGAGTTCTCTTGCTGTTGATGGCTGAGTGCGACTCAACTGATGGACACATCTTGGAGCCGAATGTATTCGCGGCAGTCCTGCCGCTGAGTCTGCACCACCCCGCGATAATAGGGGGCCACTCGACAAGGTATTCACCAAATCGATTATGTGGGCCAACAGCAGAGGATTTAGGATGGGCCCGCTTGCGGGGTCCATGTGACCTATACAGAGTATCATGCGTGCATCCATTTGGGGGATGATCGATTACGAACTATAATTCCCATAATGCACAGTTCCATATGACCATCCCATTGGAGGTAGTGCAGTATTTAAATGAGAACGTCATATGCACGCATCCTTCCCGTGAAAGCCTCTGAAGAGAAAGCTGAGGAGCTTTCGAAACGCGTCAGGCAAACCTACACGGAGGCTGTTAATGGCTGTAAGCGGTATCCGTCCATACCATGGAAAGAGAGTTCTCTTGCTGCTGATGGCCGAGTGCGACTCAAGTGATGGACACATCTTGGAGCCGAATATATATATATATATATATATATATATATATATATATATATATATATATATATATATATATATATATATATATATATTACCTACTGGGGGTCGCCAGTAGGTAGTTATAGTTAGGACCTAGTTTCCATAGGAAAAGCGTTTTTTGATTTGCCAATATCTTTGGCGCCTTTTGTCGAATCTTCGTGAAATTTTCAAAACTGATGGCCTGCTCCGGTCAGCTCCTGTCTTGAAAGTTTTGGGGTGATTTGTCAAGGAAGGGCTAAGAAAAAAGGGGGGTCCCAAAATGTGTTTTCTCCATGTTAATTTCCATAGGAACTTTTGTCGCGGCTACAGCCCGAACTGCTGAATGGAATTACACCAAATTTGGCAGAGAGGTAGCTTTTGTCCAGAGTGCATTCTTTGCTTTAATGGTGTAAATCCATTCAGTAGTTCCTGAGAAATTTAAAAATAAAAAATATCAATATCTGGTGACCGCGGTGGATTTGCGAACCCTCCCGAGCACGAGCTTCATTCTGATTGGCTATCAACACTCCAAACCAAGAAGTTTTGGCAGCCATTTTGTGACTTGGTAAAACTGAGTCAGATTAAAAAAGGGAATAATAAGTGTAATAAAAAGAAAAGGGGGCAGGGTAGAAACACCCTGACCCCCTAGGCCTGGTCAGGGGGTGCCATAGCAACCCTCAGGACCACCACCTCCCTGAGGCTTTAAACTTGTTAGGAGGGGGGCCGCATTGCCCCCCTCCTGGAGCCCTTCATGGCCCCGGGGACCGCCACCCCCCACGGCCGGCTCCGGCAATGTTCCGGGGTGCCCACCCGGGGACATTGCAATTTGCAATGACAGGGCGGGAGCATTGCAAACTTCTGCTTTGCTTCATGGAAGCGAAGCAGTATTGCTTTTGGACAAGGGGAGCTGCATGTCAGCAGCTCCCCTTGTCTAAATGCAATGCTGGCTGCCGCAGGAGGCGGGGAGCCGGCTGGGACTGTGGAGGCATTGGGGCTCCCCCTGCGGTCCCCAACGTGAGGGCATGCCCCGGGGGATGGGGTCCCCGGGGAAATAAAAAAGCCCTTGGGGGTAATTGTTTTTTGTTTTTTTTAATATATAAAATGGCTGGGCTTGGGGATGGGGTCCCCGAGGCAGAGTTTGAGTTATAAGAATGGGGGGATTTTTTTTTCTCACGTGTTTGGAGTCGCGACTCCATCGCAGCACTCAGGGCAGCCCCCCGTGTAACCGCGATGGGTTCGCGACTCCAGGCAAAATTAAAAAAAGAGTATGTATGTTTTTTAAAAAGTAAGATTAATTGTTGGGTTATAGGGTGGCTCTAAAAAGAGCCCTTGTTTTCATTATGAGTTTGTTGTAGCTACATGTAAGTGCGGATGCACAGCTTTAGGTTGTTGAAGAAGACTCTGTTTCCTTGATCTGTAAAGTGCACTCCATCACTTCTGTAGATGTCCTCCATATCAAAACGTAGATTGTTGTTTTAGATGGACCCCATTCGATGATCTCTGAGGTATGCAGAAACAGCTTTATTGACATTCTTCCTAGCTTTCTCAAACTGTGGACAGAATTGATTTGACCAGTTCCATTTCTGTCTTTGGCATATATTAGAGTATACAAAGACAGTCTGAGGCAAAAGCAACATCAATTGTGCAAAGGTGTCCTTCTTTAGCATTTACAGATCTACCCCAGTCAATGTGCCTAGGTCATTGCCACCACAGTGCACAATCATGAGGTCAGGGGGTTGGAGATGCAAAAAGGTTTTAACCAAAGGCAACAATTGGTGCCACTTTAATCCTCTCTGTACAATCCGTTTAATGTCCACATTTTCCAAACCTAGGTCTTTGGAAATGCTTCTGCGTTCAGCATACCTTTTGCACCAGAAAACATAGCTGTGCCCTACAATCCACACTGTGAGCATCTTGAAGGGATGTCTGGAAGGAATGAAAAGATGTCTGTAGCTGAGGTAGTCAGTTGGTAGAATGAGAGGTATCTAAAATGGTGGAGAACATGTTGTTTTTTAAAAGTTGATAAGTGATTGGCTGTTCATCAAGATTGTGCACTCAAAAATAGGATGCATGTTACTTTGCTGAGTTATCATGTTTGTGATTCGTTATTAGAAAATATTTGAAAGGTACAGTAGATACCATAAGGTAATATTTTGCAAAAGTCAACCCCACCTGCTGTTTGCATTAGTAAGCTTGTGTTCTGAACTTGAAACTACAGTGAACTTGTGACCTGCCAGTACAGTTGAATGTTCCATGAACTGTTACTATGGTAACTGGCATTAAGTAGAATGGGGGAAGGGTTGAAACTTAACCGTGGACTCAAAATGTGAAATGGATACTTAAATATAAATGAAAAGTTAGTAAATTAAGGTTTTCTAAGACAGTAGTATGTGGAGAAGTAGTGTGTTGCTGAAAATTTATACTAGTATTATTAAAAATAGGTTTTTGAACTCCCGTGTGGATTCGCGGTTCCAGCGCAGTGGAGTCGCGACTTCAGAAAATTACAGAAGCAGTTTGGGCACCATTTGAAGACAGTTAGAAAGGGTTAATATGTCTAACCAATAGAAATGTGTTTTACAATTTGAAATAATGATGGAAGCAATGTGATTTGAGACTTACATTTATTTGAGTGCAAAAAGAGAGGGAAAGTTTGCCATTTCTGGTTTCACCTTTCTGAGAGAGGTGCATTACATTTCTTGCGTGGAAAAGAAAATCTTTTAAGAGTTTCTGATATTTGGTACTCTGCAATACTACCTCAAACGTGAGTAATCAATTTGTAAGGTGTATTATATATTATTCAGTACTGCTTTAGTTTGCTGCAGTCATAGAATCACCCAGGCAGTACCCATGCACTTTTTTTGATCTTTCAAGCACTACTCATACACTTTTGTTTTCAAGCATGTGTTAGCCTTGCACTTATCGTTTTTCTAAGGTATTTTCCCTGCACTGTTCTAATCACCCATTTGGTACTGCTGCTCTCATGCAATCACCCAGGCAGTACTCTTGCACTGAACTATTCACTCAGGCACTACCCATCCAGTTATCCATTCTTTCAGGCACTACCCACTACCCATGTATTTGTATGCTTCTTTGATATATGATGGCACTTTTAAAAGGAACAGACACGTGAATGCATGCTCTCTGGAATATGGTGAGACTTTTAACAGAGATATTGAAAAAGTTGCTGCTTTGCATTTTGCTAGGCCCAACACTCTGAGTAGTTGCTGAATAGTGAAGCTGCAGCCCAAAAGTAAGGTTTAAGACATGTTGACAGAAATGAAATGAAATTTGTACTTGTAAAGCGCACCCATACCCCCAAAGAGGTGTCCAGGCGCTGTACGCATACCGCTGTGGAACCCTTCCTGGTTTTTCCCTGTGAAATGTCCACTCCTGGGCACCCCCAGGGTGAAGCCAGGCATCCCAGCGCTGTTAGGGTCGTTGTGGAGATTGAGCAAGCTATGTGCCCAGAGTTGCAGAGTGGGACCCATGATTAGAATAGGCACCGAGGCGAGAATTATCAGGTCCGAGGAAATTGAGCTCAAGACCCGCCGAGGCGGGAATTGAACCCTGGTCCCGGGCCAGATCTCTGCATCAGGGTCTGCCGCTCTAACCATTGAGCCACACTTCTCCACCAGAGGGATTAGTGATTAGGTTAGTTCGTATTGGTCTATGAAGATGTACACTTCAAGTATACCGCATATTTTTAGGTATCTCTTTAAAATGGGAAGTGTGGTCTGTCAAGTTTAAGAGACTTTTTAGTGTTATGAGTGATGTATGTGTCTGCGTGCACATGTATTCTCTCATGTGTTATGTCTAAACAGATGGTAGAGGTATAAAACTTTGGTATACATGTATCTGTATGTTTGTTTTATATATGATGCATCTAGGTAAAGGCACAGACACATGCATGTCATGTAATCCCTCAGACATTAACCATAGATTTGTGCAATCAACCACGCACTACTATCCCACTCAAAGATTTAGTCAGGCACTACCCATGCTCTCATCTACTCACTCTGATACTACTGATGCAGTCATAGAATGGTCCAACCATTACTCTTACACTCATATTTTCTCTCTGGTGCTTTCTATACAGTCATACAATCATCCAGTTACTACCACTGTAGTCATATAATTATTCAGGAAGTACCCATGCACTATTTTATTCTCTCAAGTACTACTCATACACTCTTGTCTTCATTTATGTGTTAGTTTTGCATTCATGATTTGTCTAATGTATTTCCCCTGCACTGATCTAATCACCTATTGAGTACTGCTATTCTCATGCAATCACCCAGGCACTACTCTAGTACTGACCTATTGACTTAGGGAGTTGTCATTTAGTGATGCATTTTGTTAGGCACTACATATGCACTCATCAAATGATCCTACTATTACTTTTATATTCATCCTTATACTCAGGCGCTACCATGCAGTCACACAGTTAAGGATAAAGTTAAGGATAAACTTCCTATAGACATGGTACCCCTTTTCCCTCTTTTAATACCTCTCTTGCTTCTTTCTACAGTTCTCGTGCTTCTTTCTACACCTCTCTTGCTTCTTTCTGCACCCCCTTGCCTCTTTCTGCACCCTTCTTCCCACTTTGTGCGTCCCTCTTGCCTCTTTTGCACCTCTCTATTGCCTCTTTCTGCACCCCTCTTGCCTCTTTCTGCACCTCTGTTGCTTCTTTCTGCACTTCTCTTCCCTCTTTCTGCATCGCTCTTGCCTCTTTCTGCACCTCTCTTCCCTCTTTCTGCACTTTTCTACCCTCTTCTGCACCCCTCTTGCCTCTTTCTGCCCCTCACTTGCCTCTTTCTGCACCTGTGTTGCCTCTTTCTGCATCTCACTTGCCTCTTTCTGCACTTATTTTACTTTTTTCTGCACCTTACTTGTTTCTTTCTTCAACTCTCTTGTCTGTTTCATCACTTCATTGTTTCTTTCTGCACCTCTGTTGCTTCTTTCAGCACTTCTCTTGCCTCTTTCTACACTCCTGTTCCCTCTTTCTGCACGTCTCTTCCCTCTTTCTGCACTTCTCTTCCCTCTTTGTGCACTCCTCTTGCCTCTTTCTGTGCCTCACTTGCCTCTTTCTGCACCTGTCTTACCTCTTTCTGCATCGGCCTTGCCTCTATCTGCACTTTTCTTCCTTTTTTCTGCACCTTTCTTGTTTCTTTCTGCAACTCTCTTGTCTGTTTCATCACTTTTTTTTGCTTCTTTCTGCACCTCTGTTGCTTCTTTCTTCACTTCTCTTGCCTCTTTCTGTACCCCTGTTCCCTCTTTCTGCACGTCTCTTCCTCTTTCTGCACTTCTCTTCCCTCTTTCTGCACCCCTTTGCCTCTTTCTGCACCTCTCTTTCCTCTTTCTGCACTTCTCTTCCCTCTTTCTGCACCCCTCTTGCCTCTTTCTATGCCTCACTTGGCTCTTTCTGTACCTGTGTTGCTACTTTCTGCATCTCACTTGCCTCTTTCTGCACTTCTTTTCCTTTTGTCTGCACATTTCTTGTTTCTTTCTGCAACTCTCTTGTCTGTTTCATCACTTCTTTTGCTTCTTTCTGCATCTCTGTTGCTTCTTTCAGCACTTCCCTTGCCTCTTTCTGCACCCCTGATCCCTCTTTCTGCACCTATCTTCCCTCTTTCTGCACTTCTCTTCCTCTTTGTGCACCTCACTTGCCTCTTTCTGTGCCTCACTTGCCTCTTTCTGCACCTGTCTTACCTCTTTCTGCATATGACTTGCCTCTTTCTGCACTTTTCTTCATATTTCTGCACCTTTCTTGTTTCTTTCTGCAGCTCTCTTGTCTGTTTCATCACTTCTTTTGCTTCTTTCTTCACCTCTGTTGCTTCTTTCAGCACTTCTCTTACCTCTTTCTATACCCCTGTTCCCTCCTTCTGCATGTTTCTACCCTCTTTCTGCACTTCTCTTCACTCTTTCTGTATCCCTCTTGCCTCTTTCTTCACCTCTCTTCCCTCTTTCTGCACTTCTCTTCCCTCTTTCTGCACCCCTCTTGCCTCTTTCTGCGCCTCACTTGCCTCTTTCTGCACCTGTCTTGCCTCTTTCTGCATCTCACTTGCCTCTTTCTGCACCTGTCTTACCTCTTTCTGCATCTGACTTGCCTCTTTCTGCACTTTTCTTCCTTTTTTCCACACCTTTCTTTTTTCTTTCTGCAACTCTCTTGTCTGTTTCATCACTTCTTTTGCTTCTTTCTACACCTCTGTTGCTTCTTTCTGCACTTCTCTTGCTTCTTTCTGCGCCCCTGTTCCTCTCTTTCTGCACATCTCTTCCCTCTTTCTGCACTTCTCTTCCCTCTTTCTGCACCCCTCTTGCCTCTTTCTGCGCCTCACTTGCCTCTTTTGTGTACCGCTCTTGCCTCTTTCTGCACCTGTCTTGCCTCTTTCTGCATCTCACCTCTTTCTGCACTTCTCTTCCTTTTTTCTGCACCTTTCTTGTTTATTTCTGCAACTCTCTTGTCTGTTACATCACTTCTTTTGCTTCTTTCTGCACTCTGTTGCTTCTTTCAGCACTTCTCTTGCCTTTTTCTGTACCCCTGTTCCCGCTTTCTGCACGTCTCTTCCCTCTTTCTGCACTTCTCTTCCCTCTTTGTGCACCCCTCTTGCCTCTTTCTGTGCATCACTTGCCTCTTTCTGCACCTGTGCTGCCTCTTTCTCCATCTCACTTGCCTCTTTCTGCACTTCCTTTCCTTTTTTCTACATCTATCTTGTTTCTTTCTGCAACTCTCTTGTCTGTTTCATCACTTCTTTTGCTTCTTTCTACACCTCTGTTGCTTCTTTCAGCACTTCTCTTGCTTCTTTCTGCATCCCTGTTCCCTCTTTCTGCACGTCTCTTCCTCTCTTTCTGCACTTCTCTTCCTTCTTTGTGCACCTCTCTTGCCTCTTTGTGCACCTCTCTTGCCTCTTTCTGCACCTCTCTTTCCTCTTTCTGCATCACACTTACCTCTTTCTGCACTTCTCTTCCTTTTTTCTGCACCTTTCTTGTTTCTTTCTGCAACTCTCTTGCCTTTTTCATCACTTCTTTTGCTTCTTTCTGCACCTCTGTTGCTTCTTTCAGCACTTCTCTTGCCTCTTTCTGTACCCCTGTTCCCGCTTTCTGCACGTCTCTTCCCTCTTTGTGCACCCCTCTTCCCTCTTTCTGCACTTCTCTTCCCTCTTTGTGCACTCCTCTTGCCTCTTTCTGTGCCTCACTTGCCTCTTTCTGCACCTGTCTTACCTCTTTCTGCATCGGCCTTGCCTCTATCTGCACTTTTCTTCCTTTTTTCTGCACCTTTCTTGTTTCTTTCTGCAACTCTCTTGTCTGTTTCATCACTTTTTTTTGCTTCTTTCTGCACCTCTGTTGCTTCTTTCTTCACTTCTCTTGCCTCTTTCTGTACCCCTGTTCCCTCTTTCTGCACGTCTCTTCCCTCTTTCTGCACTTCTCTTCCCTCTTTCTGCACCCCTTTTGCCTCTTTCTGCACCTCTCTTTCCTCTTTCTGCACTTCTCTTCCCTCTTTCTGCACCCCTCTTGCCTCTTTCTATGCCTCACTTGGCTCTTTCTGTACCTGTGTTGCTACTTTCTGCATCTCACTTGCCTCTTTCTGCACTTCTTTTCCTTTTGTCTGCACATTTCTTGTTTCTTTCTGCAACTCTCTTGTCTGTTTCATCACTTCTTTGCTTCTTTCTGCATCTCTGTTGCTTCTTTCAGCACTTCCCTTGCCTCTTTCTGCACCCCTGATCCCTCTTTCTGCACCTATCTTCCCTCTTTCTGCACTTCTCTTCCCTCTTTGTGCACCTCACTTGCCTCTTTCTGTGCCTCACTTGCCTCTTTCTGCACCTGTCTTACCTCTTTCTGCATATGACTTGCCTCTTTCTGCACTTTTCTTCATATTTCTGCACCTTTCTTGTTTCTTTCTGCAGCTCTCTTGTCTGTTTCATCACTTCTTTTGCTTCTTTCTTCACCTCTGTTGCTTCTTTCAGCACTTCTCTTACCTCTTTCTATACCCCTGTTCCCTCCTTCTGCATGTTTCTACCCTCTTTCTGCACTTCTCTTCACTCTTTCTGTATCCCTCTTGCCTCTTTCTTCACCTCTCTCCCTCTTTCTGCACTTCTCTTCCCTCTTTCTGCACCCCTCTTGCCTCTTTCTGCGCCTCACTTGCCTCTTTCTGCACCTGTCTTGCCTCTTTCTGCATCTCACTTGCCTCTTTCTGCACCTGTCTTACCTCTTTCTGCATCTGACTTGCCTCTTTCTGCACTTTTCTTCCTTTTTTCCACACCTTTCTTTTTTTCTTTCTGCAACTCTCTTGTCTGTTTCATCACTTCTTTTGCTTCTTTCTACACCTCTGTTGCTTCTTTCTGCACTTCTCTTGCTTCTTTCTGCGCCCCTGTTCCCTCTTTCTGCACATCTCTTCCCTCTTTCTGCACTTCTCTTCCCTCTTTCTGCACCCCTCTTGCCTCTTTCTGCGCCTCACTTGCCTCTTTGTGTACCGCTCTTGCCTCTTTCTGCACCTGTCTTGCCTCTTTCTGCATCTCACCTCTTTCTGCACTTCTCTTCCTTTTTTCTGCACCTTTCTTGTTTATTTCTGCAACTCTCTTGTCTGTTACATCACTTCTTTTGCTTCTTTCTGCACCTCTGTTGCTTCTTTCAGCACTTCTCTTGCCTTTTTCTGTACCCCTGTTCCCACTTTCTGCACGTCTCTTCCCTCTTTCTGCACTTCTCTTCCCTCTTTGTGCACCCCTCTTGCCTCTTTCTGTGCCTCACTTGCCTCTTTCTGCACCTGTGCTGCCTCTTTCTCCATCTCACTTGCCTCTTTCTGCACTTCCTTTCCTTTTTTCTACATCTATCTTGTTTCTTTCTGCAACTCTCTTGTCTGTTTCATCACTTCTTTTGCTTCTTTCTACACCTCTGTTGCTTCTTTCAGCACTTCTCTTGCTTCTTTCTGCATCCCTGTTCCCTCTTTCTGCACGTCTCTTCCCTCTTTCTGCACTTCTCTTCCTTCTTTGTGCACCTCTCTTGCCTCTTTGTGCACCTCTCTTGCCTCTTTCTGCACCTCTCTTTCCTCTTTCTGCATCACACTTACCTCTTTCTGCACTTCTCTTCCTTTTTTCTGCACCTTTCTTGTTTCTTTCTGCAACTCTCTTGCCTTTTTCATCACTTCTTTTGCTTCTTTCTGCACCTCTGTTGCTTCTTTCAGCACTTCTCTTGCCTCTTTCTGTACCTCTGTTCCCGCTTTCTGCACGTCTCTTCCCTCTTTGTGCACCCCTCTTGCCTCTTTGTGCACCTCTCTTGCCTCTTTCTGCACCTCTCTTGCCTCTTTCTGCATCTCACTTACATCTTTCTGCACTTCTCTTCCTTTTTTCTGCACCTTTCTTGTTTCTTTCTGCAACTCTCTTGTCTTTTTCATCACTTCTTTTGCTTCTTTCTGCACCTCTGTTGCTTCTTTCAGCACTTCTCTTGCCTCTTTCTGTACCCCTGTTCCTGCACGTCTCTTCCCTCTTTGTGCACCCCTCTTGCCTCTTTCTGCGCCTCACTTGCCTCTTTTTGCACCTGTGTTGCCTCTTTCTGCATCTCACTTGCCTCTTTCTGCACTTCTTTTCCTTTTTTCTGCACCTTTCTTGTTTCTTTCTGCAATTCTCTTGTCTGCTTCATCACTTCTTTTGCTTCTTTCTGCACCTCTGTTGCTTCTTTCAGCACCCTCTTGCCTCTTTCTGCACCCCTGTTTCCTCTTTCTGCACGTCTCTTCCCTCTTTCTGCACTTCTCTTCCCTCTTTGTGCACCTCACTTGCCTCTTTCTGTGCCTCACTTGCCTCTTTCTGCACCTGTCTTACTTCTTTCTGTATCTGACTTGCCTCTTTCTGCACTTTTCTTCCTTTTTCTGCACCTTTCTTGTTTCTTTCGGCAAATCTCTTGTCTGTTTCATCACTTCTTTTGTTTCTTTCTGCATCTCTGTTGTTTCTTTCAGCACTTCTCTTGCTTCTTTCTGCACCCCTGTTCCCTCTTTCTGCACGTCTCTTCCCTCTTTCTGCACTTCTCTTCCCTCTTTCTGCACCCCTCTTGCCTCTTTCTGCGCCTCACTTGCCTCTTTGTGTACCGCTCTTGCCTCTTTCTGCACCTGTCTTGCCTCTTTCTGCATCTCACCTCTTTCTGCACTTCTCTTCCTTTTTTCTGCACCTTTCTTTGTTTATTTCTGCAACTCTCTTGTCTGTTACATCACTTCTTTTGCTTCTTTCTGCACCTCTGTTGCTTCTTTCAGCACTTCTCTTGCCTTTTTCTGTACCCCTGTTCCCGCTTTCTGCACGTCTCTTCCCTCTTTCTGCACTTCTCTTCCCTCTTTGTGCACCCCTCTTGCCTCTTTCTGTGCCTCACTTGCCTCTTTCTGCACCTGTGTTGCCTCTTTCTCCATCTCACTTGCCTCTTTCTGCACTTCCTTTCCTTTTTTCTACATCTATCTTGTTTCTTTCTGCAACTCTCTTGTCTGTTTCATCACTTCTTTGCTTCTTTCTACACCTCTGTTGCTTCTTTCAGCACTTCTCTTGCTTCTTTCTGCATCCCTGTTCCCTCTTTCTGCACGTCTCTTCCCTCTTTCTGCACTTCTCTTCCTTCTTTGTGCACCTCTCTTGCCTCTTTGTGCACCTCTCTTGCCTCTTTCTGCACCTCTCTTTCCTCTTTCTGCATCACACTTACCTCTTTCTGCACTTCTCTTCCTTTTTTTCTGCACCTTTCTTGTTTCTTTCTGCAACTCTCTTGCCTTTTTCATCACTTCTTTTGCTTCTTTCTGCACCTCTGTTGCTTCTTTCAGCACTTCTCTTGCCTCTTTCTGTACCCCTGTTCCCGCTTTCTGCACGTCTCTTCCCTCTTTGTGCACCCCTCTTGCCTCTTTGTGCACCTCTCTTGCCTCTTTCTGCACCTCTCTTGCCTCTTTCTGCATCTCACTTACCTCTTTCTGCACTTCTCTTCCTTTTTTCTGCACCTTTCTTGTTTCTTTCTGCAACTCTCTTGTCTTTTTCATCACTTCTTTTGCTTCTTTCTGCACCTCTGTTGCTTCTTTCAGCACTTCTCTTGCCTCTTTCTGTACCCCTGTTCCTGCACGTCTCTTCCTCTTTGTGCACCCTCTTGCCTCTTTCTGCGCCTCACTTGCCTCTTTCTGCACCTGTGTTGCCTCTTTCTGCATCTCACTTGCCTCTTTCTGCACTTCTTTTCCTTTTTTCTGCACCTTTCTTGTTTCTTTCTGCAATTCTCTTGTCTGCTTCATCACTTTTTTTGCTTCTTTCTGCACCTCTGTTGCTTCTTTCAGCACCCTCTTGCCTCTTTCTGCACCCCTGTTTCCTCTTTCTGCACGTCTCTTCCCTCTTTCTGCACTTCTCTTCCCTCTTTGTGCACCTCACTTGCCTCTTTCTGTGCCTCACTTGCCTCTTTCTGCACCTGTCATACTTCTTTCTGTATCTGACTTGCCTCTTTCTGCACTTTTCTTCCTTTTTCTGCACCTTTCTTGTTTCTTTCGGCAAATCTCTTGTCTGTTTCATCACTTCTTTTGTTTCTTTCTGCATCTCTGTTGTTTCTTTCAGGACTTCTCTTGCTTCTTTCTGCACCCCTGTTCCCTCTTTCTGCACGTCTCTTCCCTCTTTCTGCACTTCTCTTCCCTCTTTCTGCACCCCTCTTGCTTCTTTCTGCGCCTCACTTGCCTCTTTGTGCACCTCTCTTGCCTCTTTCTGTACCTGTCTAGCCTCTTTCTGCATCTCACTTGCCTCTTTCTGCACTTCTCTTCCCTTTTTCTGACTTTCTTGTTTCTTCCTGCAACTCTCTTGTCTGTTTCGTCACTTCTTTTGCTTCTTTCTGCACCTCTGTTGCTTCTTTCAGCACTTCTCTTGCCTCTTTCTGCACTCCTGTTCCCTCTTTCTGCACGTCTCTTCCCTCTTTCTGCACTTCTCTTCCCTCTTTGTGCACCCCTCTTGCCTCTTTCTGAACCTCACTTGCCTCTTTCTGCACCTGTCTTGTCTCTTTCTGCATCTCACGTGCCTCTTTCTGTACTTCCTTTCCTTTTTTCTACATCTATCTTGTTTCTTTCTGCAACTCTCTTGTCTGTTTCATCACTTCTTTTGCTTCTTTCTACACCTCTGTTGCTTCTTTCAGCACTTCTCTTGCTTCTTTCTGCATCCCTGTTCCCTCTTTCTGCACGTCTCTTCCCTCTTTCTGCACTTCTCTTCCCTCTTTCTGCACCCCTGTTCCCTCTTTCTGCACATCTCTTCCCTCTTTGTGCACCTCTCTTGCCTCTTTGTGCACCTCTCTTGCCTCTTTGTGCACCTCTCTTGCCTCTTTCTGCATCTCACTTACCTCTTTCTGCACTTCTCTTCCTTTTTTCTGCACCTTTCTTGTTTCTTTCTGCAACTCTCTTGCCTTTTTCATCACTTCTTTTGCTTCTTTCTGCACCTCTGTTGCTTCTTTCAGCAATTCTCTTGCCTCTTTCTGCACCCCTGTTCCCTTTTTCTGCACGTCTCTTCCCTCTTTCTGCACTTCTCTTGCCTCTTTCTGTGCCTCACTTGCCTCTTTCTGCACCTGTGTTGCCTCTTTCTGCATCTCACTTGCCTCTTTCTGCACTTCTTTTCCTTTTTTCTGCACCTTTCTTGTTTCTTTCTGCAATTCTCCTGTCTGTTTCATCACTTCTTTTGCTTCTTTCTGCACCTCTGTTGCTTCTTTCAGCACTTCTCTTGCCTCTTTCTGCACCCCTGTTCCCTCTTTCTGCACGTCTCTTCCCTCTTTCTGCACTTCTCTTCCCTCTTTGTGCACCTCAATTGCCTCTTTTGTGCCTCACTTGCCTCTTTCTGCACCTGTCATACTTCTTTCTGCATCTGACTTGCCTCTTTCTGCACTTTTCTTCCTTTTTTCTGCACCTTTCTTGTTTCTTTCGGCAAATCTCTTGTCTGTTTCATCACTTCTTTTGTTTCTTTCTGCATCTCTGTTGTTTCTTTCAGGACTTCTCTTGCTTCTTTCTGCACCCCTGTTCCCTCTTTCTGCACGTCTCTTCCTCTTTCTGCACTTCTCTTCCTCTTTCTGCACACCTCTTGCCTCTTTCTGCACCTCACTTGCCTCTTTGTGCACCTCTCTTGCCTCTTTCTGCACCTGTCTTGCCTCTTTCTGCATCTCACTTGCCTCTTTCTGCACTTCTCTTCCCTTTTTCTGCACCTTTCTTGTTTCTTTCTGCAACTCTCTTGTCTGTTTCGTCACTTCTTTTGCTTCTTTCTGCACCTCTGTTGCTTCTTTCAGCACTTCTCTTGCCTCTTTCTGCACTCCTGTTCCCTCTTTCTGCACGTCTCTTCCCTCTTTCTGCACTTCTCTTCCCTCTTTGTGCACCCCTCTTGCATCTTTCTGCACCTCACTTGCCTCTTTCTGCACCCCTCTTGCCTCTTTCTGCATCTGACTTGCCTCTTTCTGCACTTCTCTTCCTTTTTTCTGCACCTTTCTTGTTTCTTTTTGCAACTCTCTTGTCTGTTTCATCACTTCTTTTGCTTCTTTCTGCACCTCTGTTGCTTCTTTCAGCACATCATCTCTTCGCTCTTTCTGCCCTTCTCTTCCCTCTTTCTGCACCCCTCTTGCCTCTTTCTGTGCCTCACTTGCTTCTTTCTGTACCTCTCTTGCGTCTTTCTGCACCTGTGTTGCCTCTTTCGGCATCTCACTTGCCTCTTTCTGCACTTCTCTTCCTTTTTTGTGCACCTTTCTTGTTTCTTTCAGCAACTCTCTTGTCTGTTTCATCACTTCTTTTGCTTCTTTCTGCACCTCTGTTGCTTCTTTCTGCACCTTTGTTGCGTCTTTCTGCACCCCTGTTCCCTCTTTCTGCACCTCTCTTGCCTGTTTCTGCACCTGTCTTGCCTTTTTCTGCGCATCTCTTGCCTGTTTCTGCACTTCTCATGCTTCTTTCTTCATTTGTTTTGCCTCTTTCTGCTCTTCTCTTGTTTCTTTCTGTACCTTTGTTGCCTCTTTCTGCACTTCTCTTCCCTCTCTCTGCACCCCTCTTGCTTCTTTCTGCGCCTCACTAGCCTCTTTCTGCACTTCTCTTCCTTTTTTCTGCCTTTCTTGTTTCTTTCTGCAACTCTCTTATCTGTTTCGTCACTTCTTTTGCTTCTTTCTGCACCTCTGTTGCTTCTTTCAGCACTTCTCTTGCCTCTTTCTGCACTCCTGCTCCCTCTTTCTGCACGTCTCTTCCCTCTTTCTGCACTTCTCTTCCCTCTTTGTGCACCCCTCTTGCCTCTTTCTGCACCTCACTTGCCTCTTTCTGCACCTGTCTTGCCTCTTTCTGCATCTCACTTGCCTCTTTCTGCACTTCCTTTCCTTTTTTCTACATCTATCTTGTTTCTTTCTGCAACTCTCTTGTCTGTTTCATCACTTCTTTTGCTTCTTTCTACACCTCTGTTGCTTCTTTCAGCACTTCTCTTGCTTATTTCTGCATCCCTGTTCCCTCTTTCTGCACGTCTCTTCCCTGTTTCTGCACTTCCCTTCCCTCTTTCTGCGCCCCTGTTCCCTCTTTCTGCACATCTCTTCCCTCTTTGTGCACCTCTCTTGCCTCTTTCTGCACCTCTCTTGCCTCTTTCTGCATCTCACTTACCTCTTTCTGCACTTCTCTTCCTTTTTTCTGCACCTTTCTTGTTTCTTTCTGCAACTCTCTTGTCTGTTTCGTCACTTCTTTTGCTTCTTTCTGCACCTCTGTTGCTTCTTTCAGCACTTCTCGTGCCTCTTTCTGCACTCCTGTTCCCTCTTTCTGCACGTCTCTTCCCTCTTTCTGCACTTCTCTTCCCTCTTTGTGCACCCCTCTTGCCTCTTTCTGCACCTCACTTGCCTCTTTCTGCACCTGTCTTGCCTCTTTCTGCATCTGACTTGCCTCTTTCTGCACTTGTCTTCCTTTTTTCTGCACCTTTCTTGTTTCTTTTTGCAACTCTCTTGTCTGTTTCATCACTTCTTTTGCTTCTTTCTGCACCTCTGTTGCTTCTTTCAGCACATCTCTTTGCTCTTTCTGTACTTCTCTTCCCTCTTTCTGCACCCCTCTTGCCTCTTTCTGTGCCTCACTTGCTTCTTTCTGTACCTCTCTTGCGTCTTTCTGCACCTGTGCTGCCTCTTTCGGCATCTCACTTGCCTCTTTCTGCACTTCTCTTCCTTTTTTGTGCACCTTTCTTGTTTCTTTCAGCAACTCTCTTGTCTGTTTCATCACTTCTTTTGCTTCTTTCTGCACCTCTGTTGCTTCTTTCTGCACCTTTGTTGCCTCTTTCTGCACCCCTATTCCCTCTTTCTGCACCTCTCTTGCCTGTTTCTGCACCTGTCTTGCCTTTTTCTGCCATCTCTTGCCTGTTTCTGCACTTCTCATGCTTCTTTCTTCATTTGTTTTGCCTCTTTCTGCTCTTCTCTTGTTTCTTTCTGCACTTCTGTTGCGTTTTTCTGCACTTCTCTTTCTTTTTTGTACATTTGTCTTGCTTCTTTCTGGACTTTTCTTGCCTCTTTCTGCAATCATCTGGCCTCTTTGTCCACCTCTGCTGCTTCTTTTTGCATTTCTCTAGCTTCTTTCTGCTCTTTTCTTGCTTTTTTCTGTACCCCTGTTGCCTATTTCTGCACTCGTCTTCCCTGTTTCTCCACCTCTCTAGTCTCTTTGTGCACCTCTGTTGTCTGTTTCTGTACCTCTTTGCCTCTTTCTGCACTTCTCTAGCCTCTTTCTGCACCTCTGTTGTTTGTTTCTGCACTTCTGTTCCTTCTTTCTGTACCTCTCTTATCTCTTTTTCAACTCCTTTCTGCACTTCTTTTATTTGTTTCTGTGACTTACTTGTGTTTTTGTACAACCTTTTCCTCTTTCTGCACTTCTTTTGCATCTTTCTGCACTTCTCTTGCCTGTTTCTGTACATCTGTTGCTTCTTTCTGCATTTCTTACATTTTTCAGTAGCTGTGTTGTTTGAGTTTTTAATTTTGCTGTTTGTAAACCTTTTGTTTTTTTTCCTTTCTCGCTTCGGGTGTGTGACCACTTTTTTTTTATTTTTGCCTTTGTCTGTTTCGTAAGACCTGGCCACCAATAACGCTGCTTCAGTAGTGAAATAGTCTTAGTGATACCTGCGTGTGCTGAACCCAGACCCTCGTGTGCAGTTAGAATTAATTCTAATCTGCGATCCATGTTTGCCTCTATCCCCCACTCCTGGAATTTGAGCATACAGAATGTTTTGCGCATCTAACTTGTAGGAGTACTTGAGTGGAAAACCTTTTGGCAAGGCTGAGCTGTTGCACATAGCGTTTACAGCTATCATTATCTGTCCTTCTATCCTCGTGCTAAAGCAAGTGAGTGCAGCAACAGCAGCAGTTCGCACTGTCGCCTTGGCGGCTTCATCAGCCAATAAATTCCCTTCAATGTGCAAGCCAACACGCTGATGACTCAGTGTGTGAATTACATGAGCCCATGGCAAGCATTTTTTCAGCTTTGCCACCTGTTCCCAATGCAACTTGTGCTTTATTGTGCAACCTTTGGAATCTCTAAACCCATTCTGGCCCCAATAGTGAAGATATTCATTCTATGACTGGACACAATAAAACAAATCGCACACATGTGTGTGGGGAATTCCCGATCCGTATTGTTTAGTGCCAATATCACGGCTTTCATTTCTGCCAGCTGTGCCGTGCAATCTCCTAGAGACTACACCTGTGTATTGCTAGGACGGAAATCGCCATCCGGCATACGTCCCTTCACAATTGTACATGCTGCGCTGTATTGCTGTTTACTTCCTACGGCAGGCTGGGCAGATCGGTCAGTATAAATTATGTATTCATACTGATCTAGAGGCATAATTTCAGTTCGGGAAAGGACATTCTTGTTCATACTGCAGGAATGCTTGTGTTTTTAATGTAGAAGCAAATTTGTAGTCTACATCTGTTGCAGTGAGCGAATTAGCCCATTGTTTCCATCGCAGATGCAGTGCATTTGCATTTGGAACGCCTGCTTTGGTAACAGCCTCAAAGGTTGGTACTGGAGTCACGACAATTATGCATTTCCCCTGTGCTAGAGCTCTTTCTCTCACTACAGCAGTTTGTACTGCTGTCAGTATCGTTTCCGTGGATGCAAAACGCATTCCAGCGTTTATGTACAAATTTGATTTGTAGGCAATGGGTACCATTTCGCCTTCATTGAAGGTGAGGTAAGTGTATTTCTGATTGACCCGCGACTACACGTATTACCAAATTAGTGGTATTTACATGTGTGTAAGTGTTTGGAAGCTATCATGTCAGCTTGTACGGAACAGAGAATATCTGTGTGTTCCTGTGTCCAATGTTGGACTGAAAAATCTGGTCTGATTAAGTCATAGAAAGGTTTAAACCTTTCAGCGTAATTGAAAAATGTGTGTTCTGCCAAAATGTAGGAATCCTAAAATGGATTGTAAACATTTCAGAGTTTTTGGAGGTTGGAGCAGCGCACTTTTCTCAAACAAATTAGCTGCCAGGCTTTTCCCTTTACTTGATAGCTTATATCCCAAAATAGGGCATTGAGGTGGGCAATTCTTGAATTTTTAAAGTTAGATTTGTAGTCCACAGTGGCAAACCCCAAAATTATGTTGTTCACAATATTCAAGTGTTCCAATAACTCATTGTCCATCAGATAAATATCATCTACGTAGGACAATGCCTCCTCATCACAATTTTAAAGTAACTCTGTTAGTCTCTGCTGAGAACAACCAAGGGCTGTTCTCATACCCTTGGGGCAGTCTACAGAATTGGTGTTGAGAGCTGAAAATGCTGTCCAATATCTGCTTCCAGGCGCTATATTTTGGCAGAAGAAACCATTAGAGATAGTGTTGTTTTGTATTTATTCCACACATTGTTATTCATTAATGCATCACTGAGTGTATTTTGTACTGCAAATGTTCGAGTGCATGTGTTCAAATGCCTGTAGTCTAAAACTAGACAGAATGAATGGTCAGGTTTCATCACGCGAAACAAAGGATTATTCATGGAAGAGGTGCAGTTTTCAATCACACCTTGGTTCTCAAGTTGATCTAAGATCTCCCTGACTAGTCTCTTTGCATCATGTTTCATTGGGTACTGCCTCTGTGGAGTAGGAGTAGATTTTAATGGGATTTCATGGTGAGGTGACTCAGCATCCCACCCTACATGATTGCGGTAAAGTGCAGGAGCCAGCGCTAACGCCCACTCCTGCGAGTATGAATGTTTAAGTGACTCTGGAACGAGGTCGGAGAAAGATGGTAAAATTACATCGTCCCCTTTAGGGCACTTCATAACGAACTCAGGCGGACAATTTTTTTCAGCCAAAAGGATGTTGTATCCATATGTCAGGTTCTCTCAAAAGAGACCTTTCACTTTCCTGGGTATGTCCCCCTCCGTTTGGAGCATAATTTTGTATAAACGATGCGGGACACTTACCCTTGTATCCGGTGTCTCCACCGTGATATGTTCATTCAATGCTGCTGTCACCAGAAATTCCATCAGGTTCTGGCGAGCTATAGTTACTTCTGCTGCTCACCCACCCCGTGATCGTGATGCATTCTGCTTATTATTTTTTGATTGTTTGTTATCCCATTTCTTTTTAAAAGGATCAGGTGCTTGCTTTGAGTTATCCTTTTCAGAATTCCCCGCTATTCGTGGATTCCCAGGTCTAGCTCCCACGTTATCTCTACCCAGCGAAGCATAAGTTTCTTTGATAAACTTAGGTAGTTCTTGCTCCTGTTGTACAGGAGTAACTTCCCTCAGGCGTTGGTGCATAGCCACCGCTGCTGCCTCTCCTTTTATGTTACCTAATATAATTGTTGATACCTGGGCAAAATTGCCTATCAGTTTTGTCCCCAAGTCCAGGACAGGTTCTGCCCTGTACTCATTCTTTATTTGTTTCAATACATCTGGTATAACTGCTATTGAGGGGGGTACCATGAGTTCTGGTATAAACTGCAGCGTGACTGTGCCCCAAGTGGTACAATCCTCTATCGGGGGAGCTATCCCCATTGGCAAGCAAATCCTTAGTATTCTGTGTTTTTCCTGCAGGCTTGTATGGGGAACTACTGCTTTAAGCTGTGATATTTTCTGTGCTATCCATTTGCTCACGTTTAGCGGGCATTCTGCCCATAAACGCATTCAGCGTTTGTGGGCTGATATTTGTCGTAGTTATTTGAGGTTGACCAGCTTGAGTAATCCTCGCAGGTTGAATTGTAAGTGTTCGCATTATGAACTGTGTAAGGTTTCTGTACAGTTTTACTACGTCTCTGTAAAGTGTATGTAATTCTGCTGCTTGCAATATATCCATCTCTAGATGTGGTGTGTAAGCAGCTAGGACCGGCCAGGTCGCTCCTTCTCTGCTGAGCATACTGAGTCTCACATTTTCTGTGGTGTGGGGAGGGTGCCTTTAAACCAATTAATATGCTCTTGGTAAGTTAACGGGATTTCTACTTCCATGTATCGAAAGTAATCTTCAGGTGTCTCATCTTCAATGTAAGTATTAAAAACTTTGTGTGTGCATCTGTAGGCGAGAATCTGACCCAAGAATGGAATACCTCTGTTCTGAATGCCTTATGTGCCTCAATCACGAAGGTAACACAACCACCCATTGCCGGGAGGCCGTATTCCACTAATTTCATAGTAACTGCATGTCTGCAATTTTCTGTAATGTTAAGAGCAATTTCTTGATCTTCTTCCCCTGCATTCGCAATGCTGTCTCCAAGGACAGACATTGTGGGAGGAAGTAGTAAGGAAAAGAGATACGATTTTGCAGAATGTGTGGAACTATAATCCTTTAACCTACAGCCAATACATAGGATATACCTACTCGGCTGCGGCGGATTTTCCTTTCCCACTCCAGACATCTCTGGTTAAATGTGAGTAGGGGTCTCTGAGAAAGCACAACTGAACTACTCAGATTTGATCGTTAAATAAGAACCAAACAAACGCTGATGGCACCATGTTTTGTAGTTCCTAAAATTACATAGGATCTGCGCGTTTGTAGGTAACACAAACTAAGGGATTGGTATCCAGACTGACTCTGGACACCACCAAAGGATATGTCAGCCTATAGACCAGCTAGCTCACAGTGCCACTATAGGCCCACACACCTTACCAAGGAGCGAATAGTTTCTGGCAACCATGGAACATGGCAAGCTTTGATCCTTCAGGGATCATGGAAACAGTGCAGAACTTTTAAATCAGTCGATCGTATTCACTTAGTTTCAGAGAGATACACAGAATAAATGTTGGGGACGTTTTCAATAAGCATTTATTGAACCAGTGTCATTCTAGGATAAAACATGTTTGCTGCGACAATCATTAGACAGAAGCAAATGTAAAAGATGACATGCACCAACAGAGTAAATAGAAGGTAGAATTCTACCATGGTGCTAAAACAGGGAATATATGCAGGCATATAAACATGACAGTAATCAAGCGTACCCTACGATGCGGACCCTACCTAAGTGTACCTAAGTGTACCTAGCATGTATGTGGGTGTAAAGCCAAAAATCCCCTAGGAAAGATCCAACCCCATTACCTGATGGGAGAGAATGAAGGACCCCATCATGTTGATGAGTTGGACACCCCACAAGGGATGTCAGACCGCTGCGTGTTGAAGCTTCAGCGTGAAGGGACCTCAGTGTCTTGTGTCAGCGTGGAAGCATCTCCTTCTGCTTATCTAGCGAAACTGCGGTTCTTTTATACCGCCAAGATAGTCTCGGGGTTCCTACCACAATCAATATGTTGTGAGTACGATTATATTTATGAGCCTAAAGCAATAATTGCAATGATGAAAAGTAGTTCTGTCCCCTAGGATGAAGATGGTCACGACTTTCGTACAGAGTATTTTAATCCTGTTATGTACATCATGTGTCAGGGGATTTTACTGAGAATCCTCATGCATAATAAATTAGGCTCGTTTCAAGGAAACCAACCAACATTTATTCAGCACATAACTGGGTAAAAGGTCAGTGCTAGAACCGTTGTGCAGAGCAAGGTAGGACAAATGTAGGTAAAAGGTCGCTTTGCTACTTAGGCCTAGGTTGGGGTACATTACACAAGCAGTGCAGCATGTTTAGTGCACGCATTGGCAACTATGCAGGCATGCTAAGTGTCATGTATAGTGCGGCCTTATAGGTGGTGCAACAATTCCTCAATTGCTTTCAAATACCAGTCTAACATTTTTTGAACCCCTATCACCATGCTGACACAGTGGCCACTGATAGTAAGTTTGAAAGCTTCCCATTCAGGGGCATTGGATGAAGGTTAATTTTGATTGAGAAGGTTAGAAAAAATCTGAGAATGGAGAGAAAGCACCTCACGGTAGTAACACCAAGGGGGGCTTGCTAGTTGGTACTCACTAGCACACCCACTTATCATCATTGGTTGCTTTCTCACCATGAAAAGAAAATGTGTTCCAACGTAAATTTTCTCAAACGTGAAGGAAGAGACAGTGACAGCAAGGTACAATATGCACTGTAGGTGCTAATGTCACACAAGTGCCCTACTGATCCCCGTGAGAAAAGAAATGAAATGCAGTTCCCAACATTAAAAATGAGATCCTACTCACTGGCCAAATTTGACTTTATTCAGTGCTGTGAGCGTCCTCAATTAAAAAATGGTTCAACTTAGACCATTATTATGTCCAAAGCGCCAACATGTTTCGTTGCTACCACTTTGCGCAACTTCATCAGGGCTAAGGGGATAACCAGTCTTCACTTCTCTTAGAATTACCACTTGGTCTGCAGGTATATGACAATAAAAAGACAAAACACGTGCCAGAAGTAAATAACCCCCAATTTCCACTACACAACATACTTGTAATGATGATAATGCAGGACCTTTAATTACCGTCGTTTGTAGTTTTTGGTGCCTGCCAAGCAGGGGAGATTCTTCTGTCTTCCAAAGGTAGTGGAACGTCGAAGGTCCGGGATTCTTCTTGTAGAGCGTTGTCCAGGGAAATCTAGGGTGCAATGCACAGGTTCCCCCTCTTATACTAAAAGGAGGGGAGGGACTAGCTCTATGACCCTACCTATGGGAGGGTCAGGGGAGTGGGTGGTTACATCCACTTCCCTTTGTCCAGTTTCGCGCCAGAGCAGGGACAGGTAGCCCCTGAGCCGGTTTGAACTGGCATATGCATAGAGGAGCCTTCTGCTCCCCCAGTGCAGGACTTCAAAGCACTCTAAGAGTGCACCCACCCAGCCCCAATACACTAAACCCTGTCTGGAAGGTGGTCACACCCCTTGGGACAGGATATCTATTGTTGGGCTCCCTCCACTGCGAGTGTTGGTCATCAGCAGGAGGGCAGCCCAGTGTCTCTGACTGGTGGCATCCATTTTGTGATGCCAGGGCTCTGTCGGATTCTACCGCGTTTCCACAGTAGGTACATGTCTATCCCTCTAGAAGGGTGGAATGCTACCTCCGCCGCCAGGACTGGCGGGGGGTAGTATTCCAAGGTGTTTGACACCAAACACGACATGTTTCGATGCAGCCATTCCAAAGTTAGCATTTTACCGCGAGGATATAATGCACTTAAAAGTATATGGTTTAACCGCATCCACAAACAGCACCAGAGAATGGACTCTGAGAGCTGCAGAGGGGCCCTGCTCAGGCAGAGGCACCCCCTCACATAGAAGCCAAGCACCCTGCCCTCAGGATTGATAGGGCCTGCCTTAGGGGTGACTGATAGGGTTATATGTGTGTGCAGGAGAGATATAGGGAACCTATATCTCAGTGAGGGGTGCTAGCACTTCCTCACTCAGGCTGCAGTAGCAGGCCTGTGGTGTCAGATTTAGTCTGCTTCCCAGGGGTGGCATAATACATGCTGCAGCCCCTGGTAGGCCTGTGAAGTACCTATGCCCTTGGTACCTAGGGTACCATATACTAGGGACTCATAAGGTACCACAGTATCCAATCACTAGTGCACCTAGCGTGCACTCCAAATCATTTAGAGAGAACAGAGAGGCTGGGGCCCTGATTAGCAGGGTCCCAGCCTGACTATAGCCAGAAACCAGTGTAAACATCAGAAAAAAGTGGGGGCAACATAAGAGGCAGATCCTACTCTCCTACACAACCCCCCAAACGCAGGGACACTAAACTAACCTTGACCAGTTGAGTCTTCGTGTTCAAAGTGGAAATACCTTGAGAGTCCATCTGCATTGGCATGTTGGGTCCCAGGTCTATGTTCCACTGTATAGTCCATCCCCTGTAGGGAAATGGACCACCTCAAAAGTTTTGGGTTTTCTCCTTTCATTTGTTTAAGCCATAGGAGGGGCTTGTGGTCGGTCTGAACTATGAAGTGAGTACCAAACAAGTATGGCCTCAGCTTCTTCAGGGCCCATACCACAGCAAAGGCCTCCTCTCTATAGCTGACCAACGTTTCTCTCTAGGGGTCAGCCTTCTGCTAATAAAAGCTACTGGCTGGTCTTGACCTTCATCATTCAGTTGAGACAGTACAGCTCCCACACCCAGCTCAGAAGCATCTGTTTGGACAATGAACTTTTGGTGTAGTCTGGACTCTGTAAGATGGGGGCAGTGCACATGGCCTGCTTTAGGTCTTCAAATGCCTTTTGACAGCTAGCTGTCCACTGAACCTTTTTGGCATTTTCTTTGAGGTCAGATCATTCAAGGGGGTCACTATAGATCCATATCCCTTGACAAACCTCCTATAGTACCCACATAGGCCTAAGAAGGCTCTCACCTGTGTCTGGGTGGTTGGAGCAACCCATTCCATTATGGTCTGGATCTTGCTCTGTAAAGGCTGAACCTGGCCTCCACCTACGAGGTGGCCCAGGTACACAACCTGACTCTGCCCTATCTGGCACTTAGTGGCCTTGATAGTGAGGCCTGCCTTTTGCAGGGCCTCCAAAACATTCCTGAGGTGGACCAGGTGATCCTGCCAGGAGGAACTAAAGACAGAAATATCATCTAGATAAGCTGAGCAATAAGTTTCCATCCCTGTCAGAACTTTATTCACCAACCTCTGAAAAGTGGCAGGTGCATTTTTCAATCCAAAGGGCATCACCACAAAGTGGTAGTACCCACCAGGGGTCGAAAATGCTGTCTTGGCTTTTGCATCATCAGCTAATCTGATCTGCCAGTAGCCAGCTGTTAGGTCAAACATGCTTAGATACTTGGCTGAGGCCAAAGTATCAATCAGCTCATCTGCCCTTGGTATGGGATAGGCATCAGTCCTAGTGACTGCATTGAGGCCTCTGTAGTCTACACAAAACCTCATTTCTTTCTTACCACCCTGGGTATGAGGCTTGGGTACCAGGACTACTGGACTAGCCCAAGGGCTATCTGAAGGCTCAATTACACCTAGCTCCAACATTTTCTGGACCTCAGTCCTGATACAGTCCCTGACATGGTCAGGTTGCCTGTAGATTTTATTCTTGACAGGCAGACTGTCTCCAGTGTCCACCTCGTGAGTGCACCAGGAAGTCTGACTAGGGGTCAGGCTAAACATATGTCTAAACTGTTGCAGAACTTGTCTGCACTCAGTTTGCTGATGGTCAGTGAGGCTGCTTGCCAAAGCAACACCATCTACTGACCCATCATCAGGGTTCTGAGAGAGCAGGTCGGGGAGAGGGTCACTCTCCTCCTCCTGGTCCTCATCAGTTGCCATGAGCAAGCCCATGTCAGCCCTGTCAACATATGGCTTTAATCTGTTGACATGGAGCACCCTCAGGGGGCTCCTGGGAGTTCCAAGATTCACCAGATAGGTGACTTCTCCTTCTGTTCAACTATTGTATGGGGGCCACTCCACTTGTCCTGGAGGGCTGCTGGGGCCACAGGCTCCAACACCCACACTTTCTGTCCTGGCTGGTATACAGTCAGTACAGCCTTTTGGTCATGCCAAGCTTTTTGTAATTCTTGGCTGGCCTCCAGGTTTTTGGTTGCCTTTTTCATGTACTCAGCCATCCGGGAGCGGAGACCAAGTACATAGTCCATCACATCTTGTTTGGGGGCTTGAGAGGTAACTCCCAGCCCTCTTTTACCAAACACAGTGGACCTCTCACAGGATGCCCAAACAGAAGCTCAAATGGGCTGTAGCCAACCCCTTCTGTGGAACCTCTCTGTAGGCAAACAACAGGCAAGGAAGAAGAAGGTCCCATTTCCGCCTAAGCTTCTCTGGGAGTCCTTTAATCATTCCTTTCAAGGTTTTGTTGAAGCGTTCAACTAAACCATTGCATTGTGGGTGATAGGGGTGGTGAACTTGTAAGTTACTCCACACTCCTTCCACATTGCTTTTAGATACCCTGACATGAAGTTGGTACCTCTGTCAGAAATGACCTCCTTTGGAAAACCCACTCTGGAGAAGACTCCAATGAGGGCTCTTGCCACCACAGGGGCTGTGGTGGTCCTCAGGGAATTGCTTCTGGGTACCTGGTGGCATGATCCACTACCACCAGGATAAACCTGTGCCCAGATGCAGTTTGAGGGTCAAGGGGACCAACAATGCCAATCCCTACCCTTTCAAAGGGTACCCCACCACCGGTAGTTGTATCAGGGGGCCTTTGTTGTGCCACCTGCCTTACCACTGGCTTGGCATGTGACACAGGAGCGACAAAACTCCTTTGTGTCCTCTGACATATGTGGCCAATGAAAATGTGGAACAAGCCTGTCCCAGGTCTTGTTTTGGCCCAAGTGTCCTGCTAAAGGGATATCATGTGCTAAAGTCAAGAGGAACCCCCTAAACTTCTGAGGTATTACCAACCTCCTGGTGGCTCCAGGGGCTGGGCCTCTACCTTCAGAATATAGGAGTCCCTCATCCCAATAAACTTTATGGGACCCACTAGCACTCCCAGCAGCCTCAGCAGCAGCCTGCTGTCTGAGGGGTTCAAGAGAGGGGCAGCACTGTTGCTCCTTCCTCAGATCTTCCCTAGAAGGGCCCCCTGCCCCCAAGAACTCAACCTGATCAGGCTCAAGTCCCTCTGGGGCAGTTCCTTCTTCAGGATCTGCTTCACCTCCCTCTGGGGGTGAATCCGTGATCTGAGACAGAGGGGAAGGCACTGCCTTTACCCTACTGCTCCTCCTCTTGGGAAGCATCTGGTCCATTGTTCCAGGATCCAGAGCTGGTTCAGTGTCATGCATTCTTGCTTGTGACCTGGTCACAGCAAATACCTCTGCAGGGATGCCCAACATCTCAGCATGAGTCCATAACTCTACTTCAGACCAGGCTGAAGTCTCTAGATCATTGCCCAATAGACATTCGACAGGGAGGTCTGCACTGACTACAACCTTCTTGAGGCCAGTTACCCCTCCCCAGGAGAAATTCACAACTGCCAGACTATGGTTGGTCTTGGTGTTGCTTGCATTGGTCACCTGGTACATTTCGCCCAGGATGATCTGTCCAGGGTCCACAAGATCCTCTGCCACCATGGTGACACTAGCACCTGTGTCCCTAAATGCCAAAGCCTGTTTGCCATTTATTACAGGCTGCTGTTTGTATTTGCCCAGATTACTGGGACTCACTAGGAAGGACATATTAAGGTCTCCCTCACAAATCAGCATTGCCTGAGTGGGCACTCTGACTAGGTCAGAGTCCACTTCAGAACCCAGGGTCAACCCTACTAAACCCTTAGTCTGTGTACCACCTCCACCAGTAGCTGAACTAGGGGGAACAGTTGCCTTAGGGGCAGGAGTGGTGGTGGTTTGGTCTCTGGACTTGTTACAGTCAGAAGTCCAGTGCCCTTTCTGTTTACAGAATTTGCACCAGGGCTTCTTTTGGCCTTTTCCCTTGTTGGACTTGTGACTCCCCACCAGATGCAGATTTTTGGGGCCCTTGTGAAGACTTCTGGTCTTTTGACTTATCCCCACCTTTCTCAGAGCCCTTAGGATCTTGCTTCTTGGTGTCACCCCTTGGTTCTGGGGTTTCTGCCTCACCCTGGTTCTGACCCACTTGTCTGCCTTCTTTCCCAATTCTTGGGGAGAGGTCAGATCCGAGTCCACCAGGTACTGATGCAACAACTGGTTCTGGCAATTATTAAGGATTTGTTCTCTCATCATCAGATTATACAATCCCTTAAAATCAGTAACCCTACTGCCAACCAGCCAACCCTCTAGAGCCTTGGTTGCACAATCAACAAAGTCAGTCCAGTCCTGAGTCTGTGCCTTCTGGGTGTCTCTGAACTTTAACCTGTACTGTTCAGTGGTTAAGCCAAACCCATCTATCAGTGCACTCTTCAGGACTTCATAATCATCAGCATCCTCTTCTCTAACAGTGAGGAGCTTGTCTCTACCTTTATCTGAAAAGGAGAGCCACAAGATTGCTGCCCACTGTTTCTGGGGGACCTGCTGTACTCTACAGGCCCTCTCCATAGCAGTTATCCACTTGTGGATATCATCCCCACTCTGGTAGGGAGGAACAACCTTGCTCAGGTTCCTATGGTCTGGAATAGATTCTCTGCCTCTAGGGACACTGTTGCTGCCACCAAGGGGTTCTAACCCCTCTCGCCGAGAAGCTCTCTGGATCTCCAGGGCTTCTCTATCCAGTGCCAACTGCTTGGTTCTGAGGGCAACTCTTGCTTCCTCATACTGCAGCAGTTTGCACATTCTTTCAGAGGAGGTCTCTCTTATGGGAAAGTATGAGTTCCTCTGGTGGATTAAATTCTCTGCCAGAGTGATAAGAGTGCTCAGATTCCCTGGAAGGGGACCTATGCCTCTCATCCACTCTGTCAGTTCTCTTAGGGAGAATTCCTCTGTCCTTTTCAGGCCCCTTGAGGCCTGGCCCTTCAATCACAGAGTCCTGGTCATTCGGATTTTCATCGTCTGACCCAGATACTGTAATTGACCCACCCACTGATTCAGACCCATTGGCTCCTAGAGCCAATCTAAGATCATCTGCTGTCAGCAGATCTATCAGGTGCAGGGTTGAGGGACTCTGTCCTAGTCTCAGGTGTCTTTCAACACACATGGCTCTCAAGTCAGAGAAAGCCATGTCCTTGTACTGAGGCTGAGTGGATCCACTGGTTCCACCCTTTAAGGACATTCTAGTGTTGTGCAGTGTTGTACTACCTACACTAGTTTGTGGCCTACTGATCCTAGCTTGAGCTGTAGAAAGGGTGTGCTATCCCTTGGCACACAGCTCTAAGTTCAGTAGAACTTATCGATACTAAGCTTGACTTTATATGTATATTAAGTACCTATAGTGGTTTTCAGTTAGTAACTCAAATAGAGATTTTCTGGTAAAACAATAGCAAGCTGGAATCCCACACGCTGCCCACCAATGTGAGAAGTTGGCCTGGTATATGCTGTTCACTAATTAAAGTGGACACCTTGCACCAGAACAATTCAACTCTTATGGTAGATAGGTTTAAGACAACCTTTATAGAAAGCTATCCTAGTGGTAGCTGTGGAGAGCAGCCTTCAGGCTAAGTCTTGAAGGAATGTAAAGCAGCTTGTTTTACCACACAATCTCTTGAATCACCAAATGAAAAGACACCACACAGGTATATATATCAAATATATATGTATTTATTAATAAACACTCTCTACTAATCTCTTTATGAGATTAGAGGATAGGAACATATGTACAAGTCAAATATTATCAGGATAAGTTTAGCACAATTGAATATTACAATCTTAGTTTGCTAGACCTAGGTCTAGGGCATCTAGAATCGAGGGACCCCCAAGAACCACCCCAGGTAGTTGTAGGAGACCCACAGGGGACGGACGCGGTGACCTGGCACCGATGCGAATCCTGTACGAGTCTATGCTCTCAGACGCGATTGAGATATCAATGTTCAAGGTCCCTTGCGTGTTCGAGGCGAACACACCGATCGGACTCAGTACGAGTCGAAGGATACGGTCTACAGATAGGATTTGCAAGGGAGTCGGACGCGGTGTGTCTAACACAGACGCGAACCATGTACGAGTCAGTGCGAGAATCGCAAGGGGAAAGTAAGAGTTTTAGGATACTTCTGGTGAACCTACAAGCAAGTCACTTACAGGGTAAGTAGTTCGAGGGCCCACACCCACAGGAGCACCGGAGTGCTGGAGTTACCTCACCCAGGGAAACCGGGTGCACAGGTGTCCTTTGGTGTCGGGTCGCGGCGTCGTTTTCAATGGCGAACAAAGAAGACTTGCTGCTTGTGATGGTGTGAAGAAGTGTCCGGTGGAATCCAAGCCTGGATTCGGTGGAAGGATGACCTGAAAGCAGAGGGGACAGTGTTCAAAGTCACTTGGCAGTGACTCGGGGCAAGGAAGATGAATGCCCACCGTCATCGCAGGGTTCAGATCATTCATGGTTGCCTTGACTCTTCGGCCACGAGGTCCAGGAGCCGTCGACGACAACCAAGAGCTGGATTCGGCGTGTCCCACAATGTCTGCGGCTTACTGCAGTGTCGGCAACTCGATCGGAGCCAACAAGCCTTGGTAACAGCAAGTCTTGGGGAAAGTGTGAAGAGGCAATGGCGCAGACCAGCAAGGTCTGTGGAACTCACCCAGCAAAGGTAGGTCAGGGCAGGCCTGGAGCAACCAGGGGAGCCCTTTGGTTTCTTTGGAAAGTCTTCTGGGGACCCTCAAGCTGGCTGGCAAGGGATCGCAAAGACACCTCGGGAGGATTCTCTCACAGGGGTCCATGGTCACTCGGGACACGGTAGGCCTCTGATCTTAGGAGAGATTCCTGCTGGAGGCTGGGACCACACGTGGTCCAAAGCACAAGTTCGTGGAACGTTGTGAGGGGTTGCACTCGACAATAGTGCACAGTACCCAGGGTTCGCGGTTCCTCGTTACTCTTGGGGTCCACTGGCCTCAGCTTCACTGGGGACTCACGATGGCCTTTGAGAAGTCAGGAAATCCACTTCTTGGGCTGCAGGGACTTCGGACTCCGGCGGGAGCGGCATAGTTAGTGACCGTTGTTTGTAGTTTTTGGTGCCTGCCAAGCAGGGGAGTCACTCCTTGACTCCAAGGGAGATTCTTCTGTCTTCCAAAGGTAGTGGAACATCGAAGGTCCGGGATTCTTCTTGTAGAGCGTCGTCCAGGGAAATCTAGGGTGCAATGCACAGGTTCCCCCTCTTATACTAAAAGGAGGGGAGGGACTAGCTCTATGACCCTACCTATGGGAGGGTCAGGGGAGTGGGTGGCTACACCCACTTCCCTTTGTCCAGTTTCACGCCAGAGCAGGGACAGGTAGCCCCTGAGCCGGTTTGAACTGGCATATGCACAGAGGAGCCTTCTGCTCCCCAGTGCAGGACTTCAAAGCACTCTAAGAGTGCACCCACCCAGCCCCAATACACTAAACCCTGTCTGGAAGGTGGTCACACCCCTTGGGACAGGATATCTATTGTTGGGCTCCCTCCACTGCGAGTGTTGGTCATCAGCAGGAGGGCAGCCCAGTGTCTGTGACTGGTGGCATCCATTTTGTGATGCCAGGGCTCTGTCGGATTCTACCGCGTTTCCACAGTAGGTACATGTCTATCCCTCTAGAAGGGTGGAATGCTACTCCCGCCGCCAGGACTGGCGGGGGGTAGTATTCCAAGGTGTTTGACACCAAACACGACATGTTTCGATGCAGCCATTCCAAAGTTAGCATTTTACCGCGAGGATATAATGCACTTAATAGTATATGGTTTAACCGCATCCACAAACAGCACCAGAGAATGGACTCTGAGAGCTGCAGAGGGGCCCTGCTCAGGCAGAGGCACCCCCTCACATAGAAGCCAAGCACCCTGCCCTCAGGATTGATAGGGCCTGCCTTAGGGGTGACTGATAGGGTTATATGTGTGTGCAGGAGAGATATAGGGAACCTATATCTCAGTGAGGGGTGCTAGCACTTCCTCACTCAGGCTGCAGTAGCAGGCCTGTGGTGTCAGATTTAGTCTGCTTCCCAGGGGTGGCATAATACATGCTGCAGCCCCTGGTAGGCCTGTGAAGTACCTATGCCCTTGGTACCTAGGGTACCATATACTAGGGACTCATAAGGTACCACAGTATCCAATCACTAGTGCACCTAGCGTGCACTCCAAATCGTTTAGAGAGAACAGAGAGGCTGGGGCCCTGATTAGCAGGGTCCCAGCCTGACTATAGCCAGAAACCAGTGTAAACATCAGAAAAAAAGTGGGGGCAACATAAGAGGCAGATCCTACTCTCCTACAAGCATAAAATGTTAGTCAACAGAGGGAGCCATAATGCAAGGGATCATATAGAAGACATACATACCACACAATCGAGTCTGAAATGAAGGATGTGCAGAGGGGAATAAAAAGAGTATACCGTCGTACCTGTGAAATTTAGTCACAACATATCTGTTAGGGACCAGTGTTCCAGCCAGCAAGGTTGGCTTTGTGTGGTGTTGGTGCCTGAGGAAAGGGAAAGAATGATGTATGTAAAGATATTTCCAACACAAAGACCCCACCAAGTATCCAGGGGATCCCCAACCAATGTGCAAGAGTGCCAGACAATTTATCTAGGAATGTGACTTATTCAGTGTTAGGGGCATATCTACTGCCTATTATAAGTGGGTTCCCATCTAGGCACCCTTCTATAAACACGTACCTGCCCTCCTTATCGAGGACAGTAGTACGGGACTGAAATGGAACGCCATTATCCAGATTATTACTCTCTGTGAAAAGGCAGATAAGATTGTGGAGAATGTCTATCCTTTCCAATGCTTTTTAAGATGCATAACTTCTGGACGTGTAGTCTGTGCCTCCTGAAACAGCACTATGTGAGTTCCCTTGTGCTTCTGATCGGAGAATATTGCATTGTGCTTAACAGCAGAACGCATGCCCCCTAACGTTTTATGTGGTGAAGTTTGTATCGCTTTTTAAGTTCATGTTGTGTTATAGTATGGGTACATTTCATCCATGTATCTGAGTGATCAAGAGCAAATGTTGGGAGTTGCAGTGTTCATGTTACCCTGTAGAGAGTTCAAGAATGGTTCTTAGTCAGTTTGGGGTTTTAAAGGTTCAGGGATGAGAAGAGCTAAGAGGTACTAAGGGATTATTTGGGTACAGTTAGATAAATTAAAGAATGCTGTAATAGAATCAACTTTTCAAATTCAACATTTATGGAATTGTCTTTGCTAATAATGAAGGTCATGGCATTATTACCTCAGCTTTAATGTAGTCAACTTTTTAAAAGTCAACTTTATTACATACAACCGTTCTTTATCTCTCTTTATGGAATGATAAAAGGCCTCATTGACAGATGGAATTGGCTATCTTTTTAAAATGAGAAGAGTATTGTTAGTTACGTTGTCGATTTTACCTTTTTTATGCCTGACATTTATTCTTTTTCTTGCCATCGACAATGAAGGATTTTGAAAAAGGTAGAAAGTCTGATTTCAGAACTTATTAGGGCCGATAGGAAACCTCAGCTGAGAACGAAAGGTAGGCTATACAGATTTTCACCCATAATACGCTGATGCATTAGCAATCCATCAAACCAGATTTTCTTTTCTTGACCAATCACTGAACTACTTTGACAACGGCTTGTTTCATTTAATATAAGAAGCACGACAGTATGACTTACCCCCATTAATTATTTGTCCTCAAATTCCCAAGTTCACCATATTTAGGACATTGATGGAAGTGTTGAAAAGTATGAATATGGTATGTTCAATGTTTGAAATTCCCGTAATACATGCCCATAATACAAGATTAATAGGTAATGGTGGTGAATTTAAAGTAATATGGAATATATTTGATAACTAAGCTGTAAATTGAATTACAGCCTCTTTATGAAATCTTACATTGCTGTTAGCGGTTGTATAATACCGACTTTTTGTGGCTTTCAGTTCCTGTAATGTAAATGATATTGAATGGCTTATAGAAACATTGGAATTGTTTCTGCTTGTTTTTACATTTTGTTCTTGTTTATTTGCTTAATGTGGTTCGAGAAATCAAGTAGCAAATATGTCGGGAGAACAAAATGGCTCGGAAATCCAGACCTGTACCAGTCATGATGGCTTACAGTCTTCTATGCACCAAACGCTAGATTTCCAAACAAAGCCAATATGGCTCATTGTGCTGAACGCTTGCCAAGAACATATGTATGATTTGCAAATCATGAGCTTGAATACTGGCAGGGACAAGTCAGCCTTTTAGCCTTCTGAGGTGGGTAAACTTAGTATCACTAAACTCATATTAGTAATTTTATTAATATCAGTAATAGTGACGCCTATGATTACAGGGCTTCAAAAAATGCAGTTTGAAGATCTGCACAGGAGTAATATACTAATAACCTAAATAACAGTTAACGCACACTGTTTACAGAACAACATGCTATCATCATTAGCTCAGGTGGTAAGGTTTTACCATCTGCAGTCATGGTGACAGCAGATTGCATCGGTGCAGAGCTCTGATTGAAATGTAAGCAGCACATCTATTCCATCTGGTCAGAGTCATAACAAGGGTGCCGTGTGTATAGTGCAAGCAAGGAAAATTGCCCCCCCCTGACATCTACTTGACTAATAAAATACAACAATGATCAGGGCTCCGTTGGCCCCTGGGGCCTCTTGGCCCCGGTGCCAACGCACTTGATGCACAATTTATGGCTACGCCCCTTGCATCATGGCTGCATGTTTCATGCATGCGCGTATTTAGACACAACACAGAACATGTTAAACGAATGGAACCATGCAAACATTTCCTATACAACACCCACTAAGCACTGAAATACGAAAATAACCACAAAACAAAATATGGCACTTTTTTGGATACCACAACCATCCAGAATTGAAAAACACAACCATCTTAACAAAGGTCCAGTTAAAAACGCTGCAAGAAATTTGCAAACATGCACGATGATAGAAAAGGGGTTTCTTTATGCAGGATTACGAGAACGTAACCTAGTTCTACCACCAATAACTGCTTCCTGCCTGTTTACATCACGCCTACGCCAGGGGTTGTAAAAGAAAGAATGCCTGAAGATATGTGCATCATTCTTACCGATGTAAATTGTGAACTTCAGACGTCCGCTATATGCAACACGAAGGAAACTCGTAACATCCAACCAACACAGGGCCATATTATCAAGAACGGGCGATAACATTATCGCCGCTTTAGCGGCAGGAAACTGCAGCTAAAGCGGCGATAAGGGCCTTGATAATATGCCCTATAGAATTCCAATAGAAGCCCAGTTTTGATGACCCAGAAGACACGCTAGATCTTGGGGACAAGTTTTTTTCAGTGACTGATGGCTCCGAACTCAGCCCGTCTGAGGCAGAGGAGAGTAGTAACATTCAGCTTTCCAGCTCCTCTACCAGCCCCGGCACGCCACAGAAAGATACAGTGGTCAGAAGAAAGAAACTCCTGAAGAAACAAAGAGATGGTCAAGCTTTGGAGAAAAGCGGAGAGGGCTTCCGCAGAGAAAGCAGAGGAAGCTCGGACCCCACTTTGAAATGGGACTATTCTGCCACTAGGAGTATTTATCCGGACCATATAGGACAGGGGGGCGAAGAAGGTGACGAGTCTGCACCCTCTTTAAAAATGATTTTTGACTCAATCAAACAACTGCAAGATGAGACCCGTTTGGACGGAAAGAAAAATAGGTTGGCAACAAAGAAGCTTCAAGGCGCAGTAAGAAAAATGGCCAAGGCTTGTACAGATACAAATGTAAGGCTGACCCATGTAGAAGAACGCACAAGTACACTAGAGGATAATTTGGAGAGGGCTCAGGTACAGGCTGAATCATATGATAAGCAGTTTAAAGATCTCCAATGGAAAATGGAGGACTTTGAGAATAGGCAAAGACGCAATAACCTCCGCATACTTGGCATCGAAGAAGGTGTAGAAGGTGATGACATGAGGGCCTACATTTTGAGGTTGATGAAGGGGGCCTTTCCAGAACTCCACCATTGGAATTGGGAGATCGAGATTCAGCGCGTTCACCGTTTTCCCATGATGCTTAAGAAATCTCCTTATCCAAGCAGGGATGGAATCGCAATGCCAAGAGCAATTTTAATTTACTTTGGAAACTTTTTGCTGCGCGAAGAGATCTACTCTAAGGCGCGCCCAAATGCCAACCTGACTTTTGAGAACCAGTCTTTCTTCACGAGGCCAGATTATTGCCACGTCACCGTGGAAAGACGTTGGCGATTAAGAGAACTGATCCAGCCCTGTCATGCTTTGGGAGCGCAAGCATATTTGATGAACCCTGCGAGGCTAAAGATCATTTATAAGAACACATCTAGAGTTTTTTCCTCTGAGATTCAAGCTAAAGCTTATATGGACTCTTTGAAGCCCTAAAGACAGGTTTAATTGGGTACTCACTGCTAGGAATATAGGAGGGGTTTTAAATGGTTGCGTGATTCATTGGTGCAGCACTGTTTAAAACAAAATTACAACAAAAATATTTAAATATTTAAAGGGGGAAATCCGGTGGGAGTGAAAAGGGGGGGACGGGTTGAGTTCAATAAGAATAGTAAAAAGTATGATAATTATGAATTGTTGGGCATCTAGGAATTAGATAGGCTGGCAGAAAGGGGGGTCGACTTTCAGGCTCCATCACAGAGACCTTAGGTCTGCTTGCTTCACATTATAGGTGGAGGGAGGAGGGAGGGTGTTGGGTTTGGGGGCAGGGAGGGCAGAGGGGTGCTAAGAGGGGGGCTTGGGGAGGGAAAAACTGGGGGAAAAATTCACCATCTAGTAAGGAAAGGAACTTTGGAATTCAGACAAACAAAAAATTGGAGCAGGGACGATTCACCAAGCGCCAGGCAATAGGCAGCTCGATAAACTATACATAACACGCGAATAGTAACCATTAATGTATGTGGGGTGAATGATGCCGCTAAAAGAAGGACGGTAAGAGAATATCTCAAGACCCTGCGGGTTGATATCGTCTGCTTACAGGAGATGCACATTGAGGGGTCTCGAAAGACTCTCTTAGAACAGCTGGGATTTCACCTAATAGCATGCACTTCGCAAGGGACTAGGACTCGGGGGGTGGCAATACTCGCTAAAGGAAGGGGGACAATGGTCAAAAAATGTCTATCTGATAAGTATGGCCGATGGGTAATTGTGGAGTGTCAAATACAAGGACTTATTTTTACGCTCTGTTCAGTTTATGGACCTACGGTGGATGATCCTGAAATGTTTAACCATGTTAATATGCAATTGGCTAATTGGCCCCTCCCGATTATTGTGTGTGGGGATTTTAATATCAATGGCTTAAATGGGCTGTGGAAAAGGGACCCAGCTAAATTTGTAGGCCGTAAAAAGAAAGGCCATAGGGCCTTAATCCAATTGATGGAGGATAACGGGCTTACGGATGTATTGGAGCAGTCAACCCCTTTGGGGACAGGGAGCACGTACTATTCAGCACCTCACAGGGCTGTAGCTCGTCTAGATTATTTTCTAGTTTCCTCTTCTCTCCTCTCCTTTTGTAAAATCAAAAAACTACCACGATTGGTATCTGATCACAACCCCTTGGTTCTAGAGATTCAAAAGCCTGCGGTAATCGCACAGGTAACAAGCTGGACGTTTGAACGAGCCTTATTGCAGGAAGTAAAATACGTTGAACACATGAATAAATGGCTTAAAGAATTTCTTGAGGTTAACAGGGGGAGAGCCGAGCTCGGGGTAGTTTGGGACGATATTAAAGCAGGAATTAGGGGGGAAACTATGAGCTACTCTTTAAGACGGAATAAGATGGAAAAATTGGAGATGGAGGCAACACAAAGACTAATTGCGGATCTAGAAGAAGAATTGGTTAGAGTAATTGGCTCTAGTCTTAACATTGATGAGATTGCACAGAAACTGGCATTAGCAAAAGCTACCGCAGGGGATACCATTGCTGCGAAAGCAGCTGGTAAATTCTTGGCTTGGAAACAAACCCACCATGAATTTAGCGAACAAGTTGGACATATTTTAGCAGTAAGGACTAGACAGATAGCTACTAGGGGGGATATCGCGGAGATTAAAACATCGGATGTGACGGTCGTTACCACCCCTAAGGATATCTGTGACGCATTTCATGGGTATTATCAGAATCTATATAGTGAGGACATTGTTAGGGATTCTAAAGATGTAAGGGATTATCTAGAACTAGCCCCTATCGAGGTATTCGCAACAGAAGACTCCATAGCCATGGAGGTCAGTTTTTCAGATGAAGAAATCCAGGGAGCCATTAAAGACTTACCATCAGGTAAGGCGGTAGGCCCTGATCTTATTCCGCTAGAATTCTATAAAATCTTTTTTCAATTTTGGGGGAAGTTTTATGTTGCGTAATGCGCCAGGTACAGAACGGACAAACACCTCCGCAGTCATGGGGCGAAGCTAGTATGATCATTTTTTTAAAGAAAGGCAAACCCCTAACGAACCTGGATCTTATAGGCCTATTAGCCTAATGAATAGCGACGCAAAGATTTATTCAAAATTTTTAGCCAACCGCCTTAGTACAAATATAGGGAAGGTGATTTCGACTCGCCAGCATGGTTTTATTCCTGGCAGGGGAACTGCTGAACATATCAGGAGAGTCTGCACCCTGTTTGATGGCACCTCAGTCACACGGGACCCTATGGCGCTTATACTGCTTGACGCGGAGAAGGCGTTCGATAGGGTCTCGTGAGGCTTCCTCTGGTCTGTACTGGAGAATGTAAACATTGGTAAGGGGTGCATAAGAGCTATACAGGCGTTGTATAGGAACCCTAAGATTCGACTCCGTGTTATGGGAGGACAGAGCGATCCAATAGATATCAAGGAGGAACTAGGCAGGGGTGCCCGTGCTCACCCCTTCTTTTTGCTTTTTATATTGATCCCTTTATCAGGAGATTAGAGGTGAACAGAGACATTCTCCCAATACGGCTTAAAGGATTTGAAACAAAGATCTTGGGTTATGCAGACGACCTGGCAATTACGGCCGCTAACCCCTCTGTAGCTCTAGACGAAATAGAACATGAGGCAGAATGCTTTGGGGCAGTTTCTGGTTATAGACTCAACCGGGGGAAGACGCAAATCGTTATTAATGAGAAGACCAACTTGGCAGACCCAAGAGTGACCGATTCGGCCACTTATTTAGGGGATGTTATCACATCGGATTTAACCAAGGTCGTTGAAAAGAATCTTGCACCAGTGATCCAGAAATCAAGGAGGGATCTTGATAGGCTGAATAATTTACACTTTTCGATTGTGGGAAGATGTAATATTATTAAGATGATATTCCTCCCAAAAGTCTTATATTTGTTCAGAACGATACCGCTGAAGTTTGAGACCTTTTGGTTTAAAGAAATGGAAAGAAGGATAAATAGTTTTATTTGGGCACAGGGGAAGACGAGAAGGGCACTTAAATTTATGTCCCTCCCCAGGGACAAAGGGGGTTGGGCAGTGCCTGACTTAAGATCATATTATTGGGCCGCAGCATTACAATATATGCGTGGGTTACTGGGAGGCACGGTTACTGACAGGTGGAGGGATGATGACGCTGTACCGGATGTATATGATCTACTTATAGATGGTGAAGCGCGTAATTGGCTTCTGAGTTTTAGCGAGGCCAGCTATTATAAAAAAGTTAAATTTAAGACTTTGGGAGCAGCAATATTTGTTTGGTCTTCTGTTAGGAAAAAGCTG
Source organism: Calotriton arnoldi (assembly GCA_963921515.1). NCBI lineage: Eukaryota > Metazoa > Chordata > Amphibia > Caudata > Salamandridae > Calotriton > Calotriton arnoldi. The sequence continues at coordinate 1,632,198 of CAWUFW010004055.1, forward strand.
GGATTGGGCAGAATGAACCGCTATACTCCTCTATTTAGGAATCCATCCTTACCCGAGGTTTTTCATGACGTTGTAATGAGGCGTTGGGACGGGTTGGGTTTTAAAACTGTTGGCGATATTATAGACTCTGATGGCATAATTACATTTGAAAGAGCCCAAATCCGGTTTAATTTGGAGCGCAGGGAATTTTTTTAATTTTTACAGATTCGGTCAGCCCTTGTAAGGAAAAGTGGGGGAATAAGAGCATTCGACAGAGACACAGTTATGGAAACGGTGCAAAACCCCGAAGGGTGCTCTATCACCCAGATTTATAGTGAGCTAAACCAGCTTCAAAACGATGATCTGGAAAAATATTTCGAGAAATGGCGGGGGAAGCTTGATATTGAAGGGACTGAGTTTTTAGTCTCACTTAAGCTAGGATGTACGGTACTGAAGGTAGCTAACCTACAAGCTCAACATTTTAAAACCATCTTTGAACTTTACTATACCCCTGCAAGAATAGCCCAATGGGGGGGGGACTATGGGCTTTTATTGCCGCGCTGTCACAGCGAGGAGACCGATACGGTACATATGTTCGCCTCTTGGGCAATTGAACAATTTATGGGACAAACCTTGAGGATTCAAATAAGATTAACTAATGAATTAGTGGTTTTAGGTGTGGGCAGGGATGGAGTTCATGTAGCTCACCGCAAATTTTTATTTCTTGCCATGGCGGTTGTTAGGATTTGTGTGGCAGCCGCATGGAAGGACCCCAACCCTCCCACCTTTCAACAATGGGTATCACGGCTTTTAGCCATCTATAGTCTGGAAAAGGGTCTTTACGAGAAGAAAGGGTGGAAGGCTATGAAATTAGGGAAATTTATCTGGGCCCCAGTAACGGATTGGAAGGCTAGATTGGAGCGACCCCAGCCATAATTCTTGGTTATGAAAAATAACATCTGTTATGATGTCAACAGCTTTCTCACTTTTTACTTATTGGGGGTGGGTATCTGGAATGTCACAGATTTAACGAATTTTGTTTTGTCTGACCGCTTCGCTGAAGATATACACATCAGACGACTTGTTTTAATTCGTTTCCTGTCTAACTCTTCTTTTTTCTTTGATTTTCCTTTTGGTGTAAAGGAAACCTGTATAATATTGTATGGTTTTTTGTAATGATGAATGAAAAACTGATGGTGAAAAAAAAAAGTAAAAAAAAAGAAGCCCAGGTTTGATGTCCTTCACACCAGAACCTGGGCTTCTATTGAAATTCTATAGGGCATATTATCAAGCCCCTTATTGCCACTTTAGCTGCAGTTTTCTTCCGCTAAAGCGGCGATATGTTATCGCCCGTTCTTGATTATATAGCCCACATAGTGCTCACTAACATATTAGCTATAAACAAACACCACGGGAACCGCTATAATAACCCCGTGCCACCACGGTAAAAGAAAACAAAACTGTCTTAATTAAATATTGCAGAATGATACATACCCAAACACACCACTAACGTATGACAGCCCACAGGCAAAGCATCACCCACCATCAAAGGCTATAACAACAGGCCCACGAACAATTTGTAGTCCATGAAGTTGCTCAAACCCTATACGTTTGTGAGTGGGCACATCTAATATGGCTGAAAAAGATTTCACTGTAATTAGATTCAGAAACCAATTATGAGAAGCAAATCCAACGTCATGACCATCCGTGACTGTAACATGAGCAGCAGCATGTCAAATAAAATAGCCTGTGGCTCTGTAGTGACCGATAGTAGAAACAACACCCTCTTTAAACATCAAAATCAATGCGCCAATGTGATGGCAAAATCCAACAGCAAAAACACTTGTTTAAACAAACACTACCAGCAGCAAGAGCCTTGTCTAAACAAACACCACCAACAGCAAAAGCCTTGTTCAAACAAACTCCACCAATTACCCCCTAATACACGCCTGTAAATGGTGTCAGCTTCAATTGGTTTAATTAATATTAGAAATATGCACCACAGATAGGATAAGGGCCTCAATCATTTACACTCTAACACAAACCACTACGAACTTCTACACTTCATTATTTTTGGGGGAAACAAGAGATTTTGAGACAATTTTAAGGAAGCACACTTCAGTTAAATGTGTTTGTAAATGTCTGTGTGCCAGTATAAGCGAGAAGACCTGTGTCTCATTTACTTGCCCAAAGCGCGCCAATTGGTCGGACTGGGAGCGGTGTAGTCCCTAACAGACATTGGTACTCCCTGATGGACCCATGTCTACTTAATTAAATCTTGCATATTAGGATGAAGCTGCATACGATCTTAATAGGAATTACAGACAAGGGCTAAAGTTTAAAAATTTACTCAAACAGTGTAAGTACAGAAATACATAAGCTGGACCATCAATCAATTTAGCATATAGTCATATAAATCCTAAAGTACAAGAAGAACTTGGTAAAGTTCTGAAGGAAATCCAGCATAGATTTGTCTTCTAAGAAAAGGGAACAAGTAAGTGCATACAAACTGAAAAAGCAGGTCCTTTTATAGGACTTTAGACAGAGGATTTCATACATTCACCACACCAATAAATGTTTTTAAGGATATGCATCAATGGGAAACGAGCAATAAGAAACATTTTACTACAGAAAACATTTGAAGATTCTCTCACAATTCTACTACATTAGATTTCGATGTCCCCATAATATGTCCAGATGATATGACTTGTAACATAGTAAATCAAATCAAATAAAAAAACAGCTTTATTCGGAGTGAATATTTACATCCATAAAAGCATACTGTAGGACAATACATTCAACATTCATAGAAGAAAATAATAAAGTTTTACATAAAGTATCTAAAATTTCATGATTATTTTTAAAACGTCTTAAAAAAACACTACCGGGATATTTAAGTATTATATCCACATAAAAAATAACCACAATTTTCATATTGCCATTATTGTCAATGCAGAAAAAGTAAGTTAAAACTGTTGTACATATAAAATATTGATTTGAAAAATGTGCAAAACTACAAGGATCTCCAGAAAGCGATTGTTCAAGCATTGTATAAAAAAGGCACAATGTCCTAAGGCCTTGTTAAAAATATCTAAGGTTGGGCACCATAAGCAATCAATTATTTAATATTAAATGTAAAATCGTTAAGATCCAGATCCAGTCAGGTATGACTTAGTCTATGTTGATACAATAAAAAAGTCATGAAAACACATGTGATAAAAACAAATATACAAAAGTTATCACAATTATGTTACATAGATCAAGGACATGAAAGAGGACAATTCTTATTTTCATAAGTATGTTACATACTCCTAAAACCAGTAGGGCAATCCATTATGTACATAAGTGCCACTACCTCACAACAACCTTTAAAAATGAAAATTGATCAGTTAGGCCAGAGTCATAAACACACCAACGGTTAAAACAAGTATACAAAGCTTATCACGATTATATTACATGTTTCAACATCATGGACAGGGCAATTCTTATTTTCATCATTCTCTTGCGTGCTACTAAGGCCAAGGGGGCGGTCCATATATGTACACAAGTAAATAAAAATAGGCAAGGTAAGGGACTAATTTCAACAAATTACATTGTGTTCCGATACCTAACAACGGCCTTTAAAAATGAGGAGATGATCATAATAATCTGTTCATTTTCCAGCAGTTGTAACCTTAATAAAGCTGGTTTACATTGTTTTAGGCCCCAGCTTCTAAGGGTAGGCATTAAAAACTTTTTCCTTGGTACGACATAATATTTACAGAACAAAGTGCAATGCAAGGTTGTTTGTATTGAAATGTCATCGCATGGGCATATGGGCAACCATTCTGACCAATCATTTTTTTCAGGAAATGTGACCAGCCTAAAAAATGACCCACAGCGAAAACGAGCCAGAAGCATACGACAAAAGCTGCTCTGTACCAATACCAAATACGGTTGTAAACCTATACATGTGGTCATCAAATGATTATCCATGACTGTTTTTTTACCCTTCTCCACTAACCAACGCTTGTTCTCTAGATGGTTCAGGCAAATGTCTTTTAACGTTTTTCTAGATACCATTTCCAGGGTACTCGGGGAGTTACTACAGAAAACATTTGAAGATTCTCTCACAATTCTACTACATTAGATTTCGATGTCCCCATAATATGTCCAGATGATATGACTTGTAACATAGTATATTATTTGGTCTGGGACAGTTAAGTTGTCCTTTATTATGTACATCACTTTCAATGTTACTGGAAAGTCTCAGTCTTCTCAGTGTAAAGTCCACAATTCTTTATTTCAGTGGAAAAACAACAGAAAGAGTGATAACGTGATACATTACAATACTAAGAACCCCCACACCATATTGAAATTGAGGCCGCATCATTCCCTGATACCCTGCCAAAACCAGTCTCGAGGACAGACCTCCATACAATTAGACACATTTCTTTAATCCCGCTATTGAAGAAACTGCTTTTGCCTGAAGTGATTCAACGCTCTCTTTGCATGACAGGTTCTCCACAAACCGCAGCCCCAAAAAATTATTGGTACAAACTATCTACATTTTTGCATCATTTAGGATCCAGGGTGAGCTGGCACAAGCAGGTCCTCGTGCTAGCTCCCCCTGCGACAGGTCTGTCCAGCTTGCCCTCAGTCTGCTACCTTATTGCTGCTTTCTCGCTTGCTGCCCTTAGTTTCTGCCTCCACTACTCATTTCTTGGCCTCTTTTTGCCTCTTCTGCTTGTTTCTTGCCCTCTGTTTTCTCCCTTTTGTTCTCATTTTCTGTCCAGTTTTTGCCTTTTCTGCTCGTTTCTTGCTCCCTGTTTTCTGCCTTTTCTGCTAGTTTCTTGTCCTCTTTTTGCCTCTTCTGCTCATTTCTTGTCCTCTGTTTTCTGCCTTTTCTGCTGGTTCCATGCCCTCTTTTTGCCTTTTCTGCTTGTGTCTAGCCCTCTTTTTGCTTCTTCTGCTTGTTTCTTGCCCTGTTTTTGCCTTTTCTACTTATTTCATTCCCTCTGTTTTCTGCTTTTTCTGCTTATTTCTTACCCTCTGTTTTTCTACCATTTGTGCTAGTTTCTTGCTCTCTTTTGGGTTTTTCTGCTTATTTCTTGATCTGTTTTTTGCCTTTCTGCTCACTTCTTGCCGTCTTTTTGCCTTTTCTGCTAATTCCTTCCTCTATTTTCTGCCTTTTATGCTTGTTTCTTGCCCCCTTACCCCCTTTTTGCCTCATCTGCTTGTTTCTGGTCCTCTGTTTTCTGCCTTTTCTGCTAGTTTCCTGCTGTCTTTTTGCTTTTTCTGTTAATTTCATGCCCTTTTCTTAATGTTTTCAACCTCCTGCCACCCAGCGCCCTCCCCCAGGATATACTTAATGGAGGCTTGCTGCTTTATTGCTTGATGCCCTCTGTTTCTGCCTTTACTGCTAGTTTCTTACTCTCTTTTTGCCTTTTTGGCTTGTTTCTTACCCTCTGTTTTCTATCTTTGCTGTTCGTTTCTTGCCATCTTTTCCCTTTTCTGCTAATTTCTTGCTCTGTTTTCTGCCTTTTCTGCTAGTTTCTTGCCCTCTTTTTGCCATTTCTGCTCGATTCTGGCCCTGTGTTCTCTGCTCGTTTCGGCCCAGCTTCCCACAGTCCGCTACCCTCTTGCTGCTTTATCGCTTGCTTCCCTCTGTTGTTAACTTCATTGCTCATTTCTTATCCTCTTTTTGACTCTTCTGCTCATTTGTTACCCTCTGTTTTCTGCCTTTTCTGCTTATTTCTTGCCCTCTTTTCTGCTTGTTTCTTGCCTACTGTTTAATGCCTTTTCTGCTCGTTTCTTGCCCTCTTTTTGCCTCTTCTGTTTGTTTCTGGCCCTCTGTTTTCTGCCTTGTCTGCTTGTTTCTTGCCCTCTTCTTGCATTTTCAGCTCGTTTCTTGCTCTGTTTTCTGCCTTTTCTGCTCGTTTCTTGCCCTCTTTTTGCCTCTGCTGTTCATTTCTGGTCCTCTGTTTTCTACCTTTTCTGCTTGTTTCATGCCCTCTTTTTGCCTCTACTGGCCATTTCTTGCCCTCTGTTTTCTGCCTTTTCTGCAGGTTTCTTTTCTTCTTTTTGCCTTTTCTGCTTGATCCTTGATCTGTTTTCTCCCTTTAAGCTTGTTTCATGCCATCTTTTTGCCTCCTATGCTCATTTCTGGATCTTTGTTTTCTGCAATTTCAGTTAGTTTTTATGGCCTCTTGTGCTCCTTTCTTGCTCAGTTTTCTGCCTTTTCTGGTCAGTTTTTGCCCTCTTTTTCCTTTCTGCTCGTTACTTGCCGTCTGTTTTCTTCCTTTTCTGCTAGTTTCTGGCCCTCTGTTTTCTGCCTATTTCTGCTTTTTTCTTGCCATTTTCTTGCCACCTCTACTCGTTTCTGGCCCTTTGTTTTCTGAAATTTCAGCTAGTTTTTTATGGCCTCTTCTGCACCTTTCTTGCTTGGTTTTCTGCCTTTTCAGGTCAGTTGTTGTCCTCCTTTTGCCTTTTCTGCTCGTTAATTGCCCTCTGTTTTCTTCTTCCTTTTCTGCTCGTTTTTGGCCCTCTGTTTTCTGCCTTTTTCTGCTTGTTTCTTGCCCTCCTTTTGCCTCCTTTGCTAGTTTCTGGCCTTCTTTTTTCTGCCTTTTCTGCTAATTTCTGAACCTCGGTTTTCTGACTTTTCTGCATGTTTCTTACCCTGTTTTTGACTTTTCTGCTTGTTTCTTGCCCTCTTCCCGCAATTTCAATCCTCCCACCACCCAGTCCCCCCCCAGGACCTACTTAATGAAGGCTGCCGTGGGACCACATTGTGCAGGTCCTCTTGCCAGCTTCCCCTGCAACAGGTATTCGGCCCAGCTTCCCACAGTCAGCTCCCCTCTTGCTGCTTTATCACTTGCTTCCCTTTTTTGTTGCCTTCACTGCTCATTTCTTAACCTCTTTTTGCCTCTTTTGCTCATTTGTTACCCTCTGTTTTCTGCCTTTTCTGCTCATTTCTTGACCTCTTTTCTCCTTTTCTGCTTGTTTCTTGCCCACTGTTTAGTGCCTTTTCTGCTCGTTTCTTGCCCTCTTTTTGCCCCTTCTGCTAGTTTCTTGCTCTGTTTTCTGCCTTTTTTGATCATTTCTTGCCCTCTTTTTACCTTTTCTGCTCGTATCTTGCCCTCTGTTTTCTGCCTTTTCTTCTCGTTCCTTTTCCTCTTTTTGTCTTTTCTGCTCTTTTCCTGGCCTTTTTTTTTGCCTCTTTTTCTCATTTCTTGTCCTCTTTTTCTGCCTTTTCTGCTTGTTTCTTGCCCTCTTTTTTCCATTTCCTTCTTCCCGCCACCCAGCCCCCCTGTCAAGACATACTTAATGGAAGCTGCAGCGGGCATCAGAGTAGCCGCGTGCAGTGGGCGCACTGAA